>OY288240.1:58183102-58728450 GCA_958450325.1 Agrostemma githago
TGGAGTGCACCCGCATAACTCGACCTTTATTTAAAGGAAAACGATAAAGTGTGGATAGAGAGACTACCTAGTGATGATCGTATCGATGTAGGTGAACTCGACGAGCGTAGGAACAGTTGAATTAATTCCGATAGGAACCAGATTAATTCGACCTGTTTGTCTTGAATACCATGGTGTGCGGTTGTGAGGCTTCTAGTAGTATGCTCGAGAAATATTTGACTACAAGGATTAAGGATTCTTTGTTTGTTCGAAACCCTTTTCAATCTCGTACGAATTATGAACTCGGTAGAAATTGAAGATTCGCAAATCTTACTGAATTAATGAACTCTTGATCGTTGAATGTTGTTGTGGAATAGTCGAGAAGAAGGGGTATATATAGTTTTCTTGAGGCTGGATTCGAGCCTATAGGCACGACAAATTGTGCACCTTGATATTGAGGCGCGAGGGTTCGTGCGACTTGGTTCGGAGCGTGACAACTGCTGCGGTTGAGTTTTCGAGGATGAGATTTGGAAAAATTCTAAAAAGGAGAGATACAAGATCTTAGGATATTTTGACACGGTGACTTGCTTCCCAAGGCTTCTAGAGTCGCACGTATGGGCTTGCCCTTGGGCTCAGCTCGAGTTTCGAGGTTCAACTCGGGTTAGGCTTTGCATTTCAGGACCGATTCGGGGCCCCGAATTCGTAATTGACACTAATTATACTACAAGAAAATAGCCCAAGGGCGACCTCACCCGCGCGACTAATTAGTGTTGATGCGACCGGAAAGACTTGACTAAGACCGTCTAGATGGTGAATTAATTTTTCTGAGTAATTAATTGATCCGTTCTATAGAAAAATCATCTGAAACATCGTAAAATCATGTCACGTTGCAGTCCGATCATCATCAAATGTTTATCGGTCGCTCCAGTAGCCACCAGGTACGAATCCGGGTATCTACAGAAGCCCCACTTTGACTAAGAAGGTCAAAGTATAGCCGCCCAGGTCAATTGAGGATTACAACCTGATGTCTATCCGCTTGGGTCATTTTAAGTTTGTTAGACTATGTGTTAGGGATCGTCAACCAATGCTATAATTCATACATGACCTCTTCACTTGCAGTTGCTATGGTAGTTTTAATCTGGATTTATTTACTTTTTGGTTAGACTTGAAGAGTTGTCATGGTTCTTTCGTATCTTGATCTTCGGAGTAGACCCCATGCCAGGTCTTCTAATCTTCTCATAATCGCATTTTTTGGAACAGATCCTATCTGTCCCTGAACTTTGCATGTTATATTCTTTGAAATAGAACCCGTCTATCTCTGGTCTTTTCATATTGTATTTTTTTGAAATAGATCCTGTCTATTTGGTTATTGCATATTGTATTCTTTAAAATAGATCTCGTCTATCTCTGGTAGTTGCATATTGTATTCTTTGAAAGCATATTGTATTCTTTGGAAAAGATCATGTCTATTCTCGGACTTTGCATAATGTATTCTTTGATATAGAACCCGTCTATCTCTGGTCTTTGCATATTGTATTCTTTAGAATAGATTCTGCCTATTCTTGGACTTTGCATAGTTGTTTGAAGTATACCCCATGCATGCTTGAGTCTACTTCTGAGTAATTGAAATTTGGTGAGGCGAACCCCTTGTAATAAGTCCTTCTCGGGTAACCTAGTTCTGATTTAATCCCTTGTGGGTGGCTGCATTGAATCGTGTTAATTCCTTTCGGGTGGCTGCGTTGCTGGATTGATTCCTTTGGGGTGGCTGCATTGAACTATATTTGTGTCCCGATCCTTCCTTGGATCATGGCATAAACTCTTGACGAGTGCCTTCTATTGACAAGTTTGTAGTTATATTTGTAGTGCTTTTTGCTTCATGTTTTGTTTTCCGTTTTTCTCTTGTGTTGATGATGGATTTGGATTTTAGGTTAATGGACTTTTTTGCTGGGGATGTAGCTTGGTTGTGTGGACTTGTGTTTGCTGGGGAAATGAGTTTGTATCTGGTGCTTTTGCTAGGCGTAGATATTCGTATTCGGTATAGGAGTTAGCTTTGCTTGAGTTGATAGGCACCGTTGAGGATTTTGCTTTGCTTAATGGGTTGCGCTGTGTAGAGGTTTGCTCTATATGGGGGGTCCGTAGGGGATTTGGAAGAATGATCGCAATGTCGTTTCGGTTTGTGAGGTATGCACTATGCGTTCTCAGGTTCCAGGAAATCGGTGAACATGTTAGGATTTGCTTTAAGCTATTAGTAAAGGCGCGATCTCCCTTGCGCCTTGATTCTTAGGCATGGGGTACACGCGGCTCGAAATTGAGGCGGGGGAGCTGCTGCGGCTCAGCTCCCTTGGTCCGTATTTGAAATAAGAACGCGAAGTCAGAAGCAATTGTTGTATTTACTCTGAAACAAATAAAATGCGACAGTTCCTTCATCCCTCATCGCCATTTTCGCCATTTTTTTGTTGCTTTCGAGCTCGATGCTTCACAGACCTCGACAATGTCGACCCCAAGTAAGTGCCCTTAGCTTTACTCACCCAAGTCAATTTTATGCTTGATTTGTGCTTGATGTAGGTTGAAATTACATAACCCTAGAAATTGATTTAGGGGTTTCATTTTTGCTTGTTTTTTTTGCTTGTTTTTGTTCCCATTCACGAATTAGGGTAAGATAGAACTAGTAGGAGTGGTTATTAGCTTGAATTAGGAGCTTGAAGGTCCTTTAATGGCTTCACATGACCAAAATCCAAACTTACTAGGGTTTAGGGTCGATTTCCCGATCGTCCCCATGTTGGATTCCCGTAAACTTGTTGATTCCTTGCTTAGGTGGTTGTGGGTAGCTTGTATGTCGATTTTTGTGACCCAAAATGCTCTTTAGGTTATTTTATGTGAGACTGTGAGGCTTATGACAGACCAAATGAAGCCGCAATGATGCTCGATTTTCACGAAACTACTTTTATTGTGACTGTGATAAAAAAAAATTGGTCGGGGGCTTTTTGAAATTTTGATAGCTCGATTGCCAATTTTGGACTTGTTTTGACCTGTTTCAGGTTGCTTGACTTGACCTGAGATGATTTGTTTTGCCTTGTTTTGAGCTGGAGATGATGCAGGGGATGAAATGAATGATGATGGGTGGTACCAAGCCAAGAGGTGGGCTTGCGAGATGGGTAGCCTTAAGCATTCCATATCTGAAGATGACATTGTCGTCATCTTGGCGTTACTCCAAGAGTAAGCGTCGGTTCTTCAATGGGTCATAGGTCCATGCGGGAGGATATTCTTTTCTGGTCCTTCGATTTTCCAGTATTCTTCTTGCGTTGGTCCTAAAATTTTGATTAGCAATTAAAAGGTCCGCCTTGTTTCGAGGTGGTGTATCAATGATAAGAGAAAGGCCCAGGTAGTCCCAAGTCGGAATTTTTGTTTATTAGCTGGCGGATCCGGTCGATGTCGTTCAGCCCCCAGACTTTCCCTTGACACTGCTTAGGGTGGATGCGGCGGGCGTGAGGTATACTGAGCCTCTTCCTCCTTGTTCTATGGAGGAGTTCCATTCTGGGATGAAGTGGCGTGATCGGGTATACCGGGTAACCATGATGGTTCGTTTCGAGTTTTGCTTTTGTGGTTTTAGGTATTCGTGGCTGACTTTTTTGGTTTTGTGGCTCAGGTGTCCTCGGCTACCCATAAGAGATTATGGCAGGGCGCGAATCATTTTCGGACCTAGGCATGGGGGGCTCCTGCCTCGGCTCGCGATGCGAGGTCTAGATCGGTATGTTGCCTGTGCTTTGCTTTGTGGATGGTTTGGTGTTGTTTGAGGTGTTTAGCTTCTGAGACCCTATTTTGTCTTATAGGATGTCGCGGACATAGTGTCCTAGCTGGGAGCGCGGGTTGCCGAGCTCGAGAGGGTTGAGCTTGATTTGCTTTAGGCTGTTCGTTCCCGGGATCACGAGAACGAGAGGTTGAGGGAACAGCTCGCCCGATTCCAAGGTGAATCCTCGAGGCGTGGCGAGGGTAGAGCTGAGTCAGAGGCTGCAGGCATCCTGAGGAGGTTGAGGTAACCGAAGGGGTATCGAGCACTGTTGCTCTGCTGACCGGCCTAGATACCTCACTAGGCGGTATGGAGGAGCAGTGGATTCGTTTCCAAGTCGACGATCTATATTTCAACCTCTCCTCTGAATTTAGTTTTGTACTTTCTGTATCGGAGGCCTCGGAGCCCCCTCTAGATACCCGAATTTTTATCTGGTGGCTACTTGAGAGCCCGACAAACATCCGATGATGATCGGACTGCAACACGACACGATTTTATGATTTTTGGATGATTTTTCTATATAACGGATCAAATAATTACTCGGAAAAATTAATTCAACATTTTGACTGTCTTAGTCGAGTCGTTCCGGTCGCGTCAGCACTGATTAGAGTAAATTCCGACTCCGGGGCCCCGAATCGGTCCCGAAATGGAAAGTCAAACCTGAGTCGAACCTCGAAACCTAAACCGAACCCGAAGCAAGCCCATGCACGTGTCTAGGTTCCTTAGGAAGCAAATGACGCGGCCAAAATATCCTAAGATCTTGTATCTTCCCACATTGGAAAGTTTTCCAAATCTCGACCTCGAAAACTCAGCCGCAGCAGGTGTCGCGCCTCAGAGTCAAGTCGCACTAGGTGTCGCGCCTCAAAATCGAGTCGCGCGAGGCGTCGCGCCTATATGTTCGAATCCAGCCTAAAAACAACTACATATACGCTCTTCCCCTCGACCATTCAAGACAATTAAATCTTCCAAGATTTCCCGAGTTCCTATTCGACGAAAGCAAAGAAGAACACACAACGTTCAAGGATCTCTCGAGTTCATTGACTCCTTGGTCCGCGAATAAATCGTTCCCTTCGACTTCTCCCGAGTTCATAATTCGTACGAGATTGACAAGGCTTTGAACAAAAAAAAGAATCATTACTATTTGTAGTCTAATCTTTCATGAGCATACTACTTGAAACCATATTACCGCACACCACGGTATTCAAGTCAGAAGGGTTGAATTAATCTGGTTCCTATCAGAATTAATTCAAGCGTTCCTACGCTCCACAAGATTGTAGACGCCGAACGGTCGAACTAGGTTGTTTCTCTATCTACACTTTATCCCTTTCCTTTGCATAAGGGTTGAGCTAGGCGGGTGCACTCCATCCAATTAGCTCAAATATGTCACCCGATGAGGATTCATAATTCGCCCAATCGACACGTACACCTGCAGTTCCAATTCTAGGTCTGGTGTACAAACCTTGCTCCTGCTTGGTTCCCGTCGTAGTGCATGTTCGACCGACCCCCTAAACCAAACCGTCAAAAATACCTAACGTCTAAAACTTCAACCCAAAAATTACAAAACCGACTAAATCCGACTAGTCATAATAGATCCGTTTCTTTATCGTCTACACATCGTGTTTCGTTTAGTGTACATTATGAGGGTGCAAACCTCCTAACATGATTCACTTATGTTTTTGCACATTTACTGCTTTCCTGGCATGATTTACCGGTTTTATGACCAGAATCGCATGCTAAATCACCTAACCGGAAGCTAAAACGTAAAAAACCAGCACTAGTCAAACACATAAACGAACCCAGGAACCGCGTCTAAATCCGGATACTCGGAACTAGGGCGCGCGACCCCGTATGCCTGAACACTGAGACGCAAGGGAGGTCGCGCTTCTCTTCTGGGAACGTTTCTGTGTTTGATCAGTTTAATCAAAACGAGCAATTGCCTGGTCCCGTATTAGTCTAGACGCTTATACTATCGCGCCTCGTTATCAGACCGAACAGTGGCGTGCACCTGATTTGTGAACCGCATGGCTTGACGCATCTTTATTATTGCTCTACAGATGCACTTTAAGCAGAATACCAGGTAATGTATATCACGAGATCCGACTAATATCCATATTATCACGTTAAAACTTAATTTCTAATAAGCATAATAATTAGTACTCTCTACTCTCCTACGTGCACCTTAACATGGCTTGCCTGTCATGTGAAATCGCATGCAAAGAATGTAAAAATACTTACTTTGACAACAACATACTTGCTCCTAAACAACTGACGAACGAGATACATTAACAATTGATTAGTAGAGGCCACCACATGCGGGCGGGATTGGGTGTCGATCGTCAACGATATTGACTTCCCAATATGTACCCTCACTCCTTACTTAAAATCTATGGTTTCTGGACGTCCGAAGACATTGGTAACGAGAGCCATTCCAGACATGGAGTGCTTCAGGGTACAAGTCTCTATCTTTAGGTTCCCATCTCACTCAACTTTGAGCCGACTAAGGATTAAAGTTGACTTGGACGGTGTCTGAACCCCCATAATTTTTCGGTGGAAACTCCACATCACATCGCGAATTCGGGTCCACTAAACAGTCGCAGACCAACTATCCGGCCTTTTAACATTTATAACCACAACTCAATCGATTTCAACGAAAGCATAGACGCACCCATACATCTATCTAGTACAACCAAAAAAGCGTCAACCAAATCGAGGTCCGACACATCGCCCCGAACGTGGGACCGGACCGGCCCTCCCGTGGGCTATGTGAGTGGTCGCCGCAGGGATTCGTTTCGACGCGCAGGTGGCAGCATCCACAGTTTGGCGACTCCGTCAGGGATGTGGAATTCTCGACCATGTCGGGCTCACAAATTTCCAACGATAGTGAAACTAGAACAAGGTCGACTGTCGCACTGTTTTGAGTTCTTTTGTGCTCACTATAGTTTTTTTCGGCCCTCATTAGGCCCACCCAACCAATTCTTGGATCAATTGACCTTCATAGCGGCAAGGTTAAACCTGAACCGTTGGGAGGACCCCCGATTGACGTTTCGCCCATCTCAGGTAGTTACATTGTCTGTGATATGCCCAGTGTTAAGCACCGCGTCGAACGGGACAACATTCATCTTCACTCAGGGTGACTCATCTCCGCAGAAACAAAGACTTTTCATGAGAGGTAACCTACCCTAGCCTACCCGTGTCTGCATCATGCATGTGTGTATGATTGTTAGCTATGTGTAAAATGTTTCACAACCTAAATAAAACATTAAATTCAGGATTCAAACCATGAAAACATATTCAACTACACCAAATTCCATTTAAAAAACTTTCAAAATTCATTTTAGCACCGTTACTTTGGCAAAACTTACACTCATGATTTCCAAAAATCCATTTTAGCGTCGTTACTCTGGCCAAATTTACACCCACCATTTTTCAAAATTCCTTTTAGCACTGTTGCTCTGGCCAAGTCAATACTCACGATTTACAACTTTTTCAAAATCCATATTAGCGCCGTCAAGCCGGTCAATTCAAAACACCGTTAAAATCGCTGAATTTTCAATCGATGGAATTTCAGTACATCCCACGGTTACATCTTCTTTAAAAATGCGATTTTCCACCTTTTTCTAAAAACAAAACCGTTAAATCACCGAACTATCAACTAATGAGATTTCGGTATACCACGCGGTTACATTTTCTTCCAAACTCGATTTTACACTCTTTTCTAAAATATGCACTGTTACTATCGCCCAAATTCCAATTCATGGAACCTAGGTGCCAACACGGTTACATCACCATTTCATTTTCAAAAAGAAAGCCTTTAAAATGCCATCATAGTCACCGCTTTTCCGTTGGAATTCTGGAAAAATATGGCAACAAAACAAGGTACATTTCTTTCCAAAATCATTTTACCAAAACCGGTGTACATACATCTTTGCCTCCACCATTTCATAAAATCCCAAGAAGGTCATCTCGTCTTTTTGGAATTCCCGTTTTTAAAAGTGAATTTCACGCGTCACTATCGCCAATTTCTCAATTCATGAATTATTGGAACCAACATGACAACACTCTCCGACATTTTTAAACTACATTTTCAAAGCATCTTCGATTACAAACATCAATTTCCAAACATCTACTTCAAAATAAAAAATCCTCAGATTTCGAGTCGGGTTCGCAATCAATCCCAACGTCGTAACAATGTTCTTACATGTGTTTGATATAATTTGAAATGTCACCTCCGTCCGAGGTTTTTTATATTGGGTCATCTCATTCCGAGAATCTACTCTCACAACAAGAATATAGGCTTCGGGCGTCCGCCGATGGAGACCGTTTTTGGTTGCCAAATTCATATTGTTGACCGATTGTGGTCGGCAATGTCTGTCGTGAAAGGTTCATAACCCTCTAATTAGACTCCTCCAATTAGTTACTAAATTACTTGTTAATTTAGTATATAAAGATCTAATTACATGCATGCGATAAAATTGACAAAACAAGATACAAGAAAAAATTTCCTTACATAAACAGTGAGGAAATAATGGGCACAATAAGAAAACTCCTTTTCTTATTGTTCTTGAGCTTATATTAGTATGGATGATCCTCCAAAACTTGAATCTCCAAAGTAGAAGATCTCCTTCTAGTTGCACCAAGATTCAACCAAAATAATCACTATTATTATTAACTAGATAATAGTAGTGATAAAACTACACCAATATATGCTTGAGAGTTTTTGGAGAGATAATGTAAGTGCTAGAGAGACAAGAGGTTCTAATAATTAAATAAGAGAACCAAATGTCTCCTTATGAAGACCCTTTGGCCGGCCACCCTATCCAAGAAAAGACCACTTGCACTCTTCATTAATTGTATGCTTACTTGGGTAATGTAATGTAATTATTATGTTTGTGGCATGCTTGCATGCACATAGAAAATAACTACCAAGTCTCAATTTCCTATGTGTGCCATGTGCATGTACATAAAGTGAGTCCATTTTATTTTTGTCATTTGTCTTACAAATGCTTATGTGTGACATGATTTAATTATCTTATATAATTGATCACATCAAATATATAATACACTCTTTAACACTTTAAGGAGTATATTATATTATATCTATATATAATTGGTCCCACAATAATAATAATCATTTAGCTAAATTTACAACTCCCTGTAAATATTAATAGCTAATTACCTCTACCCATAAAATCATACAAAACCTCAACTAATTTAGTAATTAACTTTTAAATACTAAATTAGGTCTTATTTAATCGTATTAAAATCAGACGTAAAATTTATTCAGTCAATTATCGTATAATAGAATAATAAACTTAATCGGACTGAGTTCTAAACTCTATATCCAATAAATAACTCTCATTACCAAGCATATATCAAATATATACGCAACGAACTAATTAACTGTATCAAATACAAATAATTAGTTTTCTATTTGGGTCTCATCCTATAGGTGTGACTGAAAGGGATCAGTTGATCACCGCCGTCATACGACAATAACGTCTAACTCTAGTCAGCTGAGCGTTAACGATTTACGTTAATCAACTGACGTGAAGTATCAATGTACTAATTATCCCAAGTATATTCCGTCCATGAGATTTAATATATAAATGCACTATTGTGGAGGACACTTGCTCCAACAATCTCCCACTTGTCCAATACAAGTTGTGCATGTAGCCACTATATAGCGGAGGACTCCTACTCCATCAATATCTCCCACTTGTCTACACAAGTTGTGTGCTACCGATTCTCTTGACTCTTTGATGTCACATCCTCCCACTCATCACAAGGTGTCTTTCAGGTCGCACTTGTGATTTAATTATAATTAGAGTGGTTTTCTCGATCCGGAGAATAACTGTCTGACCGGAAAATCTACCATAGATCTATTTCCGAGCGTGGCCACGCATTTCCAGTTACTTCTCCTCATGTGGCCCAAGGATGTTTGTACCCAACGTGGGTGGACAATTCCTGTTGACCCATCTTATACTGTATAATGCAGATCACCATGACCCAGAAGATGTTCATCAGCCTCCTTTCACGGTACGACCTAGGACAACAACCAAAGCCAATCGGAAACAGCACCGACTCAGATAAATGGTCGCCAGTCTAAAGAATTTACTCATAGGAATAAAATAGAAATCCCTGCCACGACCAGGCCTCAACAATTTTGATAAGGGACTCTATTGTGGTCACTGCCCGGCAGAGTGACAATCATTCTGCCTATGTAAATGACCAGTCATCTCCATGACCCCATGGTCTTGAACTAACCATCGATCAACTTACAATCTCGTCACTCCGAGTCGTCACCTCATTAAGTGACAAGGGGCAAAAATACTATGTTCAAATGTTCACTTGAATAGGGTTCAAGATTGTCTCACAATCCATTTGAATGAACAAAGTACAAGATTTAGTCAAACTAAATAAAGGAGTTCAGATTGAAACTCGAACAATGAATGCTATTATCATAAATGTAAAAAATGTTTACAATATCCAATTATTACATCTTAGATAACTTAAAGAAAATCCGGGACTTTTCTCAATTTCATTGCTACAACATGACCATCATGTTTAGCCTTTGAAAGAGGCTTGGTTAAAGGATCAGCGATGTTATCGTCTGTCCCAACTTTACATATATCGATTTCCTTCCTTTCCTCGAGATCTCTTATCACGTGGTATTTCCTAAGTACATGTCTAGACTTATTGCTAGACTTGGGCTCTTTTGCTTGAAAAATAGCCCCGTTGTTATCACAATATATGGTGATAGGATCTTTGACGGAGTGGACTACTCCTAGTCCTTCCAAAAACTGACGAATCCAAACAGCTTCCTTTGCAGCTTCCGAAGCTGCGATGTACTCAGCTTCTGTTGTAGAATCCGCGTTGACACTTTGCTTGGAGCTCTTCCAGCTAACGACTCCTCCATTCAACATATAAACATAGCCGGATTGAGAATTCAAATCATCCCGATCGGATTGGAAACTGGCATCCGTGTAACCTCTTACACGTAATTCAGTATCCCCTCCCAAACACTAAGAGCGAACCCTTAGTCCTTCGCAAGTACTTCAGGATGTTCTTTACGGCTGTCCAGTGACTTTCACCTGGGTTGGCTTGATAACGACTCGTCATGCTCAAAGCATACGAAACATCAGGACGAGTGCACGTTATGGCATACATGATTGATCCAACAGCGGAAGCATATGGGATCAACTTCATGCGTTCAATCTCTTCGGGTGTGGTAGGACACTGTGACTTGCACAAAATGGTACCTTGACTCATGGGTAGAAAGCCTCTCTTAGAGTCTTTCATTTTGAATCTATCAAGAATCTTATCTATATAAGCTTCTTGACTTACTACCAACATCCTTTTGGACCTATCTCTATGGATCCGAATACCCAAAATGCATTGTGCATTTCCCAAATCTTTCATTTGGAAGTGTTTTCCTAGCCACTCCTTTACAGAAGCAAGCATCGGAACGTCATTCCCGATAAGAAGTATGTCATCCATATACAAGACAAGAAAGGTTACCTTACTCCCACTAAACTTCATGTACAAACAAGGTTCTTCGACACTTCGAACAAAACCATACTGTTTGATAACATGATCAAAGCAATGATTCCAACTTTTGGACGCTTGCTTAAGACCATAAATGGATCTCTTAAGCTTGCAAACCTTCTTAGGGTTAGATGTATCTACAAAACCTTCTGGTTGTGTCATGTACACTTCCTCTTCTATAATCCCATTCAAGAAGGCGGTTTTGACATCCATTTGCCAAATCTCATAATCATGAAATGCGGCAATCGCTAAGATAATCCTAATGGAGCGAAGCATTGCAACTGGAGCAAAGGTTTCGTCATAGTGAAGACCATGAACTTGAGTAAAACCCTATGCCACCAATCTAGCTTTGTAGACATCTTTATGTCCATCTATGCCATTCTTGATCTTAAAGATCCATTTACACTGAAGAGGTCTCACCTTTTCAGGTAAATCAACCAAATCCCATACTTGGTTTTCGTGCATAGAGTCCATTTTGGATCGCATGGCTTCAAGCCATTGCATGGAATCACGACTAGATATGGCCGCCTTGTAGGTTGTAGGTTCGTCACTTTCGCAAAGCAACATATCTAACGCATCTTCCTCGACAATACCAAGGTATCGATCAGGAGGATGACTAACCCTCGTGGATTTCCTAGGTTCAAAGGGAACAACAACCGTATCCGAGGAGGAGGGAACGCTTTCCTCCACTTCATTCTCGGTTTGTAGCTCTTGGACTTCATCAAGTTCAAATTTTCACCCACTCTGTCTTCTAGAAATGAAGTCATTTTCTAGAAAAACAGCGTCACGAGCCACAAACACTTTGTTTTCGTGACGATTGTAGAAGTAATAACCTTGTGTTTCCATTGGATACCCTACAAAAAGACATTTGTCGGATCTGGGTGCAAGTTTGTTGTCAGACTTATTCTGAACATATGCCTCACAACCCCATATTCTCATAAACGACAAATAAGGAACCCTTCCCTTCCATATCTCATATGGTGTCTTATTGGCCGCTTTAGTCGGGCTTCGATTTAGTGAAAATATTGCGGACAAAATGGCAAAACCCCAAAATGAATCAGGAAGCTCAGTGAGACTCATCATGGACCGAACCATATCTAATAAAGTTCGGTTTCTCCTTTCGGCCACACCATTCAATTGTGGTGTGCCAGGAGGAGTCCATTGTGATACTATGCCACAATCTTTTAGGTGTGAATCAAATTCATTATTTAGGTATTCACCACCACGATCGGATCGTAGTACTTTAATCTTTTTATCCAATTGGTTCTCTACTTCACTTTGAAACTCCTTGAACTTTTCAAAAGCATCACTCTTGTGCCTCATTAAGTAGACATACCCAAATCTACTTAAGTCGTCGGTAAAAGTGATGAAGTAGTTGTAACCACCCCTAGCGGTGATAGTCATTGGGCCACACACATCGGTATGTATAAGGCCCAATACCTCACTTGCTCGTGTTCCTTTGCTTGAGAAAGGAGCACAAGTCATCTTGCCTAAAAGGAAAGACTCGCATACACCATAAGATTCGTAATCAAACGGTTTGAGAAGTTTCGTTGAAACAAGCCTCTTTACGCGTCGTTCGTTTATGTGTCCTAAACGACAATGCCAAAGGTAGGATTGATTAGGTTCACCCGCTTTGAGCTTCTTGTTTTCTACATGATATACATCATTAACATTATCTAGAACATAAATACCTCCGATAAACGTAGCTTTACCATAAACCATGTCATTAAATGAAAAAGTACAACAATTGTCCTTAATCATAAAGGAAAAACCCTCCATATCAAGTACAGAAATGGAGATAATGTTCTTAGTTAAAGTTGGTACGAAATAACAATTATTAAAATACAACTCAAAACCACTAGCTAGAGTGAGTACATAAGTGTCTACGGATATAGCGGCTACTCTAGCTCCATTTCTCATGCGTAGGTCCACATCACCCTTGGCTAGTGCTCGCACGTCCCTCAGCCCCTGTAAATGATTACAAAGGTGAGAACCACATCCGGTATCTAATACCCAAGTGGAAGTGCAAGTATAGTTAATGTTTATCATATAGAGAGAAGTGAGGACAATACCTGACGGAGTCTCACTCTCATCTTTCTTGCTCTTCAAATCCTTCAAATATTTGGGACAATTGCGCTTCCAATGTCCCTTGCCATTACAATAATAGCAATCGGCGTCGGCATGTTTGTTAACCTTAGCCTTAGGTTTGCTATTCACAATAGCTTTTCCTTTATTCTTGTCTTTACCTTGTTTCTTGAATTGGGTCTTACCTTAGTTTTTACCCTTTTGAACCCCAAGGTTGAGATTCTTCATTTTCATAGAGAGCATGTCTCTCTTCTCACTCCCACTAGCCTCCATGTCCCTCTCCGCTTGGTTGAGGAGTGCATGAAGCTCTTGGAAACTCTTGTCCATGCCATGCATATTATAGTTCACCCTAATTTGGGGGAACTTGGAGGGGAATGAGTGAAGAATGCGACCTATCGCAAGCTTCTTGGGAATGCTACACCCTAGACGTTCTAGAGTGTCAATATGCTCAATCATCTTGAGCACATGAGTGCCAACTTTTTGACCCTTTTCTATTTTACCCTCGAAGAATTTCATCATAGCCTCATATTGACGGATATCGGGTGATTGAGAAAAAGTCGTCGTAACCCTTGAGAATATCTCATATGCATTAAGGGTAATGTATTTAAGCTTGAGTTTTGGAGACATTGACCATGTCAAGACATTCTTGATATCGTTAGATATCTTCAAAAACTCCTCATAGGCGGTCCTTTGTGCCAGGGTGGCTCTAGGACCGGGTTCATTGGGTGGTGGCTCGTTCAAGTAACGAAGGACGTTGTCGGACAACGCCGCACCTTTTATGGTAGACTCCCACTCGATGAAAGTACTTCCATCGTCTTTCAAGATACATTTGTCCATAACGGACCTAAACCAAGAATCCTTTCCAAGTTGAATGGTTGCATTGGTAGCCATAGCGAATTATAAACACTACAACAAATTTTAGGAAATATTAACATTCATTGTTATATAATTTACTTGTAAAACAATTTTAACAAGTCACTCATATAATGACCCCTCACGAAATTATATAAGTGATTCTGAGACCCCACTAGTAGAAAAAGGTGGAATTGCGTCTCCTCATTTGAGGCATTTTAGGTAAATAGCTACAAATAATTTATCTTTTTCTTTAAGAAAAAATACTTTAGAGAGTTGTTTCTAAAGGTAAATTGCAAGAAATAGTAAAAATATAATGAAATGAGGCATCTTGCACAATTGACGCCGTTGTATATCTAAATAAGCATGTTGTAGCTGCGTCCCACTTGACGCCTCCCTAGTTGTATTATTTTAATTTATCAAAAAAATGAAAAAAATTAATTAACCAAACCTCTCCCTCATCCTCAACGAAACCCCACATATCAACCCCTTCGCCCTCCCACCATATCAACCTGAAAATCTGAAAACCCTCCCTCCATATCAACCCCGTCGTCGTCCGTGCTGCTGCCGCTGTCTGCGTCCCTGCCGCCGTCCGTACTGCCGGTGACCTTCTTGCTGCCGGCCGACTACACTGCGCCGCTCCCTTTCTAATTTTTTCTTAAAATCCCTAATTTGATAAAGATATGATTCTTAATTTTTTTTGTCTTAGATTGTTTAAAAAGAGTTTATTGATGTTATTCTTTGTAATTTTATGTTGTATGGGATGAATTTCTGAACTTCAATGTTCTTACTTAAATTGGGGGTTTTATATGGAAATTTATGATGTTTTACATGTTTATTTTGCTACAATTATGGTTTAAGAATGTATTTTCTTTATTTCATATCATTTCATTGTTGAATTTTGCTCATAGTGATGAACTTCTCTGGGTTTTTCATGAATTTATGGTGTTCTACATGTTTGTTTTGCTTGAATTAGGGTTTATGAGTATATTTTGGCGATTTTAGATCATTTTATTGTTGGCTTTCGCTCAAAAGTGATTAACTTTTCTGGGTTTTTATTGTTCAGTTTTGGAGAATTTGCCAGTGATTGGGGCGGTGTCGATTGGAGGAGTGATTCTGGCTGGAGGTATTATGTTCTATGTTAGTCATACCAGGAATTAATGTGAGTTTTTTTTGGGAGCTTTAATTCACTAAAACTAGAGAATACTGTTGTGATAAGTATTTTGTGTTGGGTAATTTTGGTTTTGTTCAATTTTGACTGGTTTTTGATGGTATTACTAGTTGAATTGCTACGGACACGAACACAGTACGGGATGCCTTGTTTTGATCTTTTGGAACTCGTGATTCAGACTTAGATTTGTATTTTTTTGTGCTACTTAATGTTATTAATGGTTTGATTGTTCTTGTCGATTATCAAATGTGTTTTGCTCATGATGGTTTATATACATTCACTAGTAGAAAAAATGTCAATTGTTGCTCTTCATTTGCTGCGTTTTGCTCAAATAGCATCACATTTTATCTCTTTTTTTTAAATAAGAAAGGATATGCGTTTTTCTTCATATGACACAACACCTATAATTTTTTTTACGATTTGCGCCATCTTTTTTAATTAGACGTCGCCTCTCTGTATTTAATTAAAAACAAATGTCGCTTCTTCATCTGGCCAACCAACTTTCATTTCGGTACCCTAATACTCTCAAACCTCAAAATTCTTTCACTCTTGCAATCTCACCTACATCTCGCTTACACTTTTACCAAATAGCCGTTGTCAACCTTCGATTTGTATTCCCCCGATTGTGATATATATTCATAGTTGATTGTCTTTTCAACCGAGATCCGTCATGGTAAATCTAGATTTTCCATGATTTTTCCAGTGTTTTTTTTATGTTTGATTCGTCGATTGATTTGGTTTGATTAAGGGGTCTATGTTTGAATATTTTTTTAGGTCGGTTTTGTTGATTTTTTTAATTTAAATTGATAGATTATCTCTAGAGTTTGAAATCATAGGGTTTGAATTATCGATTGTTTTGATTTCGAAGATCTATGTGTTAGGATTTGGATTTCACGAATTTGTTTTTTGATTGATTTTCATGTGTGATTCTTTCAGGTTTTCGTGTATATTTCATATCAACATCATTAGTTCTTCATTTTATGGAACCCTGGTTGACATCTCTAGATACTAGGTTGTTACGCCCATATGCAGTTTTCATAAATGAAAGTCCAGGTAACTTCAGCTGCTTATGAATCAAATGTCGCCTTTGTTTGGTTTAGTTAAATCCTATTCTATATTTTTTTGAGTGGCAGGTAGGCACTCATGTAAGTGTGGCAGCTACATATACTTTTGATTGTAAATGAGGATAAAATGGTTTCAAACAATCCTTAGCCTCCACCATAAGCTACTAGTTGCTCCTTCCTTATGTTTCCTTGCTAAATGTTCAGAAGTATGTGACAGTTTCTTCAATCTCATTGTTAAAATGCATATGCATCATTAAAATTTATTAAAGCTCTTATCTTACATGTACGTGTAATTGGCAATTATCTCTTATCTAGTTTCTTGCTTATTAAGAAGTGTCATTGCTAGAGATCACCATTAATTGTATATTTGTTGTCCATGTTGATTTTAATTTTATGTTGTGTGTTTGGATTGTTCATGATGTTTGGGGGTGATAGTTCTTTCTCTCATTTTCTCATTCTTTTGTTGTGAACTATGCTGCTTCTAGTGATGTATATGTATCGAAATAAAATACTCATATATGCTAATGTCCGCTAAAGCATCATAGGACCTCTTCTTTAAAGGAAAGTGCATCTCATATCCTTTGTTATTATATCTTATCTTTTTTGTCTCAGTGAAATGAAACTTCTTTTTTGTCAGTATATGAAGTATGATATATGGACAGTCATAGGTAAAAAAAGGAACTTTTTTTATTACTCCACCTTTCTTTAGTTCTCTATCATTTATCTCTCCTACTTTGAACAAAAATAAGATTATTGCTTAAATGGGTTTTCATCATCGATATTGATTGAAAATAGACACCCTAGTCCCCTCCCTTTTTACCTTTCCAAATTTCAGTCGTTCTTTGACGATTTAAGTGATGATAAACTACTCTATTCATGGCATGGCAGATGCTACCATTCCCCACATTCAGGAAGTAAGTGGACTGATATTCCAATACAGTACACGACATATAGTCTTTCAGATAAACTAGTTTGGTTACTTTGATTGACGTTTAATTATTCTGCTTTTCCACGTCATTCCGACATCGTTGGGAGTCAGTGCAACAAAGAATAGAAACATCAGTTGTGACAAAATGCTTAATCTGAAGCAAATTATTCAGCCGACTCATTTGAAGCAATTATGAGAACAGCCTCTGAAGCATCTACTAGCAGATAAGTTCTTAACCTATCAACTCTAAACGGTACTAAAACTAATCCAACTGTTCAAAATCTTAATATCAGCATATTTGTGGGTTATGATTATATCATAAATGCAACCACTTCAGTAGCGTATTAATCTAGTCTTCAAGATTACTTCAAAGGCTGTTCTAAAAAATGATAAAGCTCACTGATTTCCAGTTTTAGATTCCTTGTCCTCAATCGATGTTCATTATTTTCATACGATACCATTCAGGAGAAAGCCCATAGAATATGCACCTGATTTTCTAGATGGAAATATGTTATGCCGAGCACCTACCAGCATAGGAGCCCACTTAACACCTACCAGCTCACGCCTTTACAGGTGCAACATAAGGCTTGTATGAAACCTGAATATTTTGATGGTCCACTGACTCCATTAGGGTGGCAACGGGTAAGGAAGCTATCATGTATGTCTCATTTATGAATATGATAGTTTTCTAGAAGCAACAAAAAAATCCAGCTTTGAGTGTTTGTTGTGTTTCTCTAAAAATCTTAGTTTAATTCTTTGGATTTTACTATCCATCCTGGTTGATTCCTTACATAAACATGTTCATGTTGTTGGCCTTCATAAAAGAATGCAGAAATGAGTTCCAAAACGATATTTCCATCTAGAAATGAGTTGAAGTTAATGCAGAAATTGCTGAAAAATATTTATAGTCTGTCATTGTTTAGAGTGCATTCAAATGTCAAATGAATTGTTTTGTGGTTTATAGTTTTATCCTTTGCTTGAAAACGATATGCAAGTAGTAAATATTACATCAGATCAAAGAGGAAGTTATATGACATGTGTGTATATATATACAGAGTATATGACTTCACGCCAAAGGTGTCATGTTGGATATGTAGTTATACGTGTAGGAGTTTGATCATGCCCTCTGCTCGTGAGTATGAAGTGATATAGCTGCCTTTAACAGTTAAAATACTTTTTAATTGGGTCTTTGTTTTGGAATCCTCGATAATAATAATTCACTAATTTTACCTCATTCATCACTATCTGCTTCACACTAGATATGGATCGGTCTCCACTCATTGAGTTTACGATAGTAGGAGCATTGGAGGAAGATTTTATCACGGACACAATTGGAGTTGTTTTTGTTGACAATGTTGGACACATTGCTTCTGAAGCTTCTAGTGGCGGCATTGCGATGAAGGTACATCCCAAATTGGGTTGGTAATCTAATTCTCTGCATGATAGAACAAAATATCAAGTAGAGTTGTTCTCATATAATTCTATTTTGCGCATGAGATCGCTACTATGAATTGGACTGTGTAAATTCATACACTATGTTCAGATGACAAATACAAATAATTTGTTACCATTTTTTGATGAGATTTCTGTGCCACCTAAGTCAAGATTAATGTATTATTATCCTTGTTTTCAGTAGGTCGGTCAGTGGACGAGAATGATTAGCGGGCAGATGTGGCTCGGGTTGTTGGGCGGCGTCCTTAAAAGCTCCCTTTTATTGGAGCTCTCTTTTCATTGAATGTTATTGCACTACTAGAGCTAGAGAATATATGATGAAATCATTTGCTTTAGTTTATTAAGTTTGAGTATTTATAAATGTATCCATGTTTCTTTTTTAGACTTAATAAATGTCGATTGGAATAGATAATGAAACATTTTGCTTCAATGAAAATGCATATTGAAATTCGTCAAAAACGCTCACATTTTTTTTTATTAAAAATTGATTCTATTTGCGGCGTCCTTCAAGAAAAACGCCTCAAATAAGTCATCATTTGCAGCGTTTTTTTGCCAAAAAACGCCTCGAATAGTATTCTTTTTGCGGTGTTTTTTCAAAAAAAACGCCGCAAATAATGCACTATTTGCTGCGTTTTTTAGACGCCGCACAATATTTTTGCATTTGCTGCCCCACCATATGAGGCATCAAGAAAAAGGCCTCACATGAGGGGTTTTTTGGAGCCTCAAATCAACTTTTTCTACTAGTGCCCGCATTTAAATAAGAACTAACATCGCATGCAATCCTTATGTAAAAACGGTAAGTCATTACTCGACCAATTCTACCTTAGAACTCTCGGTTGACGGATTTGAACCAAATCCATCTCCTAGCCCCGAAATAACTCTTATCCCGTTGAGTCCAACCCAATCTTGGCATGTGATCTTATCACCCTACTTACCCAAGGTAAAAAGGGTCAACGTTGTGGTTGCCCTAATGAACAAGGGGTTCATAGGTGCTTTAATTGATAAGGCTAAATCTCAATTCTTACTATGCATGTGAGAGGTCTTGTCAATATTAAGTTACTAATCACTTATAAGTGAACTAAGTTGGTGATTACGTAAATTGGTGAATTGACAATCGATGAATAAAATGCATAATTGGCGATTTTGGCATAAGCGAATATAATGTAGTGAACCAAGATTCAACCCAAATAATCACTATTATTATTAACTAGATAATAGTAGTGATAAAACTACACCAATATAATAAGTATTACTACTATAGTAATAATAGAGAATATTAGTGCATGAGATTTTTTGGAGAGATAATGTAAGTGCTAGAGAGACAAGAGGTTCTAATAATTAAATAAGAGAACCAAATGTCCCCTTATGAAGACCCTTTGGCCGGCCACCCTATCCAAGGGAAGGCCACTTGGACTCTTCATTAATTGTATGCTTACTTGGGTAATGTAATGTAATTATTATGTTTGTGGCATGCTTGCATGCACATAGAAAATAACTACCAAGTCTCAATTTCCTATGTGTGTCATGTGCATGTACATAAAATGAGTCCATTTTATTTTTGTCATTTGTCTTACAAATGCTTATGTGTGACATGATTTAATTATCTTATATAATTGATCACATCAAATAAATAATACACTCTTTAACACTTTAAGTAGTATATTAATATTATATCTATATATAATTGGTCCCACAATAATAATTATCATTTAGCTAAATTTACAACTCCTTGTAAATATTAATAGCTAAATACCTCTACCCATAAAAGCATACAAAACCTCAACTAATTTAGTAATTAACTTTTAAATACTAAATTAGGTCTTATTTAATCGTATTAAAATAAGACGTAAAATTTATTCAGTCAATTATCGTATAATAGACTAATAAACTTAAGCGGACTGAGTTCTAAACTCTATATCCAATAAATAACTCTCATTACCAAGCATATATCAAATATATACGCAAGGAACTAATTAACTGTATCAAATCACTACAAAAAATTGACACTTGCGCCACGAATTATGCCACGAAAATTTGTTATTTGTGGCTAAATTTTACCTAGCCATGGGAAAATTTTAATTCACTGCTTGGGAAATAAAATATGCCACGGGAACAATTTTTCCCGTGGCAAAAATTCTCTTGCGCCACAAATTTTATTAAAGTCGTGGCTAATAATCACTCTTGCCACGAAAGATGCCACACCTGTGGCAAAAATATATTTAGCCACGAATTTGTTCAGTGGCAAATATTATTTAGGCACGACATAATTAACTTCCGTGGCAAAATTATTTTTTAGCCACAGATGTAATAAACGCATGTGGCTAATGGTTCTCCAAATTTTAATCAAATTACTTTCAAGTTAAGCCGAGTGTCAATTATTGATCTTAAAAATTCATTAAAATTCAAAGCTAAAGATAATATGAAGAAAAAAAATATTAAATTTGAAAATATTTTATTAATAAAAAAAATTCATATTATTTTATTTAGTTTTAAGAAAAAAAATAGATTTTTTTGTAAAATGAAATACAAGAAAACTTTGGTTGTCTAATTTGTTGATTTTTTTATTAATCATCATTTGTGAAGCAATTGATTTCTCTTAATTTGACAAGATGTTTTATTAAAATTTTATAATCTTAAGTATGACTTTTGAAATACAACTAACATTTACATAGTGTAATATATGCTAGCTAAAATGCGGCGTACATAGCATATCAAGTAAAATTAGTATGTGATTGATCATCCATCATTAAGACATTTAATATTATTTAAGACTCTTTCATTTTTACCGCTTAATTAATTAATTTTTTCACATGTAATACACTTCTTTTTAAGACAAAAAAACTTTAAAAAAAGTGACTGAGCATGATTCTTGTCCAAATTATTGATTTTTTTACAATATTTCAGTGTGAAAAAAACCGCTTTATTAAACTCGTATTTAAGAATTCTAATCGGTCTATATTTTTTTATGGAATTAACTTTGACTGCGAAAACAATAATTATTTTTGTAATTAATTGTCTTTCAAGTAGTTTGGTTTGGAAGAAAGATTAACGTATTAGAACGTCGTGCCTAAGTTCAATAAGAAGTTAAAATAATTTTTCAAAAATAGAGAGGTATAAGTGACAAAATCAAATAATTAACAAATAAAAGTAAGAAAATCTAATAATTAAGGACTATTAGTGTGAAAATCAAAAATTAATTTATCGTCAACTGTTTAATTCGGTAGCTGTTCTGTAATATTATTTGAAAGATATTTTAAAAAATGAATTTAAAATAAAATATACTTAATAAAAAAATAAAATTCGGGTAAAACTTGAAGTAGACTAGAGGAAACTCAATGAGGATAAAAAACTGATGATATAAAATAACGACCGATAACGAAAAGAAAAAAACATATCGAAAAAACTAGCAATAAAAGAACGTGGAAAATAGAAACTAAAATAAAAATATCGATAAATTAATGGAATCATGAGTCCGAAAATCAACTTCGAATTTTTTTTCCCGGAATAATAATTTTTTAATCATAAGGGGAAAAAAATTAATTACTCAAAAGAAAATGTAGTTTGAAATAAAACATCACTTTAAAAGAATTCAAACCAATGATTAGGTCAATAAAGTTCAATTTCATTTCTGGTAGCTGCCCATAAGAACTCCACAGTTAAGCGTGCTTGAGTGAGAGTAGTGTTAAGATGGGTGACCTCCTGGGAAGGCTCTTCGATGCGTATGATGAAATTAAATAATAGTGGAATGACTCAGCTATAAAGCTAGTAACAGGTCCAGATGTGACCCCTATAGGGGGTAGAGAATTCTTACAGTTATTAATTTATTTAATTTATTATATATTTTGTCACCGGAATAAATATTTCGCCACAAAAATAATTAGCCACCGGATAATCCGTGGCAAAAAATTAATTCTAGCCACGGGAGACTCCGTGGCAATAAAATCAATACTTGCCACACTTTTTTTTCCCGTGGCTATTTGTTTGCCACGGCCACTTGCGCCACGGATGGTTTTTCCGTGGCAAAGTACTTTAGCCACGAAAATTTAGCACTTTTGCCACGAATTCAGTCGTGGCACAAGTGCTCATTTATACTAGTGAATACAAATAATTAGTTTTCTATTTGGGTCTCATCCTATAGGTGTGACCGAAAGGGATCAGATGATCACCGCTGTCATACGACAATAACGTCTAACTCTAGTCAACTGAGCATTATCGATTTACGTTAATCAACTAACGTGAAGTATCAATGTACTAATTATCCCAAGTATATTCCGTTCATGAGATTTAATATATAAATGCACTATTGTGGAGGACACTTGCTCCAACATGTCGTCCGTCTTGGTCGCCTTTTTAGAATTTGGGTGACCAATGTCGATCGCAAAATTTGGCGACCGACATTTGGCGATGACTGTTGGTTGCCGAATTTGGCGACAGAATTAGCAACTGGTGTAATCACCTAGAAATTCTAACGCGATACAGTGGCGGAAACACTGTAGAGTCGGGATTAAAAAAACACACTGACAAACTATATCTTATTAAAAGAAATGGTAAGTCAATACAAATGCCTCTTTTTACAAAAGGGCAAAAAGGAAATTCTCCAAACAGGGTTATACAAATCCATAAATAAACGTGAATGAAGAAAGAGTATGATCCACGCTACTCGCTAGCTCACACCCAAAACCCAGCAGCAAATACCTGTCATGTTATTAACATAACAGACACGTCAGTGGGGAGTTACTCAGACGTTCTCCCAACCATATTATATCGTATGGAAAATAATAATATTGGAACAATAAAATCGGAACAAGTTTTCAGAAGAAACTTCAAATATTTGCCAACCTGCAAACCAAAATGTATCGATAATAATAAAAATATTCAAATGGCGTTATGGATAGAATTAGTGTAGACGGCTAGAATTTCACTAGGAAAATACTAAAAACTAGCTTCGAGAACTTAAATCAAACAAATCAAACCTCGATCTCTCACTAGGCTACTCAACCATAATAGGACGGCGACTTATAAATGCGTGGCCCTAGTTTAAGATAATATGCACACCCCTACCGAGCACCATAAATACTCAGTTCAACCCAACGACGTCTTACACTGCGAGCCACGAGTTTAAGGTCAAAATGTACATACACTTCCGAACACCATATATGCTCGGTTCAACAACCAGTGTGCCCCATAAAGACACACCAGTCTTATATTTGATGGCAAAGACGTAAACCTCATAATATATTACTCTAAACCTCACACTTGTCCTTATTCCATAACTCCAAAGCAAAACCATTTATCGAGAAAAACAAAAGATATAATCATCGTAATTAATATGAAAATAAAAGAAGTAAACATTTTATAAAAAGAGGAACTTTCCGTAAATAGAAACTTACTAATTTTAGAAACTTACTTAAATTAGAAATTTTGTTATAGAAAATACTTAAGTTATCGAAATATGTGAAATGTATTAAAAAAATACTATTTCTAACGAAATTAACTTTTTATTATTATTGTCGTTATCGTAACTTTATTATATGTCTAAATTCGTTACATAAAAATATTAAAAAAATATAATAAGTCAATATATAGTATTTCATAAATGATTACAAAATCGAGTTAAAATAATAAATTTTAGAAAAGAGTTATTTTAAGAAAAACGATATCAAAATTAATTGAGTCAACGAGTTTTATAATTTAAACGAGATCTACAAAGATTTCAAATTATTTTTTTTATAAATAGCTTTTATTAATAAATAATACCGATTTTAATAAAAATAGTCAATTGGAAATTATTAGTGAAAATAGTCTCGACTAAAAATATATTTAAAACTAAATCGACTATTTTCTCATTTATTAGTAGAAATCGTACAACGAAAATTAATTTATTGAATGGGTATACAAATTTTGTATAATATAAAAATACGATTCTGAGTTAAAATTATAAATTAACAAAATATGACGAAAATATGAAATCGATATAATCTAGTTACTAGTGTCACGATAACCAACAAAATATTATAACGATCGTAAATAATTAAATTACTAACGATTTATAAAACGATGTCAAAAAATTGTAAAATATATATATAAGGTACACAATTTTTTTTTAAAAAAATAATTAGCAAATACTAAATAGCTAAAATTATAAAACCGAAGTTAAAATATTTACTACATACTACTAAAACGTAGGATATAAAATCGAGTAACGTCCTAAAATTACCTTGATTCGACAACCGACTAAAACACGTGCTTGTCCTCGACGTGGTCCTCACGAAATCCCGAAAGACTAGAAGTTGAACGGAAAGATTCGGAAGAACGGAGTAATAAATTGGAAGGACATCGCTCGTCTTGAATTGCACAGCACCAACTGAACAATACAATAAACCGGGACACGAACAAGATCAAAACAATCAAGAATTAGGCACACGATACCGAATAGGAATCTACGGAACAGAAGGTAGCAGTAGCATCCAAACGGCATCAAACAACAAGCGATGATATTAAGAACCGAACATTAGCACAAGAAAATGAGAGAAGGAGCAACTGACGACAAACGCAGCAGCAGAAAAATGAATAGCAACAAGAAGAAGAAGGGAAAAAGACAGACAGAGAGACGAAATCGACACAGAACAACGTAAAAGTAACAACAGACAGCAGCAGCAACTAACACCGACAGTATATCATCATACATCAGCGAGAACCCAAAATGACAACAACAAAGGAGCGTCGACAAGCAGCAGGAGATGACCGAAATAGACAGAAACAACGCCGAAATCGAGGAAGAAGAAGGAAAAGGAAGAAGAAAAAAGGCAACAGTAGCAGGAACAAAACGTAACAACAAGAACGAAGAGAAGAGGAAGAAGAGTAGCAGCAACGGAGTAGCGAAGAAGGGAAGAGAAGAAGAAGTGCCGGAAAGAAAAAGCGGCACACGCACAACAGCAGTACTAACATAGCAGCAATAGCAGCAGCACAACACACACGGACAGCAAAATAGGACGACAACGACAATGGCATCGGGGCCAGCAAAAAAAAGAAATCAGAGGGAGAAGAAGAAGAAGAAAGGAAGGAGAATTACCTTCACGAATTCCGGCAAAAGTTGACTGACAAACGCAGCAGCAACACCGACCATGTCAATAACATCCGCGGGCAACAGCTGTAAACAAAACAGGGAAAACAGAGAGGAAAATGGTGCGTAAGAAGGGGGTAGAAGGCAGATTGATCCGAATGAAGAGACTAAGGAGTTCAATGAAGTAACACTAGCTCCTATTAGCTCGAGTCAAGCCACACTAGCTCCTCCTACTAGCTTAGTGGTATGCCTCCTCCAAGTACTAAGTTAGCTCACAAGGGAGCTGAATAAAGGAGTAGAGAAGTCAAGGTTGATTATGGGCTGATTGGTTACTTCGTAATTGGCTCCATGTTCACATGGTGTGTACACTCAAGCTTTGGTGTTGGCTCCATGTTCACACAAGACTACACGGCTGGTGAAGCTTTGGTTTTAACTCCCTAGCTTTGGTTTTAACTCCATGTTTACACTAGCTTTGTTATTAGCTCCAACCTTGTAATTAGCTCCTAGTTCACAATAGTCTTAGCTTTGTTTTTGTCACCCTAAACCAACCGGTTTAAGGGCACTTGTAGGCTATATATAGCCGGTCATTTGAAGGAATAAACATCATCCAATTTGCAAATTAAAAACCAAGTAAAAGTTAAGCTTTGAGCTTCCTTTTGTTTCGTCTTTGTAGTTTACAAGACAAGGTCTAGAGTGAGTCGCGTTACAAGCTCTAAACTCGCTATTTCAATCGAGTGTTTGATCTAGCAAAGCGCTTTGTTGAAGTATAGGTCTACTTCACCTAGCATACTATCCTTTGGTTACGGTTTATTCATCCTCAAACTATCTTTACCTTCTGTTTTGGTTACTTGTTTCACGTCCATTTCAGAATACTAATCCATCTTTACATTCTTGTTTCAAAGTTCATATCAACTCACATCATTAGTGGTATCAGAGCTTTGGTCATCCATCTAGACGTAAGCATGGCAGGAGTTGTGAGCTTTGAAGACTCAAGCATCATTAGTCTCTCTAAGTCCAATGGCGCACCTGGTCCTGAAGTCTACTTGGGAGAAAGAGGAGAAGAAGGAAAGAACTATGAGCTCCCAACGTTTGGTAATGTCCTAGTATTACGTACACTTCATGCTAATCCTATCCCACAAAACACCGAACAAAGAGACCAACTCTTTCACACAAAATGTCTAGTTAATACAAAGTGGTGTAGTTTGATTATTGATGGGGGTAGTTGTACGAATGTGGCCTCTACTGAAATGGTATCTAAGTTAGGTCTAACCACTACTAATCACCCTAAACCGTATGCTTTACATTGGTTAGATAATGAAAACAAAATCAAGGTCACAAAACAAGTAAGGGTGGGTTTAACTATGGGGTCTTATGTCGATGAAATTCTTTGTGATGTTATCCCTATGGATGCTTGCCATATACTTTTGGGGCGACCTTGGCAGTTTGATAGGGACGTAGTTCATCATGGTAGAAAGAATGAATATGAGTTGAGGGATAAGGGAAAGAAAATCGTTCTAAAACCCATGACTCCCCAAGCTGTTAGAGCTATGACCTCCAGCAAGAACAAGAAACCTAACCTCACCATCTTTGCTAGTGAAAATGAAGTAGAGCAAGCTATACAAGAAGGGGAACGTGTATTTGTCATGATAGCTAAAGAAAAACCCGTAGAAGTTGAGAATAGACTTGGAGGAAAACCATTAGAGGAGTTGTTACACGAGTTTAAGGATGTCTTCCCCGAGGAATTACCCGTTGGTTTACCACCTATTAGAGGTATAAAACACCAAATCGACCTCATTCCAGGATCAACCTTACCCAATAAGGCTGCATATAGGTGTAATCCGGAGGAAACTAAGGAATTACAAAGACAAATAGATGAGTTAATGAGTAGAGGGTATGTGCGGGAGAGCCTTAGTCCTTGTGCTGTTCCAGTTCTTTTAGTACCTAAGAAGGATGGGACATGGAGAATGTGTGTAGATAGTAGAGCCGTTAACAACATCACCATCAAGTATAGGTTTCCTATTCCAAGGTTGGATGATATGTTAGATGAGCTTCATGGGGCGGTGGTCTTCTCCAAAATTGATCTAAGGAGTGGTTACCATCAAATCAGAATGAGGGAGGGAGATGAATGGAAGACCGCTTTCAAAACCAAACATGGACTATATGAGTGGACGGTCATGCCATTTGGTCTTACCAACGCTCCGAGCACGTTCATGAGGTTAATGAACGAGGTACTTAAGGCCTACCTAGGTCGCTTTATTGTGGTTTACTTGGATGATATACTTGTGTATAGCATGTCCTTGGAAGAACATATGGAGCACTTGAGGCTACTTTTCACCACACTCCGCAAACAACAACTTTTTGGGAAGAAGGAGAAGTGTGCCTTCTTTGTGGAGAGCGTAGTATTCCTTGGCTACGTAGTATCCAAAGGAGGGGTATCAGTTGATCAAACCAAAGTGGAATCCATACGTACTTGGCCAATCCCTTCCACCATTACAGAAGTAAGGTCTTTTCATGGTTTGGCTTCTTTTTACAGGAGATTCATCAAGGATTTCTGCACTATCACAAGCCCCATCACCGAGTGCTTGAAGAAAGGCGCATTTGTTTGGACCAAGGCTGCCCAAGAAGCCTTTGAAGCCATTAAAGAGAAGCTATGCTCCGCTCCTATCTTAGCCCTTCCTGATTTCTCTCAACCATTTGAGGTGGAATGTGACGCTAGTGGAGTTGGAATTGGTGCAGTTCTTGTGCAAAATAAGCGCCCCATTGCCTATTTCTCAGAGAAACTCAATGGAGCAAGGCTGAACTATTGCACCTACGACAAAGAGTTCTATGCTATAGTAAGAGCTCTTGATCATTGGAGTCATTACCTACGTACTAACCATTTTGTTCTTCATTCAGATCATGAGTCTTTAAAATATATCAATGGCCAACAAAAGTTAAGTCCAAGGCATGCCAAGTGGGTGGAATTCTTGCAATCCTTTCACTTCTCTTCAAAACACAAAGATGGAAAGAGTAACGTAGTAGCTGATGCACTATCCCGCCGCTACACTTTACTATCTACTTTGGATGTGAGGTTGCTTGGATTTGAGACTCTAAAAGACTACTACAACAATGATGCTGACTTTGGTGAAACTTTCACCAAGCAAGGAGGGAGCCTTTGATGAGTTTGTTTTGCAGGAAGGATTTCTTTTCAAAGGAAACCGCCTGTGTGTACCCAAGCATCCCATTAGAGAGCTACTGGTTAGAGAAGCTCATGGAGGAGGATTGGCGGGTCATTTTGGCATTACAAGAACGTTGGAGGTCTTAAAGGAGCACTTCTTTTGGCCAAAGATGCAAGGGAGCGTCCAGAATGTGGTGAGCAAGTGTGTGACTTGCCAATTTGCCAAGAGTTCCTTCAAGCCTGGAGTTTACACGCCCTTGCCCACTCCTAGTAGACCATGGGAAGATGTATCCATGGATTTCATTGTAGCCTTACCGAGAACCGCTAGAGGAAAAGATGCTATCATGGTGGTAGTAGATCGGTTTTCAAAGATGGCTCACTTCATTGCTTGCCACAAAACAGATGATGCTAGCAATGTTGCTGACTTATACTTCAAGGAGGTAGTGCGTCTACATGGGATACCCAAGTCCATAGTCTCTGATCGTGACTCAAAGTTCCTTAGTTACTTTTGGAACACATTATGGAGGAAGGTGGGAACCAAGCTCTTATTTAGCACTTCTCATCATCCACAAACAGATGGACAAACTGAGGTTACCAATCGCACCTTGGGAACGTTATTAAGGGGCCTTGTAAGTAAGACTCAAAAGGATTGGGATATCAAGCTTGCCCATGCTGAGTTTGCCTACAATCGCTCCCCCACTTATGCTACTTCTCATTCCCCTTTTGAGGCTGTATATGGGATCAATCCTTACATGCCCTTGGACCTGATTCCGCTACCAAAAGATGAGTTAGTTCACAAGGATGCGGAGTCCAAACTAAAGGCTATGATCAAACTCCACGAGCAAATCCAAGAAAGAATCAAGGAGGTTAATGAAGCATACAAGAGAAAGTCCAACAAGAACAGGAAGCCAAGACTTTTTCAAGAGGGTGACTTAGTTTGGGTTCACTTGAGAAAGGAGAGGTTTCCAAGCAAAAGAAAGAATGAGTTGATGCCACGAGCTGAAGGACCTTACAAGATCATATCAAAGGTAAATGACAATGCTTACAAAGTAGAATTACCGGATGATTATGGAGTCCATGCCACGTTCAATATAGGGGACCTTTCTCCCTATCTAGATGATGATGGCATTTCAGAATTGAGGGCAATTCCTTTTCAAGGGGGAGGAGATGATCCGAATGAAGAGACTAAGGAGTTCAATGAAGTAACACTAGCTCCTATTAGCTCGAGTCAAGCCACACTAGCTCCTCCTACTAGCTTAGTGGTATGCCTCCTCCAAGTACTAAGTTAGCTCACAAGGGAGCTGAATAAAGGAGTAGAGAAGTCAAGGTTGATTATGGGCTGATTGGTTACTTCGTAATTGGCTCCATGTTCACATGGTGTGTACACTCAAGCTTTGGTGTTGGCTCCATGTTCACACAAGACTACACGGCTGGTGAAGCTTTGGTTTTAACTCCCTAGCTTTGGTTTTAACTCCATGTTTACACTAGCTTTGTTATTAGCTCCAACCTTGTAATTAGCTCCTAGTTCACAATAGTCTTAGCTTTGTTTTTGTCACCCTAAACCAACCGGTTTAAGGGCACTTGTAGGCTATATATAGCCGGTCATTTGAAGGAATAAACATCATCCAATTTGCAAATTAAAAACCAAGTAAAAGTTAAGCTTTGAGCTTCCTTTTGTTTCGTCTTTGTAGTTTACAAGACAAGGTCTAGAGTGAGTCGCGTTACAAGCTCTAAACTCGCTATTTCAATCGAGTGTTTGATCTAGCAAAGCGCTTTGTTGAAGTATAGGTCTACTTCACCTAGCATACTATCCTTTGGTTACGGTTTATTCATCCTCAAACTATCTTTACCTTCTGTTTTGGTTACTTGTTTCACGTCCATTTCAGAATACTAATCCATCTTTACATTCTTGTTTCAAAGTTCATATCAACTCACATCACAGATGATGATGATGATGGACCTAGGTAGAAATAGCGTAGAAGATGAAGGGAGAAGGGGACGAATATGTAAAGCCAGGGGAATGAAAAACATTAAAAGAGGAGAGGAAGGAGAGGCTGAAGTAAGAAGCGGTGGAGTAAGAAAAAACAAGGAATAAGGGAAATGAAATAGTATTAGTGGGAAAATCAAAAGAGAAGGGGGATGAATGTAATAATAGCAAGGAGACACGTACAAAAGAAATTGGGAAAAGGGGATGAATAATCTTAATTAAGTGAATCGGTTCGGAAATACGAATTAAACGAATTCGGTAACGATAAGTTGATTGACCCACGAATCGAGTTAAAATGAGTTAATAAAATTAATAAATAATCGGACCGTCAAATAAAATGAGTAAATAAAGTACTCGAGACGAAGACGATGCTGATAGAAATAAATAATTAGACGATCAAAGAGTATTTCCCAATAAATAATAAATTTTTGATAACGTGAATTAAATTGATTTCTCGAGGAAATGTAATAAATGTTTTGACGAAACTTAGTATAAATGAACTTCGACTCGAAAATAGAAATTCGAGCTTAAATATAAATAAATAAACAAAATTTAGAATTTAAATCGTCGAAATAGATTTTCGATAAGAATTAGATTAATTGTATTAAATAAATCGAAACAGAATTAAAAATATGTTTTAAATATAAGAAGTGTTTCCGAGTCAAAAAGAATTTTAGGAGTTTGAAACGATTTAAACGATAAATTTGTTTTATAATAATTTTAAGAATTACGAGTTAAATCGTAAATAAAATAAAAATACGAACATAACCTTAATTTAATTTATAAAATCAAGGGTGTTACAACCGATAGTGGTCGCCACTGTGACAAATGGCAACCGATAGCAGTCGCCCAGGCTGCCAAAATGGCGAACACTATCGGTCGCCAATCTCGAAAATGGCAACCACTATTGGTCGCCAACCAGTCTGGTGTCGTTCTGTAACATCTCGTTTTATTAACAGCCAATTTTTGCGAAACAATAACATACAAGCAACAACATGATACCAAATTAGCTCTCATCACAACACGATACCAAAGTCAGATGTAAGCACAATCCAAGCAACGACGCTTCCTCAATTGTCACTGAAGATAACATAGTCGTAGCAACAGCTAATCACATCTCTGTTTACAAATTAACTACGATTGTTTTGAACAAATGATAATAATGTAAAAACTTGCACAAGCACCAACAAGTTGTTCAGAACGATAATCTCTTCTTACAAATTACCAACAAGTTCAAGTTTATCTAACTAATCACCAACACAACTGTGAAGCTAGCAGAAGCACCACCATTCCACCACCTCCATTGAAGGTGTCTCTATCGTCTGGGGGACATGGAGGGAACCCTTGATTGCAATTGGCCCAAAATGAGTTGAATCGCTCCATATCTGCGCGCACTTTCCTAAGTTCCTCCTCCTGCCGCATTAGTTTCTCATTCATTTCAAGCTCCCTTTCACTCGCCGCCTCTTTTCTTTGTCTTCCTGCCTCTTCTTTTTGTCTGGCAACCTCTTGGTTTAAGTCATACTACACCCTGAGTTGTGATAGAGAGGACGTTGCATATACTCGGCCTGAGACGAGGTGCCCACACGTGGTGTAGGAGATGTGAAGAACAGACTGTGTGCATTACCTAAACCTTAAACTAAATCTGATTTGGGTTTTGGGTGCCCTCAGAAGGACTCTCAGACCATTCCGTGTAAGCGTCCTAAACAACACGAATTTCAGGATTAAGTATTATATCAAAAAGAAAATTTAAATTTGGGTGCTTTTTACTACATTATTGTTGTTTGATTTCAATAGGAACTCACACAAATATCCTGGTCCCTTTGGGTAATAAAGTGCGCATTCCTTTGATCATATGACTTTTGTATGCATGTCCCAGAAGAGTTTTGGAGCACTCGGCATTTTCCTTGTCTGTGGATGAAGCTATTAAATTTAAGAAAAATAAATTAACAAGCTATTAATTATGCAAATATAAGTGAGAATGACAAAACCATAAGGGTATACATAATTATAGACACCCATATTTGGACCTGGTGGCTGCAGAAGTGCCCAACAAACACCCGATGACGATAGGACTGCAACGCAACGTGGGTTCGCGATGTTTTAGATAGTTTTTCTATAGAACGGATCAAATAATTACTAAGAAAAATTAAAACTAACATGATGGCAGCCTTAGTCGTGTCGTTACGGTCGCATAGACACTAATTAGAATCAATTCTGACACCGGGACCCCGAGTCGGTCCCGAAACTCAAACTGAGTCAGCACCGCGCCAAGCGAACCTCGGGATACACACACGAGGCTCACTAACGTTCACGGCGCTAGGTTAGCACACGGGAGCCTTAACCCCCAAGTATAATATTAACCTCCTCCCTCTCGGTTTTGGAAAGTATCAAAATCGTATCTTCAAATTTCTGACCGCCCCACCTCACGTGTCTTAGTCTCCCCGCGCCTGAGTCTTGGTGCGCCCCAACTCAGGCGTCCATATGGGCGACGAGGGCCGAAAACACCTATAAATACCCCCCTTCACCTCATTAATTCATTCGACACACCTCAACTCTCTCTTCTCCTCCTTCACTTTCTCGCTAAGGGCTCGCACTCCGACACCCGAGGCAAACGATCCACTCGATCGTAGTTCCGATAAAAGCGACATCGACGCTACTCCTCACCTTCGAGCACCCCACTCGATACCGAGGTGCCTGTGTTCGACTAGCTCAAGTCTAGTAGCGAAGCTCTGCCGGATTATCCGCAGAACCGGTCCATAGTAACGAAGCTCTGCCGGAATAGCCGCGGGAAGGGTCAACGGTAATGGAGCTCTGCCGAAATCACTAGGAGGATCCGCCTTGAAGTCGAATCGTCACTAGGTTGTCATCTAAACAAAACTTTCCATATTTGCACTTTCTTTTATTATGCACTACGACAACGTAGATGTGGACCCTAGGTCCACAAACGTCTACTAAGATATGTAACGTCCCAACTATCTATGCATCATGTCCCGTTTAGTGTATACTCCGAGGGTGCAACTCCTCACAATGTGATTTACTTACATTCGCATTTACAGTTTTTCGTATGATTTACCGCTTTTCTGACCTTATAATCGCATGCTAAATCATCTAACACGGAATTCAAAATGTAAAATAACTAAAGCTGAACTAAGTGATGGTCGGTTTCCGTATTAGTCCAGGAGCTCGACTTACTAGGTTCGACGCATCACTATTAATACCGAACCGACGCATCTTATGAAGAATACCAGGTAAGGTATATCCGTATTATCCCTTTAAAACTGATTTGCTAATATGTATAATACTAGTCCTCTCTATTCTCCTACGTGCATCTTTTCATGGCCTTTCTGTCACATGAAATCGCATGCAAAGAATGTAAACACAACTACTTTGACGACAATACTTACTTGTCCTTAAACGACCGACGTAGCAAAAGGTATAGGATGAAAACAACGGATGTTACAGTATTTCCACCACAACAAAAGAACTAGGTTATCAGCCCACCGATTGATTAGTAGAGGCCACTATAGTGCGGGCGGGATTGGGTGTTGAGATCTATCGGATGTTGGCTTCCCAATACGTACCCTCACCCCTTACTCAGAATTGACGGTTTCCAGATGTCCGAAACCATTGGCAATGAGAGTCATTCCAGGCATGGAGTGCTTAAGGGTACAAGTCTTTATCTTTAGGTCCCGTGTCACTCAACTTTGAGCCGGCAAGAGATCAAAGTTGACTTGAACGGTTTCCGAGTCCCCATAATTGACTCGGTGGCGACTCCACAAATCGGCAACGAATTCAGTTCACTAAAAAGGTCTCCTTACCAAATGAATCGGCCTTTAAACATTTACAACCACGACTCGATCGATTCCAAACGGAAACACGGGTGCCCGCACCCGTCTAGTACAAGTCCGGATCGTCATCCGAATCAAGGTCCGAGACATCACCCCGTACACGAGATCGGATCGTCCCCCGACCGGGAGAGGGCCGCGTGGATGGCCGCCGCCACACGTTGAAAAACTGGGTCGGTCCGGCGCGGGCGCGGGCGGTGCGGACGGACGTCCACAGTTTGGCGACTCCGCTGGGGATTTGGAAACAAGTTTCCAGTGGTGGTGTAACTTGAACGAGGTTGGTGAAGCTCATTTCTTAATTCCTAGTTGAGGTCACTACAGGTTTTGGCCCTAAAATGCCCACCCTAACCGATATCAGGACCAATCGACCTCTTTACGGTAAGATCTTTAGGGACACGCGGAGAGATCCTCGATTGTCACTCCGGTCGCCTAACGCGTAACCCGCGGGATTAATAAGCGGATAGTTCCGAACAGACGGTATGACACTCGTCTCCCTAGATGATTTGTCAATACCTAAGTGAAGATTGTTCGTGGGCGGTAGCCTACCCTAACCTACCTGTGTCTGCATCCTGCATGAGTGTATGCATTCCTAGTTATGTGTAGCGTGTTTGCAAAAAACCCAAATAAAACACCAAAAATCTGGATTCAACCACGCCAACATTTCAACCGCACCCAATTCCGTTTTCGAAAGAAAAATACCTCCTCTTTTCAAAAAAAAAAAAGACCTCCTCTTGAAAACGCCGATGCTCCGGTCAAACTGTAATTTCTAAAAAGGAAAAAACATTTTTTTAGATGCCGTCATCATGGAAAATTTTATACTCACCATCTTTTTTTCAAAAATAAAAAAGAAAAAAATAATATTTTCAATGCCATCACTTTGGCCAAAGTAAAACCCGTCAACAACGAATACCTTTAATATCACCGGGGCTCTCGATCGATGGAGTCAGGGTACACCAAACGGTTACATTTTATTTCAAAAAAAAGGTTTTACACACATACCGTTAACACAACCGAACCTTCAATTAATGAAGTCAAGGAACTCAAAAAACGGTCACACTTTCAAAACACTTTTTTTACAACGCACCCTCCCACTGTTAAATGCTTGTTTTCCCAACGAACGCGGGTTACTAGTTTTAAGAGATCTTCTAAAAAAGAACAAAAGTTTTCTAAAACACTATTCACCACCTAAATCCCTCACCAAAGATTTGGTCACACCTTTAAGAACACTGTCATTAGACTTCACGCTCTACCACGAGCATCACGTACACCACGAGTATCGAACTAGCTAATCAATAGTAGTTTCGATAAAAATATCACGTAATCATTTTCAAAACCGGTTCCCCTAAAGAAACGTGCTCCTTTCAAAAAGCACATTTACACTTTTGCTATCGCCGGATTCCCGATGCACACATATAGCAACACACTTTCATGTCACAAGCGATGTCTTCCCGCCATCGTTGCACTATTTTTACAAATCGTCCTTTCCAAAAAAAAAAAATTTTGCGAAGACTTGATCGATTTCAAAAGAAACATGTATCAAAATTCTTTGGACCTGAGCCGGGATCGCGATCAACCTCTTACGTCGTACAACCGTGTGTTTAATTGTCTGTGATAGTCACTAGGATCACCTGTACTCGAGGTCTTACATTTTAGGTCGTCTCATCTCGAGAAGTCCTCTTTAAACCTCACCTCCAAGGTTTGTGTCGAATCGTCTCGTTGTAGAGACCTAAAATTCATCAGGCGTTTCGCCGAATACACCAAGAGTCTAAAGCACCTGAGTCCCTAATCCAATGATCGCACACATGCGCGAGTCAAGGGTCTCGTTCCGCGTCGCTCAGTTACGAGCATTCCTCGAGTCCCTAAATCCCCCAGTAGGACCCGATCTCATTTTCCTTTCTTTTACCTAGGAATGGCGCGAAGTAGCAACGAAAGTAGCATCGACCAGCTCAATGCCTTGATGAACGTGGTCCGTGGGATACTGGGGATAGTATCGTCAATTTCCTCCTCTATTGACGACGTCAGGCGTCGCCTTGAGGCCCTCGAAGGACCCGAGAGGAAACCCCAGGGAGCACCGATAAGTCGGGAGCTGGTACTCAGTGGGGACCCATATGTCGAGTATGCCAGACTCGCCCACCCTATCGAACCAGCAAGCCTTTGTCACCCCTTTAGGCAATTTACCGAGCTAGGAGAATCCTATGCCGAAGCTCTCAGAAAGTTGCTAGAAGCCTGGCTACTATGGCCGATAGGACCTACCCTAGACCCGCCCATAGAAAAGAGGGGGGCGACATGGAACCCAAATGTCTACTGCTTATACCATCAAGGTCGGGGGCATGAGACCCAGGTATGCACTGAGCTCAAGCATGAAGTGCAGGACCTGATTGATAAAGGGGTTTATGTACCTGTGGGATGTCTCCGAAGGAGGGCTAGCTCCAGGTAACAAGCCCATCCAGAGGGCGACCCCCGTGAGCACCGAGAGACCAACCAGCGAAGGTTCTTCTAAAGGCACGTGCGATCGGTCTTAGATAGCGTCTGGTTCATCCTAAGGCCTAGGATTACTAAGTAATAGCAATAATGTCTTTTCCGAGTTTAGGGAGGTGCGAGAGAACATGTCCTCCACCTCCCCCAAAAACAAATCACGGGCATCTAGCCCGTTTTATTATCTATTAATAAAACGACTCTCTCTTTTTTTTTACAAGCATGCCTCGACAATCGCTTAACTTCTTTCAACAGTTTACTTTAATGCTTAAAAAGGCTCGACTCTATGCCAATTATCGATAACAACCGACTAAAACGCAAGGGCTACCACGAACGGCCCACTTAACTTCACCCTAAAAAAAAGATCGGGAATAACAACCTTAGGTTATCCCCACCGCTGATCCCCTTAACCAAACAACAATAAGCTTGCAACAAACAAACCTCCATCCAACTGGACTTACCAACAACGCAGCCGAGTACGAAGCCTGCCTAATAGGTCTAAAAGCAGCCGTATCCCTAGGAGTCAAAAACCTTAGAGTACACGGAGATTCACCTTAGTAGTCAACCAAGCCACGGGTACCAGAAAAGTTTATAGCGAAAGCCTAACCCCATACCAAGCCAAAGTGGAAACAATGTCCCGGGAATTCACCGAAATTGACTTAATACACATACCCCGTGAGGAAAACCAATTCTCTGATGCGTTATCCAAACTAGCCTCACTAATAAACATGCCCGATCACCTCTTCTCTATGCCTATCTGCGTAGAGAAAAGCGAACAAGCAGCCTACATCGATAACCTCAAAACTGACGACACCCCCGAAGAACCTTGGTACAAAGCAATCCTAGACTTCAAAACCCACGGGTCATATCCGCCCAACACTAACACCAAGAACAAAAGAGCCCTACGAATACAAGCCACCCATTACGTCCTAAATCAAGGACTACTATACAAACAAACCCCACATGGAGTCCTCCTTAGGTGCATAAACAAAAACTAATCTGAGAGAGTCATGGAAGAGGTACATGACGGAGAGTGCGGACCCCACATGAGTGCACACTTACTAGCCCGAAAAATAATGAGACTGGGCTATTACTGGATTACCTTAGAGGCAGACTGTCGACGTCACGTTCGCCACTGCTACAATTGCCAAATATTTGTCAACATCCAACACCTACCTCCTTATCCTCTACACACTATAGCCACACCCTGGCCTTTCTCTACTTGGAGAATAAACATCATAGGAAAAGTACACCCATCCGGGACCGACGGACACTGCTTTATATTAGTGGTCGTTGATTATTTCACCAAATGGATAGAAGCTGCCTCTTACATCGTACTAACCTCAAAACAAGTAGTCAAGTTCTTACAAAATAATATCATCTGCCGATACGACATACCTCACAAAATAATCAGTGACCAGGGGGCTACTTCTGGGCCGACACCCAAAAACTCCAAGACAAATACAAAATTCAAAGACACAAATCCTCACCCTATAGACCGCAAACAAACGGGGCCGTAGAAGCAGCCAACAAAACCATATCCACAATCCTTAAGAAAATGATAAACAATTATCGGGATTGGCCAAACAAAATTCCCTTCGCCTTATGGGGTTACCGAACATCCTATCGAACACCTAACGGAGCCACACCATATTACCTAACCTAAGGTTCCGAAGCCGTCCAACCAATAGAGCTAGAAATACCGTCACTAAGGATATTAGCCGAGAGTGGTATCCCGGAGGAAGAATGGAACCAAAAACGATATGACGAGCTAGTACTCCTAGACGAACGTAGGATACATGCCCTATCCAACGTACAAGCTTACCAGCAACGAATACAGCGAGCCTTTAACAAACGAGTGAAATCCCGAAACATACGCGAGGGAGATTCAGTAATCGAATCCATTAGAGCACCCCTTCCCGTCGACCCTAGAGGGAAATTCAAGCCAAATTGGGCGGGCCCCTACCTCGTTAAGAAAATACTCTCGGAGGGCGCCGTGATCCTCACCGACTTAGACGGTCAAGAGTTCTCAACCCCAACCAACATGGATCAGCTCAAACGATACTACCCGTAGACACCATGTAAACCACATCCCGATCTCCGATTTAGGGGGAAGCAAAAAAAACAAAAACAAAAACAACACAAAAAAAAAATCAAGTTCGCATCGATAAATGGCATAAACGAGTCTCAAAGCAAAATCACTCACATTTTTCGGAAGAACTACGAGCATGGTTTGATTCGGTCTAAAAAGCGGATACGTAGGCAACCCTTCTCCTGGTACAATCAAAACAAACAAACAAAAATCGGTTACTCGTTTCATGCACAAATCGGGACTCTCCCCATGACCCGGCCAATGAGTAATGTAAAATGACAAAGCACAAACGACGAGCCGAGGACTGGGTGAAAACCCGAAAGGGCGCCCCGAGCAAAATGAAGAAACGAGTTGCGAGCCGTCGTCAAAAAAAAATTACAAATAAAAAAAATGACGAGCCGAGGACGGGGTGAAAACCCGAAAGGGCGCCCCGGGCAAAATGAAGAATCGAGTTACGAGTCGTAAAAAAAAAAAGCAAAAAAAAGTGATAAAAAAAGTAAAGCAAAAAAGAAAAAGAAAAAAGGTGAGCCGAGGACGGAGTGAAAACCCGAAAGGGCGCTCCGGACAAAATGAAGAATCAAGTTGCGAGCCACCACAAAAAAATATATATAATAATAATAATAACAATGTGCTTCTCATTAATAACAAAATTTGGTTAAATCGAGCCTTTGTCGAGGCATTTACATCAAGCATCAGAAACCCGGATATCCCGGAAATCAACAACGTGTTAAAACTCCACAAAAACTAGTACTCCCTCCTAGTTCAAGTATTCCTCCCCAATGTTTTTGGGGAAAGATTAAGAAATGGGTAAAAAGTGGTGTATAAAGTGTAAAAGGTGGGGTATGAAGTGAAAAGGTGTTGGGGTTAGGTGTGGAGGAAAAAGAATAAAGAATTGAAGGAAGAATAAAGAATGATGAAAAGTACATCCAAAAAAGGAAAATGGGAAGAAAACCAAACTAAGCTCAAAAGGGAAAGTGGGAGGAATACTCAAACTAGGAGGGAGTATTAATACGCCACATAATATCAACTAATAATACATAATACAAAATGGCTGACCTCTACCGGTCCAATCTTTTCTTCCCCTTGTCATTCGGGTGAACCTGCTTGTGCTTCTCATCCTCAATCTTCTGAATACAAGCTTCTACCGCCCTAGCCAAAGGCGAGCCCAGCCAATCCCACTTTCCTTCCTCTTCCACATTTTCAATATGGGTCTCGTTAGTCTTGGCCCGCTTAGATGAACTGACGGAACTAGGATCGGTAATACTGGTTTTGGTGAGGCACTTAGTGACATCCCTTCGAGTCACCTCCTCACCTCTTAGCGGTGCTGTCTTCCTAACTTCTAAGTTGCTCTGTCCTGATGGGTGTTCACAAACCCTCCGCTGGACGGAAGCATTATCGGCCAGTCGAGCAACGGGACGCAAGAGGCCACCTCTGCTCCCAAGACACCCTAAATTCCCTGAGCAAGTCCTCTGTCCACGGGTCAGAAGTAGGGGTAATTTAGCATCCTTTGGAGTGGAAGGTTTAACGCCCATTTGATTTGACAACATGCCCGGGTAAATATAAACATGATCCCTCATGGATAGTATTAACTAAACCACGGTGGAAGACGAAAGTGGAAACCCGACACGCCCACAAATATTCCACCATGGGATGGACCACCGGATGACCACATCCCCTTTACCCAAATAGGAAAGCCAGTCCTTTTCCTTGTGACCTTTGCTCCACACCTGCACCGTCTTCCGACCCGTGAAACCCTTATAGTTATAACCTCTGATGCATCGGGGAGGGTCGACCAAACCAAGCTGCTCCTGCAACCAAACCTGTATAAAACACGACAAAACATCACATCTCCAAGCCAAAACAACCACAAAAACAAAACAAAGAAAATCAAGCTATAAAGAAACATAGCACCAAAAAACACCTATAATATAATCCGGGAACCCCAAAAAGATGTCTTGTGGAGTCGAGCACGAGCGTTGAGACCTAGAATGAGCTCACCCAAAATAAGCAAAGAGGGTGACCGTCCATGTTCCATTCCCATCACCACATCCAAAACTCGAGGGTTACCCCAGCCTTCACGCGCCCTCGCATCCTCGAAAAGATGATAACAAGTCATCGCCACATTAAAAGCACGCCTACATGCTAACGCCAAAACATGATGAGAACCAGCCTGTGAGAACGTCCTAGAAAGCAACTCTAAGTTAATACCATCCCTACCAAAGTAACCTTTAGCCTTATCCAATGAAGAAAGGTCCAAAAAGTGGTAAAACCGCTCAACGTAAGCATCATCCCCGTAAGGCACACAAGGTCGAACCGAGCTCCACCCACCTATAGCATCTATCTCTTCGGGCAAAGGACAAATTTTACTCCCGGAAAAAGCAAAAACGTGGCTCTTCGAGTCCCAAAACTTAGAGCATGCCAATAAGAAGTCATCTTGTATCTTTACTCGACCTAGCGCGACAATCGTTGACAAACCATCATTTGAACAAACCTCAGGGTCACGTTTCTTAAAGAACTCGCCCACTCGGTAAGGATATTCCCAAAACCCGACATGACCCTAAATATAGATGTGCTAGACCCTATGGATATCCTAGTATGTCTAAAACGAGCACCCACAACCCGTATATATAGCCTTAATCCCACAAGAATTAGGAAAGGACGAAAATTTCCATAACCCGGATCCGGACAGCCCTGGCCCAGGCGCCCAAATCTCCAGCCGCCCGAGCCCAGGCGACCCAGAACCCGAGAGCCTTAGCCCAGACGACCATATCCAGGCGGACATCATCTAGAACAACCCCAAAGGTAGAAATACCGATCCCGCATCATAACCATGGCTACCACATGACACCTCAGACAGCGGGAACGACCTCCCAAAGCCGTTAAAACCCGCTCCAAAAACCGAAGTACCCACGCAAGACCACAGGAACGCGAGTCCACCTGTCGGAAGCTCGGGACTTAGATGTTTTTTGGGGGGGGGATAAGCTACCCCACCTAGGCATATTGTAGCCTATTAACGGTCGTCGTCAAGTTGCGTCTGTAGCCTAACAAGGCGATATTATGAGTATGCAAAAAGTGGTCTAAATTTTTTTTAAACAAAAGATACCCGAATTTTAACTTCGATTTCGTTCTGAATGTCGAAATAACTACACTTATCTTCTAATATACTCGGTCGGAACACGTTAATGTTTCATGTTAACATTTTACATATCGTCCAACTCGAGTCAAAGCATTTTAATCGACGTACTATCTGATCCAATTCCCGACTCAAGCTAACGCACTCCAAAACATCCAAAAGCAACTGTTTCATACTTTTGTACAACGTCAACGCACCCAAAAATAGGTTAGATCGCAAATGAATGAACGCAAAAGTGATTACTTGCAAATCTAGGTAAACAATTCGCCAAGCGAGAACACAAATTCAACTAATTCAAACACTAAAATTTAAAGCAAATATACAACATAAACAAATCTATACACAAATCAAGGCTCGGGAGGACCCCTGGAAGCTGAGCCAATGGCTATCACAACCTCACAAAGGTTGTCATCTAAACCTAGATCCTCCAAGTCTAGAAGAGGAGACGCACTACCATCCATCCCCGACAGCATGTCTAAGGTAGCCGTCTCGGGGACTCCTCCAATCTCCTTGGTAGCACCCGTAGCCTCAGCCTCAGCCTCCCTCTCGATCCGATGCCTAGCCTCATCCTGCGCGGAGGTCTTGCCCAGAGACCAAGCCAGCTGCTCCTTAAGAAAGACGATCTCGACAGCCTGGGATTGCAGGAGCTGTTGCGCCTCAGCCGCCTTCGCCTCAAGCTCGGTCACCCAAGTCTCCAGCTGCCCACCATATCCGAGACATCCTACAAATACAATTAAACATTAGGAAAACACACAAACAGCCTAGAAAACCACCCTAGTTACGCAAACTCACTGATCGAGGCCCCAAAGTATCACGGGAAACCCTCGAGGCATGGACCCGGAAACAGTTGGCGGCCTGCCACAACCGCTGTTGGCAAGCCGAGGAAACCTGAGAGATGAAACCATAGAAGTTAGGCAAACCGACCCTAATTCTTAAGACCCAAACAAAAAACAAAAGCCAAAACTCACCCGGTACACTCGGTTGCGCCACTCTATCCCAGAATCCATCTCCTCGGCAGAACATGGGGGGAGAGGCTTGGTGAAGGGTATCCCAGCTGCATCCACCCTAAGCAGCATCAGAGGAAAATCTGGGGGATGGATTTCATCAGCCGGATCGGCCAGCTGAGAAAGCAACAGATTGGTCGATCAGAGGGCAAGGAAACAACAAACCGCAAGAGAAATCTTAAAACCAAAAATTAGAACATTACCACGAGGGGGTACCAAGCTAGCCGCCAGGTGACGTGAGATAGGTAGGAGGCACCACGCACAAGGAGCGCATCGCCTCCCTCTCCGTGCCTATCCTCGATGACCTCTGCGGTAGTGGGTGGTTTGAACATGGTCCGGGGAGGATCAACCGGCACCCTGAAATCATCATATAGGCATTGACGCACCAACCGCTCGCCTAGATGCCAAACTGGGCGAAACAACGCAGGAAGGAGCATCCTCCTGTAACTTCGAGGCCTCAGCTCCGTGGCCACATACTCCGGAACGCCCTCATAATCGGTCCAAGGGCGGGCCACAAACTACACAAATAAAACCAACACCTCAATAAATCCTAAACCTTGGGAGCTACTAAGCTAAGTAGGACATAAAAAGAAAACTTACATCCCTGAGGCTTACCTGGTTGACCAGCGCATTCTCCGACGGGTAGTGACTGGTTGTACTCTTAGGCTGAGCCAGCCTCCACTCGATCCCCGCCGGGAATCTCTTCGGGTGAACTCGCACCGTCTTAGGTGCAAGGCAGGGAAAATAGGAATAGATCCAGGCCTGTGAAAACCCAAAATACCTTTAGCAACACTAAGCCAAAACTAAGTAGAACTCGAGATACAAGAGTGAGAATAGTAACTAACCTCCAGTATAAGGCCCGGACCCACAATGGGCACAGCTAAGGCCAACTCTATCGCCAACGGCCTCACCACGACTTGCAAGCAGCGATTCATCTTCGTGAAAGCCGCGGTCACCCAATCATAACGTCCTAGCTGAGCCAAGTCAGCTAGGAGAGGCAAAATCCTAGTGCTAAACCTCTCGCCTTTATCCGAGAAGTGGGTCGACCCTAGGAAGTACCACAACCACAACCGGGCATCCTGCTCCGGCGTGTTGGGTTCTCGACCCTCTAACACCGCCACCCGCTCGAAGTGATTGGTGATGTACGAGCTCACCAGAGCATGATGCGCACTAAATGCCTCACACTCCAAACAGTTCTTGATGAAGCCCCGCACCTCATCACTATCTAGCCTAGGTCCTTCGGTGGCCCACCTAATCCTATCCGACCCCCAAGGCAAAACGGTAATCATCCCAAAATCCTCTAGGGTCATCCCGACCTCCTCAAAAGCCATGTGAAAGGTCGAGGTAGTGTTGTGGAAGTGATCTATCATCGCTCTAATCACCATAAGGTTGCACTTACTCTTCCAACCCACCAACCTAACCCACTGCTCAACCACGGGACCTAGAGCGGTCCTCGCAATAATCCCCTTTACCGCAGGGGTCAACTTGTGAGAGTAAATCTCGAGACAAGTAGTAAATTCCGAGAAAGTCCTCATCGGACCTGGGGGCTGCAAACCAAAACGACACAAGTGTAAACAAAACAAACCTAACCTAACACAAGCCAAAAAAAACCTAAGACATAGCTAATCAGCACAAACAGGACACTCACCAGACCCCGCACGATACGGTGGGAAATGTGAAAGTCAAGATGAAATAGCAGCTGATGACCATCCCAGTCCCGAGCCCACTCGGGATCCTCGTAACCAATCTCCTCATCCTCCGGTATAGGAACCGGAACATGAGCCCCCCTAGCAACCGTCTCCGGAAACCTATGCTTCCTCACTCTATCAAAATCAGCCTCATTAATGGCCTCGGGGTCGCGACGCTGAGACGAGATACTCCATCGTCTCCTACGAATCCCTCGGGCAGTCTGTGAACTCGTCCCGGCAGTCTCATCACTAGGAGCTCCCTCGGGATGCTCGGTGTTACCTCTAACTACAAAATCAAACAAAAAAGAAAATGTGTGCCTCAGGTCAGGCTAAAGCAGCTTAAACAGGTTAAAATAGGGTCAAAATTTCGGATAAGGATATCAAAATTCCAAAAAAGTCACTAGCACCCATTTTCGATCCCGGTCACAATGGAATTGGTTTCAGGAAAATCCGACATCGTTACGACACCTTTTGGTCCGTCTTAAGACGCACAAAACCTCACGAAAAGTCCTAAAAGTTAGCCTAACCCATAAGAATCAGCAAGAGAGCTACCCTCATTCTCACAAACCCTATTTGAACAAGATTACACAAAATAAATACGGGAATAATCGGGAAAATGGTCCTTAACCCTAGCATTCCAAGCACATTTCCATAGGGAGCCATTGTCGTACCTTGAAAACCCCTATCGAACTTATAACTACCCTAACAACCTCTAATTGACCCTAATTTAACAATGAGACTAAGCACAAGCATCGAAACGTATCAAATCAAAACCCCCAAATCGATTTTCAAGGGTTTTCAACAAAACAAGCTCGTAATCAATCAAATGAAACAAGTAAAGAACGTTTACCCGGAGTCGACATTGTCACGTACGACGGAAAATCGAGACAAAAATGGCGAGAAAGATCGAGAAATCGGCTTTGGGGCGAAAGGGGCGACGTGTTCGAATGTTGTGTTGAGTGAACGATCGCCCCAATTTTTGATTACTTAAACAGATCCAAACCACGGAAATCCGACCGCCCCAAGTGACGTGCCCGAGTCTTAATGTGCTGGGGGCTAGGCGCCTGAGTATTAGAGCGCTGATGGGTGCGCGTCTGAGCGGTCCAGTACAGACTAAAGCAAAACAAATGAGACTCAAAGTTGGATACACATAAAACATGCACCTTTAAGACAAGCAAAACAACAATAATGGAATGATTACTAATCGACATCGACAAAACACACTCGATAATAAAAACAAGCATAAGAACTGCACTTAACTCGAACGCTTCACCCGAACGCGTAACAAAACAATTTAAACTGAACTAATCTAAACAAACTCTAAACAAATCTCAAATGCATAACAAACCAAAACAAAGCAGGAACAAACTCGAACAAATTAAGACAAACTCACCAAAACAAAACAGAAACACTTAGCTAAAACAGATAAACAAACAACAATTTCTCGCTCAAAGGGTCTTAGTTATCCGAGGGGCGAAGGAGTCTGAAACCTCCACAGCAATTTGCCGAGTGGATACCAACGCCCTCGACAGCAATTTTTCGAGTGGATACCAACGCCCTCGAAGGAGTCTGAAACCTCCACAGCAATTTGTCGAGTGGATACCAACGACATCGACAGAAATTTTTCGAGTGGATATCAACGCCCTTGAAGGAGTCTGAAATCTCCACAGCAATTTGTCGAGTGGATACCAACGCCCTCGGCAGCAATTTTTCGAGTGGATACCAACGCCCTCGAAGGAGTCTGAAATCTCCACAGCAATTTGTCGAGTGGATACCAACGCCCTTGACAGTAATTTTTCGAGTAGATATCAACGTTCTCGAAGGAGTCTAATACCTCCACATTATTTTTCATTTGAGAGGAGACCGACGCTCTCGAATAGTTTTATATCATTTTGTTTTGTTCTAGGGGTCAGAGGCATCCCGAAAGACAGCTACTCGAGTGGAGATTGACGCCCTCGAGTAATTTATATCATTCATTTTTGTCCTAGGGGTCAGAGGCATCCCGAAAGACAGCTACTCGAGTGGAGACTGACGCCCTCGAGTAGTTTATATCATTTTACTTTGTCCTAGGGGTCAGAGGCATCCCGAAAGACAGTTACTCGAGTGGATACTGACGCCCTCGAATAGTTTATATCATTTTGTTTTGTCCTAGGGGTCAGAGGCATCCCGAAAGACAGCTATTCGAGTGGAGACTGAAGCCCTCGAATAGTTTTATATCATTTTGTTTTGTCCTAGGAGTCAGAGGCATCCCGAAAGACAGCTACTCGAGTGGAGACTGACGCCCTCGAGTAGTTTATAACATTTTGCTTTGTCCTAGGGGTCAGAGGCATCTCGAAAGACAGTTATTCGAGTGAAGACTGACGCCCTCGAATAGTTGTATGTCATTTTGTTTTGTCCTAGGGGTCTGAGGCGTCCCGAAGACAGGTGTTCGAGTGGAGACTGACGCCCTCGAACATTTTTGTTTCACTTTATTTCACCCTAGGGGTCAGAGGCATCCCGAAGATGACCACTCGAGTGGAGACTGACGCCCTCGAACGTTTTATTTTAGGGATCACAAGCATCTTAAAAACATTTGTTCAAATGGAAGCAAACACATATGAGCATTCTTTGCACTTACGCTTAACGCGTTACCTACAACACGAAAACATTTAAAATTAAAAGAACTTAAAAGGTAAAGCGCTCAAGCATGAAGAACTAAAGAACAAGATGACAATCAACGGCCCGAGCCCAAGCAAGAAACCGCAAACAAAAACGTCAGGTATGATTTCTAAGCCATGGCTGGCGAGCCTCGACACGCAGTCCAATGGACTCAAAACGACCCGACCGGACAGCCACCAGGTCGTAATCTTCGATTGACCTGGGCGGCTATACTTTGACTTTTGCCTTGTCCAAGCCTTAGTCAAAGTGGGGGCTTCTGTAGACACCCAGATTTGGACCTGGTGGCTGCAGAAGTGCCCAACAAACACCCGATGACGATAGGACTGCAACACGATGCGGGTTCGCGATGTTTTAGATAGTTTTTCTCTAGAACGGATCAAATAATTACTCGGAAAAATTAAAACTAACATGATGGCAGCCTTAGTCGTGTCGTTACGGTCGCATGGACACTACTAATTAGAGTCAATTTTGACACCGGGACCCCAAGTCGGTCCCGAAACTCAAACCGAGTCATCACCGCGCCAAGAGAACCTCGGGATACACACCCGAGGCCCACTAACGTTCACGGCGCTAGGTTAGCACACGGGAGCCTTAACCCCCAAGTATCATATTATCCTCCTCCCTCTCGCTTTTGGAAAGTATCAAAATCGTATCTTCAAATTTCCGACCGCCCCACCTCACGCGTCTTAGTCTCCCCGCGCCTAAGCCCAGGTGCCTGAGTCTTGGTGTGCCCCAACTCAGGCGTCCATATGGACGATGAGGGCCGAAACACCTATAAATACCCCCCTTCGCCTCATTAATTCATTCGACACACCTCAACTCTCTCCTCTCCCCCTCCACTTTCTCGCTAAGGCCAGGGCTCGCACTCCGACACCCGAGGCAAACGATCCACTCGATCGTAGTTCCGATAAAAGCGACATCGACGTTACTCCTCACCTTCGAGCACCCCACTCCATACCGAGGTGCCTGTGTTCGACTAGCTCAAGTATAGTAGCGAAGCTCGGCCGGATTAGCCGCAGAACCGGTCCATAGTAACGAAGCTCTGCCAGAATAGCCGCAGGAAGGGTCAACGGTAACGGAGCTCTGCCGAAATCACTAGGAGGATCCACCTTGAAGTCGAATCGTCACTAGGTTGTCTTCTAAACAAAACTTTCCATATTTGTACTTTCTTTTATAATGCACTATGACAACGTTAGACGTGGACCCTAGGTCCACAAACGTCTACTAAGATACGTAACGTCCCAACTTCAACCACAATCACTAAAATACACTAAATAGACCCGAGTAATTTCGAGATCCGTTCTCAACTATCTATGCATCGTGTCCCGTTTAGTGTATACTCCGAGGGTGAAACTCCTCACAATGTGATTTACTTAAATTCGCATTTACAGTTTTTCGTATGATTTATTGCTTTTATGACCTTATAATCGCATGCTAAATCATCTAACATGGAATTCAAAACGTAAAATAACTAAAACTGAACAAAGTGATGGTCGGGTTCCGTATTAGTCCAGGTGTTCGCCTTACTAGGTTCGACGTATCTCTATTAATACCGAACCGATGCATCATAAGCAGAATACCAGGTAAGGTATACCACGAGAATGACTAATATCCGTATTATCGCTTTAAAACTGATTTGCTAATATGTATAATACTATTACTCTCTATTCTCCTACGTGCATCTTTTCATGGCCTGCCTTTCACATGAAATCACATGCAAAGAATGAAAACACAACTACTTTGACGATAATACTTACTTGTCCTTAAACAACCGACGTAGCAAAAGGTATAGGGTGAAAACAACGGATGTCATAGTATTTCCACCACAACAAAAGAACTAGGTTATCAGCCCACCGATTGATTAGTAGAGGCCGCTATAGTGCGGGCGGGATTGGGTGTTGACATCTATCGGATGTTGGCTTCACAATACGTACCGTCATCCCTTACTCAGAATCGACGATTTCCGGATGTCCGAAACCATTGGCAATGAGAGTCATTCCAGGCATGGAGTGCCTAAGGGTACAAGTCTTTATCTTTAGGTCCCGTGCCACTTAACTTTTAGCCGGCCAGGGATCAAAGTTGACTTGAACGATTTCTGAGTCCCCATAATTGACTCGGTGGCGACTCCACAAATCGGCAACGAATTCAGTTCACTAAAAAGGTCGCCTTACTAAACGAATCGGCCTTTAAACATTTACAACCACGACTCGATCGATTCCAAACACTACAACAAATCCCTTACATTGTTGACCCTTTAGGCTCGACACTTTTATAAGCGTCGAGCATATTCTTAACCCAAATTCATTATGGGCCGGATAAGTACGGGAAATATGTACATTTTAGGATTTTATTATATTCTGATTAAAAAAAATCACGCCAGCTATACTGTCGAGGATAATTTTATTTCCCTCGCAATCAAACCCTAATAAACTTACCTTAAACTTCATCTTCCTAAAAGAATCATCTGTCCATCTTCTTCATCCCATCGGTACCATGTTTAACGCTCATATATCTCAAGAAAAAGTGGCGATTTCGACATCGAGCCTGTAATGGCGATTTATAATTGAACTTCTCCAGAAACCATAGCACGACCACGATCTGAAATCCTCCAATTTCAATCTCTTCTTGTTCGCCAATGCTATAAGTGAATCCACCATACGATAATTTTACCATTCTCATTGTTCAATTTCAGATTTTTTTTCTCCATTTCTAAACCCTAGTAGTTCAAGTGCATCGATTATTGGAGTTTTAGTGTTAAATTTTTGATGATTTTCTACTTCGATTAACTGTTATCACTCATTTATGTTGCCTTCTATACGTCAAATGTTATTACTAGATTAGTTGAGATTAATTGTATGGTTGAATGTTGATATTGAGACACAAATTTGACAAAAGCAGTAGTCATCATGTCCCAAGAGGTATGTGTGTTAATGTTTTCTCCCCTGAATGCTGAAAATATCACTTTCTCGAATAAAATTGAGTTGGATTTTGTCAACGGTGTACTTGTTGATTTCTATATGTATTTCCATAGGAATGCAGCAATAAGAGTTCCTCATCTGTTTCTTCTTCCTGACCATATTTTATTCTATACAGAACATGTATTATCCGTCACATGAATAGTTTGATTTTAGTTAATTTATGTTTGTGAATATTCATTATTTTAATTTGATGTCATATTGTTAAATCAATTAAGTTATCTGGTGTTTATAGAAAAACATTGTGTGTTTAAGGTGTGCAGGTTGAAGAACTGTGTGGTTGGAGTGGTATTTGATGTATAAGGTATCTCGTGACGATGTCCACAGGCTTTTGACTTGTGAGTTTAAACCTTGATCCTTTTGTAGCAAAAGTCTTGTACTTTCGTAAGCGTAATTGTATGTTTTCATTTAATCTCCGTACTCATCAGGTTGAAAGTTGTGGTGGGATGGATGGGCATCCATTTCTATTCTCGTTTGTGCTCCCTAAATGACCTTCTCCCATTTCTATGCGCTTGCGTAAGCTTAATTTTCTTGAAATGAGTAAATTACACAGGTTTCACTAAGATTGTTCGGTAAACTTCATCACGGGTTGAAAAGTATTATCTACCAGCTAGATATACTTGGGTAATCTTCAGTCACCTACTACTTTTCAATACAGATTCACAACAATGTGGAGTCGTGGTAGTATATCTAAGGGACTTTTAGGTTCAAAGCAGCTAAGATATGATTAGATGCGAGTGTTTTTTGCTGAAACATGGAATTTGATTTTGTGGCGGTCATAGCAATGGATGTGATGTTGACCTTTCCCTTTAGGAGATCAATCAATGATTCTTGGATTGTGAATTTACACAGACTTCAAAGGGAATTAGCATAGATGCCTTGTTTTTATACATGGTAAGTGTGCTTGATCGAGTCTGTTTTGATCCCTGCAAACACGACTTCCTTTGGTCCCGATTGTATTGATCGACACACACAAAGCCTGGAGGAAAGGCAGCTTAAGAGTTCGGCCTGTGCATATAACTGTCAGGTATCTTCCTCCGATAATCACCGAAGATTGGACAGAAGATAAGATTAATGAGTATGTTAAGATGGTTAATGATATGTTTGTTGATAATTTACCTGAATCTCAAAAGCCCATTATTTCTTCCTAGCTGAAATATTTCTTATTTCTCATTGTATTTAATTATTTCAAATAAACTCCGATTCTTCGTATAATTTTAAGTACTGCAACTTTAAATTGGCTGTCGACCTGTATCTATCTATATACGTAAAATAGGAAAGAGCAATGTCATTACGAAGTACTCTTATTCAAAAAAATTGAAATGGTCTAAGAAAAATACAGTAGGAAATACTATGGCATGCAACAACACTTGTCATTCTTCCTTTCTAACTTGCGGAAGCACCAGCCTCGAGGCAACCAAGACCATTTAGCCACACACTAGGCTGTGCACACATCTGTATGGTGTCAAACCATGATCATGATTCATGAGTATCACCATTAAATGACTTTAAAGATATTATGTCACTGTTGTAACAACTCGTGGATAATTTTGTTTTTACATTATTAAAAATTACTTGGGGTAGGCATAGTTGGCGCTATGATTTAGAAATGTGAATGGTAGGCTCTCCAATTTAGCCCCTCACTCTGTATGATTGTTTGAGCAGCTATAACAGAACAGAAGCTGGTAATTAGTGTCATGATTAAACCTCATACTTTTGAAGTAAATTTCTGGACAGATTATTAGTTCATGTGATTCTGATAATATTGATCTACCGCATGCTGTTCTTAGTACATTGATTCTCAATTTCATCACTATTGCTCTGTATTTTCTTCCTCCATATTTTTTGTTCCTTAGATACTAAATGGAAGTTTGATTTTGTTGCAGGCTTGTGGAGACAATTAACGATTCGATTGGGCAGGATCCTTGTTCAAAGTGCATTATTGGGGTTCTTGATATTAATGGTTTTGAAAGCTTTAAACTCAAGAGGTTAATCCAGCACCATGCCTTCTTCTGGTCTTCTATTGAGCACATGACTTTTGTGGTCCTTTTGCTTCCACTTCATTTACTAATCAAAATGTTTGCTTGATTAAGTTTTGAGCAGTTCGGTATCAGCTTCACTAATGAAAAGCTCCAACAACATTTTAATCAGGTAAACATGTAAAATCACTATTTAGAAAAAAAGAAAAGATATTACCTTAATTGATATGGAGACAAGAGCACCTACAAAACAATTGATCACTACTTATAACACTACAAGAGTTAAAGTCAGTGGCGACTGATCTTAGCTACTGACATCTGTCGCAAAAAACAGACGCGCGACTGTCAATAGTCGTTAAGCGACAGTGGCTACAGTTAGTCGCTTCTAGCGACTGATTTCAGTCGCTAAAAAAGCGCGCGACTGAAATCAGTCGCTAAATTTAGCGACTGAAATCAGTAGCTAAGGCATCAATTTAGCGACTGAAATCAGTCGCTATGGCCTCATTTTAGCGACTGATATCAGTCGTTAATAGCGTCAATTAGCGACTGATTTAGCGACTGATATCAGTCGCTAAAAGCGTCAGTTAGCGACTGATTTCAGTCGCTAAATGGTGCGACGTAGCATCATATAGCGACTGATTTCAGTCGCTAAATATAAATCTTAGCTACTGATATCAGTCGCTACCGTGCCAGAAATAGGCCGGTTACACTTATTATTTTTCTAGCCAAAATCTGCACAATAAAACAAACCAACAACCACAATACATCCCAAACATCATTCCAAACGTTATTCCAAACGTTATGCAAGCTTCACACTCCAAAATTGTCAACCAAGTACGCAAACGTCGTGAATGCACTAAATTAAAAGTGTTGTTACAAACAGTTTTTTCAACAAGCATTCAGAAACTACAAATTGTTTTCATTCAATCAACTCAGCCAACAGGAAAACTAGCGGATGCACCACTACCACCGTCACCGAAGGGGTCTCTAGGATCCGGGAATCGGGGAGTGGGGCCGGAGTTGCAGTTATATTGCTGCGTGTTCCTAAGACGCCGTATCTCTTCCAGAATTTGCAGGTTAATGGACTCATGCATCTTCAGCCTCTCATTCTGCTCCCTCATCTGCTCGGCCATAGCTGCCCGTTGCGCCCTCTCCTCTCGAATTTCCGCCCTCATCTCAGCCATCTCGGATGGTACACACTCGGTCGTGGTAGCATTGGCCCCCCGAACATTGGGTGGTGTCCAGTACAGGGAATGAGCGTTCCCCGTACCGTACACCGCTCCCTTGCGGTATCCCTCCGCGACTCTAAACCAAATCGTGCTCGGGTCCACACCTTCATTCTCGGGCGCTCTAGTGGCCGCCAAATACGATCTCTGAAAGAAATAGAAGTCATGATTAGGTTGATTGTTTAATTTGAAGAAAAAAAAGTAACAAAGTATTGTGTTTGAAACTTACCCAAATCTCCAAATCCTTCTTCGTGGCGAATGATCGACCGGTGGCATCGTCCCCCTTACTCTTCGCTTCGAGAAATAGCTGCACAGGAGGAGGGAATTCTCCGGTTTTCTTCTTCGCCTGTTGACAGTACATGTAGATTTTTCATTTATTTTTATAATGAAAACATTAAATAAGAATCCAATATAAAAAAACAAAAGTACGGAAATACTAACGTTCATGGCCCGCTGGTGCATCGACTGCGACCCACCGTAGTGGGTGCACTCCGCCTCCGCCTCGGGGTCCCCTCCCCGCCTCTTGTTCTTTTTCGCCTGAACGGATCTCTTAAGTTCGGGTCGGAGCGCGCTGTTTGGAACTGTTGGATGGCGTCACCTACAATTTATACACTTTGAGATCAATAAATGTTTTGAATATATATACAACTTTCTGTTCAGGTACTAACACCAATTTAGTAATCGAACCTCTAAGGTGTTTCTGTAACTTTGCATCGCTCGCCATCTTTTACATCATGTCTTTGTATCTCTCCTTCGCGACATCCATGTATCTGTCTCTCACCGCCACCTCGAGACCATCGTTGTAAAAGTGTTTGTACTACAAGATAGTTTGTTGTCATTGTATTAGTAATCTGTAAACAGTAACAGATAATTAATAAAAATCAGAAATTGGTGTACCTTGAAGTTGGCAAACCACTTCTCCCATTGCCACAGAGGCAACTTGGTCCAACTCGTGCAGTAAGTAGTCAAGTCATTCATGAAGCTGTCCTTGACACCAGTCACCGTCGCACGAGTACGAAACCTACACCAAAGAGTGAAATAAGTTGATGTCTCACAAAAAAAAGGAAATACAATGTCTCACCATGTGGACTCGGGGCCAATTATTAGGCGCCCGTCGTCTGTGTAACGAAGCACTTCATCTTGTTGTGGTTGCGGTTGCTCTGGTTGCTCTTCATTGCCCTGCAGCTCCTTCTCGTTCTCCACTTGTTCGTCCTCTCGCCTGTTTTCTTCTTGGTCTTCCTGCTGTACCCGGTCCCTGCTCCTGCTGCTGCCGCTGCTCGAACTACCAAACCTCAACCTGTTGCCCAACGTCATATCTGCAGACATGTAATAGTTGAAAGTTAGGAACTGACATCATAATATTGAAATAATCTCAAAAAAAAATATGTAATGCAGATTACTATGTACAAATAATATAACTTACTAAAACTATACCCTACTAAAAATCATCATCACTGTCGTTGTCATCTTCCACTTGCCTACTCGAACCAACGACATCCTCTTCCTCGACGTCATCTTCGTCCTCCTCGTCATTGACCTCTAAATCAATGCTGTCATCCTCCTCCTCGACCATATCACTAGAAGCACCTTCCTCCTCCTCACTGCCTTCATCGTCTTCAAAATCTTCCCCCACATCCACCTCATTATTGTCATCATCATCATTTGCAAAAAGATTCTCATCAACTGGAGACAATGTTGTACCACTAGAAATGACGTCCTCTTGGAAGAGGTCAGAGTCATAGTGCCCCCGTGACTTAGTTTTGAACACCGCCCACCATTGGTTTACAGTTCTGTCGTTCTTTGTGGTTGGGTAAGGCGCAAAGTACACTTGGTGTGCTTGATGTGCAAGTATAAACGGATCGTACTTGGAGTATTTTTTGGTATGATTAACTTCAACTAGTTTGTACCTTTCATGTACTCTAGTACCTTTCATGGTTTTGGTTGCGTATAATTTTTGAAGTCTAGGGGCGATGGGAAAGTAGGTAAGTCGACTAAGTGGTATAGGTTTTTTATGCCTAGCAACACTTTTTCCCTTCTTACCCCTCAAAACAATATTCCCATCTACAGTTTTGTATCTACCCTTCCCACATATCTTACATTCCTCAAGCATGGCATCGTCCTTCCAAAAAAGCATACATCCATCGGGACAAGCATCGATCTTTTGATGCGGAAGTTCAAGACCTTTAACTATTTTTTTGGTGTTGTAGAATGTTTTGGTCATAATGTTGTCTTTTGGGATGAGTTTCTCAATCAACGCAGCGATACCGTCTACGCACCCAAAAGGTAGGTTATACTCACATTTAAGGGTCACTACCATAGACGCAACTTCTAACAATGTCACATCACACCCTCCATATAATGGCTTCTCCGCAGCCTCTAACATATCAAAAAAAGCTTTCGCTCGTGGGTTTGGTTCTTGTGGGGTTGGTTGGTCATCGTCGTTAGTGTACATGCTCTCATCATTAAACAAATTGCACTCAACCACATCAACAATCATTCCTCTCACCCTGCCCTCATTCTGATCCACCTTAGAGTCCTCAAAAGCAGACTTCTCACCATGACAAATCCAATAATAGTAATTTGGGCTAAACCCATCTGAGATAATATGTTCCTTAATCAAAATACTATCCAAGAATTTGATGTTCTTACATTTCACACAAGGACACCTAAATCTACCCTCTGACGCGTATTCGGGATGGGTTTCTGCGAACTCAAGAAAGCGATTAACACCCTTTAAAAATTCCTTTGTGGGACGTCGTTTCTTATCGAATCTTTCCCCATACATCCATTTTCGTTCCTGTCTCTTCATTTTTTTATCTAAAAAAATTGAGAGAATAACCACATACAAATTATTTCCTCCAAAGTAATTTTCTAATATATATATACACTAGTCAAATATTCTGTAAAATTATCAATTCACCTAAACATAGTACTATTTCCACCCAATTCGTCCATATTTACCTCACTAAATCGGCATAATTGTATTTTACTTCCAATTTCCTAACACATCAAAACAACCCAATTCATTCAACTACTTAACCACAAACCCTAATTTTATACTAACAATCTACATATTTCAAATTGGGGAACCTATTGGGCGATTAACATTCTAACTACACTAAATATTCCAACACTAACAACAACACTACACTATAAAAACATCTAACTCAATAACTAATCTATTTATATCAATAAATAAAAAAATTAACAAATAATTTAAATTAAGTATAGATAAAAAAAAAACATACCGTAATTAAAAAAATGGAGGAATGAAGAAGGAAGGAATGATAAGGTGGAGACGGATTAGAGAGAAGGGAGAGAGTTTGTAGAGAGAGAGAGTGAAATGGCGAATGTGAGAGGGGAAGGGGGGCTGTTCGCGGATTTAAAAAAATTGACGCACTTTAGCGACCGAAATCGGTCGCACGCCTCTTCGATTAGCGACCGATTTCAGTCGCTAATTTCGTAGCAAGTTCAACAATTTAGCGACCGAAATCGGTCGCGCGCCTCTTCGATTAGCGACCGATTTCAGTCGCTAATTCCGTAGCAAGTTCAACAATTTAGCGACCGAAATCGGTCGCGCGTCTTTTATTTTAGCGACTGATTTCGGTCGCTAAGGGTAATTAATTTTTTTTTCCGTCTCCTCGTCCAGCGACTAATATCAGTCGCGTGTTGTACTTTCAGTCGCAAAATTAGCTACTGAATTTATCAGTCGCGCGTAATTGGTAGCTATATGAAGTATTTCTTGTAGTGTAAAATAAAAATGGTCACTACTTACCTATATAGAGTAAGTAATTTAATTCTTGATTCGCTCGTGCTGCAGGTAACCTCTCTGCAGGCCGTACAACCTACATGACCGCCTTCTTCTAGGTAGGGATGGCAACGGACTGGATCCGCATGGATCCAGATCCAGATCCGCACTCCTAGTAGCGGATCCGGATCCGGTCCGGATCCGACGGATCTCAAAATTGTAGATCCAGATCCGGATCCACCGGATCTGGACCGGATCCGGATTGGATCCGCGGATCCAATTTCTTACTTAAATTCTACAAATTTTTTAATTAATACATATTTACGACCATATTAATTTTCATAATTTTACAAATAAAATTGAATATAAAGATTCATAATCAACGATTAATAAACTAAAAAAAAATTCTTGGAAATAACCAAAAAAACACAAATTAAAGTCCCAAGTTTTTTATTATTGTTAATCTTTTAATAAAACGGATTTGCGGATCCGGATCCGGATTTATTTATTATGATCCAGATCCGGATCCGTTTAAAGATAGCGGATCCGGATCCGGATCCATATCCAATGGATCTCAAAATTTAGAATCCATATCCGATCCGTGCGGACCGGATCTTGCGGATCCGGATCGGATCCCGGATCCGTTGCCATCCCTACTTCTAGGTTTAGTCTTTCCCCATCAAGACAGCCGAGGTGGCGGGGAACGTTCCAGGGATGGAACTGCCGCCACTAACAGACAATTTGGGACGGATACAGCCGACAATGGAGCTCGAGTCAAGGATGGAGATGGTGGGGAGAATCAGGGTGTTCTGGTTTTTTACTCATCATGTTGAGGTTGTTTCTGACTGTCGTGTTTCCGTTGCCATTAACGACGGTTCTGTCATCGGCTTCCACTGTTAGTAGTACTGTTGACTTCTGTGTAAGACCGTCTTATTTTTAATATTAATTAGTTTGCGATTAGAGGTACTGGTCCAAGACTTGAAGCAAGTGTAAAAACAAGTCGCTGCTGTTGTTTACCGGGGTCACGTCTTCTGTGAGATTTTTCCGACCTAATTTATGGTTCATTATATGGTCTCTTCAATTTTCCTTATCATATTTTTTTACCATTGCAGGACGTTCTAAAACATAAAAAGGGATATGACGAAATTGATGGATGACAAAATCGATCGGCTCACGTATAGATTTCTTTGGGACGAAGACATATGTACCTTTTAGAATAATAATTGTTTAGGATTATTTTGATGCTACTTTCCATTGCGAAATATATGATTGGATATTACTCTAGGTGTTCCTCTTACGAAATTTTATTTGATTGCGGGATTTATAATAATTGCAGATTATTCTAATTAAGTGTTTGTTTTATGAACTTTTATTAATTTGTATATGGATCTTGTTATAATTATTAACATTTGCAAGGAGTAAGCTGTTGGATTGAAACATACACAGTATTATTAAAATGTTCTTTATGGTCACATTCTCGACACTTCTACGATGTCAAAGTGTCGATAAATAAATTTTATATTATTATTTCTTGACGCTTTTAGTAGTAGAAAGTCGGCGTTTAGAAAAAATTTGGCCGGGAAAAAACAAAGTTCGACATATAAAAGCGTCGAGGTCGCATATTTTAGTGTTCATGTGGTGACGCAGTAAAGCGTCATGAATAAAATATTCAATGTTTTAAAGCGTCGCAAATGACGACACAAAAATGCGTCGAGAATTCTTGACACCCAAAATCTCCACGCTTATCGAAAGCGACGAGAATTAAATTTGCGTCACTTTAAAGCGTCAAGAACCTACCTTTAAAGCGTCGAGAAACCAAGTGTTTTGTAGTAGTGAAACGGAAACACGGGTACCCGCACCCATCTAGTACAAGTCCGGATCATCATCCAAATCGAGGTCCGAAACATCGCCGCATACGCGAGATCGGACCGGTCCCCGACCGGGAGGGGACCGCGTGGGTGGCCGCTGCCACACGTTGAAAAATTGGGTCGGTCCCGCGCGTGCGCGCGCGGGGTGTTGAACGGTGCGGACGGACGTCCACATTAATTATAGACTTGCTTCCATCGTGCGCTAGTATGCTGATTGAGCCTCCCGATGATGTGTAGGCTTAACGCGCGCCTCCAAGTTCCCCCTCTGTTTGTTTTTCTTCACCTGTGCAGATATTTTCTTAAATTCCTCGGTTGAACGCCTATTAATAAAATCCTCCTACGCTAGACCTATATTTAGTTTAAAAGAAGATCCAAGTTAAATTATTCATGTATTTATAAATGACATAAAAAATTGATTTATAAAAAAACTATACCTCTAAGAATATTGCCTTGAGTGACGCTACTCGCCTTCCTGTACATGTTGTCCTTGAACCTAATGTTACAAATGTTATTGTATCGATCACATGCAACAGTTTCCAAGCTAGGATCCCATGTGAATTTTAGTTGCAAGAACGTTCGATATTAGTAACAAATGAATAATAAATCTCCTTCAATTGAATTAATAACCAAATGAGAAAAAAACTATGAACCTTAAAATTTTTAAACCATGTTTCTTTCTGATGGTACGAAACTTGTGTCCAACAAGTATATCCGCCGCCGCCCTCAACATTATAGATATTGGTACATCCTCTCTTGACTTTCAAGTGCCAAAACCTACACCATTAGAAGAATTTAATATATTTAAAACGAAATTATTAAACAAATATATAGAAGCTTAGTATTTAGATAATTTATCATATACTATGTAAAATCTTAGTACTAGGTGTAAACACCCGCATTTGACAGCTAGCGTCTATAGCGGTCTCCGACAAAATACCCGATGATGATCGGCTTTTAACGCACTCGAATATGGGCTCGGAATCAGTAATATCTGGCATTGGCCTTTAGCGGAGTACAAATCTAAAAAAAAAAAACGACCTTAAATTCAGGCCCAGTGGGTCATTTCCAATCAAATAAGACTAATTTGGGTCAAAACTGACACCGAAAATAAAACCGTCTTTTAGCAACCGGGTCAAAACCCGGTCAAAGACGAATCCGATACAAAAAACTTGCCAAGTGAGTTTCTAGAAGCAAGCCCAACCACCAAATTATCCTTTCAAAAATGGTCAACAAATCTTTCCTAAAAACCCTCCATGTGGTTTGATCCACTCGATCGAGTGGTTCAGGCCCACTCGGTCGAGTAAGCCAGCGAACCGGCCAAACCGGCCTTGAACCGGGCACTCGATTGAGTGGCCCTAAACCGGGGTATTTTCTCTATAAATACCCCGTCACCCCAACCCATTTCACAACCTTTTTTTCAGCCCTTACCACCTTCAAAACCTCATATTTTCAGCCACATTTCAGCCAACATCTCGACATCTCCCCATACACACACATTTACAGATATTCCGTGACCGAAACTCGTAAAAACGAAAGAGCAATCTTCTCTACAAACAATACACACCATAACTCTCCTACGTAACTCGACTATCCCGTGTCTTTGCCACCATTTGACGAGCCCATTTCTGAGAAGGTAAAACATGTAGGTTGAGGGTGTAAAATCCAATCCCAACATTTCTCTTTTCTCTCTTCTCCTCTCCGTTTTTTATGTATTTTATTTTTTATTTATTTTTTTATTTTGCTTTTCGTCACTAGTATTATTATTATTATCATATCTCTATAAAATATTCGCCTATACGTATAGAATAAGAGGGGTGATGGGATAAGGAAACACGAATACGAGAGTATTGCACTCGATGTTGCCGGTCGCTTATCTTATTACCCCGATTATTTGGTTGTTGAAGCGGATCAACCCTTAAAATGAACGTATTTTTATTTCGTCCTAGCATCGCATTTTTTATATCGTTTAGCATTTTTATTTATCGTTGCTATTAAATAATACCGCGTATATATAAATATATAAACCTTTTTCGGATCGAACGTGTTTAACTACGATTCCCGCTCCAAGTCCGTTTAATCCCTTTACAAGTCGTAACAGAGGTGACGCCCTTTCGAGGAGCGCCGCCCTAAACACTTAAGGGCGTAACACGATCGTGGCTAATACGTAGTTAAACACGTCCAACGCCATTTTCAAGATTGGTACGAAATCCGTTGACGCAAAATCAAACATCACGTAATCCGTAAGGATTAGTAACGATGTTGTGACGCGGAGGGAATTAATTTCGTTCCAATCAAATTCAAAACAATTTTACAACACTTTTTTCAAAATTTCCGATACCGGTCTCGTAATCATTAAATACATGTCACGAGTACCGAAAACCGAGTTGAATATAAATTACGTCATATTTTTATTTAGCTCGGTTAATAATCGATTTTAAACAAAATAAAAGTCGAGATAGCCACCCTTCTCGACACGAACAACAGTTCGTACGGGGGGTACTCGATCGAGTGCCATGGCTCACTCGATCGAGTAGCACCCGAAAACAGTGGCAGGGGGCCTGTAACAGGATCACTCGATCGAGTCCCTCCTATGACCCGACCGAGTGGTCCCCTTTACGCTAGAACATGAGCTTTTAACATCATTTTAGACTCGTCAAATATTTTTACGACTTTGGTCGTCACGTGTAAAGACTATCACGTGCCTACATTTTCAGAACCATGCATTGCATCACCTATTCTAATTCGTTCATTATTACCGTTACTATATCTTTATTTCGACTTTGCTCGTTATTTTGTTTTGTCCAGGTTGTATTTCTGCCCGTGTACCTTGTAACCCATTCACATTTTTTGATTTGCTTTATTTGTTTGCGATTTACCGTTTTACAAATGAACTTCACATGCTAAACCACTTTGACGTGAATTAAATGCATTAAAATGACGTAGCAACTAATTCAATTTTCATATCGTAAAACGTTGTTTGCATAACATTCCACCGAATCACTAACGCGCATATTAAAAACTCAAACGATATCTTAGTAGAGGACGCTAAGTGCGGGCGGGGTTGGGTGTCCTTTGTGGGCTTCCCAACACGTACCTTCACTCCTTACTCAGAACCTCGGTTTCCGGATGTCTGAAACCGTTGGCGCACGAGAGTCATTCGATATACGGTACCCGAACACTCGGCATCAGTATCGTAATGTAAAGGGACGATCCCCACAAGCTCTAGTATTGAAGTGGGCCGTACTTTCTGCACAGTCCACCAAAATATAAAGTGGGTTCGAATGGGCCCGAACTCCCACAAAGTTCAATGGCAACTCCAACTTCGATTTAAATTGCAACCCGAGAACTATCTCACATGGGAAACATTTCGCCGCCAAAACCCGCGCGTGGCCGCGTCGGGGTGGACCTATGTCATGTCCACACCAGGTGCCATCGAGGTCTAATATCATCCGCCTGTCACCATCATACTCTAGTATGGTATCTGGGTTCTGTGGCGGTTCCTCCTCTTCCTCATCGACTATCGGTTCTACTGCCGCCTTTTCTCCTTAATCCCCTACCAGACATCTACAATGTAACGAACAATAAGTATGTAGTATAAAAGTATAAAAAGTGAATAAAAGTATAAATTAAAGTATAAAAAGTATGTGGTAACATAAATTAAAGTATAGTAACACAAATCAATAGAAAATATTGTAACAAAAACTATACCCATCTAATATTCATCGTCGCTATCATTATCCTCTCCATCCTGGCCACTAGCACCATGCACACCATCCTCGGCATCATCATCGTCTTCTTCAAACAAGTCGTCCCCACCTTCCAAATCTTCTTCCGTCTCTAAACCATCATCCTCCTCATCCATCTCCCCAAAATCTATAAGGATGTCATCTTCGTCATCCCCGTCATCATCTTCTAAATCCTCACCCATACCCTCATTGTGATTCTCATTTGCGAATATGATTTCGTCTCTTGGAGATAATTGTGTACTACTTGAAACCACCTCTTCTTGCAAAAGGGTACTGTCTACTTGCCTCCGTGACTTAGTCTTAAACACTGCCCACCATCGATTTTGATTTCTATCATTTTTCACGGTTGGATAAGTAGTAAAATACACTTGGTGTGCTTGATGTGCTAGTATAAATGGATCGTACTTAGAATATTTCCAAGTATATATGGTTAACTTCAACTAGCTTGTAACGTTCATGTACTCTCGTACCAGTCAATGAGTTGTTTTTCCATTAGCATTTGAAAATTACACCTCTATACCCACGGCTATCTCCAACGTAACACAACTCAAAGATGTCCTCCAAAATACCATAGTAGTCGTCATAATCAAGAGAATAAACTGTTACACTGAAATTACATCTCGCCTTATTCTGGCCGTAGTTAAATGTTTGAAAATTAAACCCATTGACCGAGTAGTGATTCCATGTTCTAACCTCTCTCAAAGGACCATATACCAAAATTCTAACCAAATCATCCCAGATATCTAATGGAATTACATGATCCTTAAGCTACTTAGGAAATTATTCCTCATATTGAGTCCAAACATCCTCAATTTCACATTTGGATTAGCAGCGACAAATTCGGTTACAAACAGCTTCTCATAAGGCTCCAAAATCTCACAATTGGACAACAGATAAAGGTAAGCACGATTGTATTCTTTTTCGTCCAATATCCTAGAACGTCCAAGTGATGAAGACCCTTCGTCAACCTTAATTTGAAAAAAATAAGGTATGGTAGGATCAATCATCTCAGATTTTTCGAAGTTCAAGTTCTTGTCTTTGGTTTGGACATGCTTCTCAAAGTAGAGGGAGCAGAAATTCATAATCTCCTCTGTTAGATAGACATTACATATAGAACTCTCTACCCTAGCCTTGTTACCAATTTTTTTTTCAAATGGTTAAGGAACTTACATATAAAAATTAAGTAATTCACTTAGTAAATATTAAGTACGTTTGCATTTGTAAGTTAAATTATTTTTCAATTGAAAAGTACCTTTCAAATGGGTACATCTATCTGTATTGGATAGGTCCTCCAACTTTTTCTTCGTAGGGCAAGTAGATCGGTAGATGCTCCATTGAATTAAAGAATGAAGGTGGGAAGATAATCTCAAGTTTGCAGAGTATCTCTGGGATTTAGTCCTCCAAACGAGTCATGTCGTCAATCAAAATTGTGGACGAACACAAGTCTTGATAAAACTAAGATATCTCGGCTATTGGATTCCAAATAGTTGGTGGTAGAAGTTGCTTTAATGAAACAGGTAGTAACCGCTCCATAAAAACATGTAAGTCATGACTCTTAAACCTTGCAACTTTAGATTTTTATGATCAACACATCGCTTAAAATCGTAGGCATATCCGTCAGGGAACTTTAATTTCCCTAACCACTCTAGCAATGCCTTTCTTTGGGCCTTATCGAGGCTTTTGGTTTAGACCCGTCCTTCTTGATATGCAACTAATGACGGTCATAATGGTTTTTTCAAATCTGATCATTTCGGGAGCCTGTAGTGTCACAAGTCTTACCTTCGACATCCTTCACAGTGCGAATCAACTGATGAAAGAAGTTCTTCTCAATGTGCATCACATCCAACTTGTGACAGATTAATAAAGTAGACCAATATGTAAGGTAAAAAAAATTCTTCTTTTAAACCAACCATTTTCAACTTCTTTATAGCCTTGAACTTCTGATCGGTGCCATCAATAGAAGAGGGGAACTCGGATATCAACTCCCATATTTCATCTCCCGGGAGTCGAATAGGTGGATCATCTAGCACTATCTCACCCTTCTAGAATTCTCTCTTGTTCCTCCTATATGGGTGACCCTCTGGTAGAAACTGTCTATGACAATCAAACCAACTAATCTTACTGGAATTTGGAAGCCAGAATGCTTTGCTTCCATCCATACAACAAGGGCATGCTTTTGGGCCCGCAGTAGACCATCCAGATAGAATACCATATGCAGGGAAGTCATTTATAGTCCACAACAGACATGCTCTAAGATGAAAGTTTTGTCTCAAAGATACATCGTATGTTTCCACCCCTACATCCCACAAGTGTTTCAATTCCTCAATCACTGGTTGTAAGTAGACATCTAAATGTTTTTTTGGGTTTTTTTGTCCAGGAACAATTAGAGATAGAAAGATGAAAGGTTGTTTCAGACTCAACCATGGAGGTAAGTTGTAAGGTGTGACCATCACAGGCGAACAAGAATAAGGCTTACCGAACTGACCGGAGGGGGCAAATCCATCGGTACACAACCCAAGCCATACGTTTTGGGGTTTCGCGGCAAAATGAGGATAAATTGCATTAAAGTGCTTTCACTCCTCCTCGTCACTAGGATGATACATCTTTCCCGGTACCCTACTTTCGTCTTTGTGCCACCTCATTTGCTCGGCTATAGTTTTGGTTGCATATAACTTCTGAAGTCTAGGTGCGATGGGGAAGTAAGTTAGTTGACTAAGCGGTATCGGTTTCTTACTCCTCCCACCACTTTCACCACTCTTTCCTTTTCTACCTTTCAAAACAATATCACTGTCAATGGTTTTATATCTACCCTTATGACACTTCCTACATTTCTCAAGCATAGCATCATCCTTCCAAAAAAATATGAATCCATCGGGACAAGCATCAATTTTTTGATGTGGAAGCTGAAGACCTTTTACTACTTTTTTGGTTGTATAGAATGTTCGGTTCATTATGTTATGTTTTGGGATGACCTTCTCAAGCATTGTAGCAAAACCGTCTATACACCCAAAGGATAGGTTAAACTCACATTTAAGGGTCCCTATCATAGATGCGGCTTCTAACAACGTCATCTCGTACCCTCCATATAACGGCTTTTCTGAAGCATTTAACATGTCGAGAAACGCTTTTGATTGTGGGTTTGGCTCCTGTGGGTTCGACTCTTGTGGGTTCGGTTGGTCATCGTTCATATACATACTCTCGTTGTTAAACACATTACACTCAACTAAATCGACTATCTCTCACCCCCCCCCCCCCCCTCCCCGTTTTGTTGGATCTCCGGTTCCTCATCTGGAGATGTCTCACCATGACAAATCCAACGATAATAATTTTCCGAGAAACCATTTGAGATGACATGCTTCTTAACCACAATGAGATTGAAAAATCTAAGGTTCTTGCATTTAATAGACGGACATCAAACTTCACCTTTCGACGCGTAGTCAGGTGAGCACTCCAAAAAAAACTTGAACACCCTTTAAAAACTCAACAGTAGGGCGCCTTTTCTTATCAAGTCTTCCCTCATACATCCATTTTTGTTCAATTCTCATCATTTTTTTATCTAAGAATAAATTATATAACAAACGATCATATTAGAATTCATATTTTCAAGTCAACTAAACGAGCTAATAAAATCGACTCAATTTAAAATTCATATATATACTCTAATGATTTGACAAAACACCCAATTAGAAAACTCAACCTCATATTAACTATCAATCCCTTAATAATATTAATTTAGAATTCATATTTTATAATCAACCAAACCTAATAACATTGACTTAATTTATAATTCATATTTACAAAATCAATTTTCTAATCCTAAACCTAATATACTCCCAAAATACCCAACTCATCATAATATCAATCACTAAACCCTAATCTCATGCTAACTAACAATCTAACTAATCAATATTGGGCAAACTAACATGATAACTTAATTAACTAAAAGCATTAAAAATCAAATCGAACTCAATAATTACAATAGTTAAACTAAATAATTCAACCTAATCAAAATTAATAATAACAAAACATAAAAATAAATAAATCAAACTTAAGTAAAAAAAGAGAAACAAACCTTATTAAGAGAGTGTTTTTTTAAGGAATGGATGACGAGAAGGGGGTGGGGGAGTGATATAGGCGAAATCATACTCGGTCAAAAGGTGACCGATAGTGGTCCTCCATTTTCTTCAGTGGGTGACAAATAATGGTTGTCCATTTTCCTATTTGGCGACCGACAGCGGTTGCCCATTTTGTTAATTTGGCAACCGACTGTGGTCGCCCAAGACCTTATTTTGGTGACCGACAATGGTAGCTCGCGTGTGTATAGTGTTTTCCAAAAACCATTTCCGTATACGCGTCGGTCGCCAAATTTGGTGACCGATATTGGTCGCCCGAGTTTTTAAGTGGACGCCAATTTGTGGCGTCTACTAATTTAGATACCAGCTAGTCAGTCGCCCGAGATGTGTTTTCTTGTAGTGTTTAAATCTCACCTCGAGATTTGCATCAAATCATCTTGCTTCAGAGACCCGAGTTCGCTAGTCGTCTCACCGAATGCACTAGAATGTCAAATGGTCAACCACGAGAGCCCTTAACCCGAGGATGGCCTGCACGCGTGAATCGTCGGACTTTGGTCCGTCTCACTCGCCTAAGTGCGCTTCTCGAGTCTCCTTTCTTACGAAGGCATCCTTTTTCAGTCTCAATAAGCATCGTTCGATGGGTCCTTTACTCACTTTCGGTCGTGTCCTGTAGAGTTACGATCCAACATGTCTTGATAAAAACAAATTATAAAGATTCGTTTAAAAAGGTCACCCCAAAAATCCTTCCAACTTCCGCTTCTCAAATGTGATTCCCAACCTCTTCAAGTAGCAACGATAGCAACAACGATCAACTGAACACCCTAGTCAACATGCTTCGAGATATGCAAACTACCATCGTCAGCATGAATTCATCCATAGACAACATTGATGCATGTTTCAATCATCTGGAAAGTACCCCTAGCGATGCCCATGACCTCGGCAAGGTGGCACTAAAATTCGCACTGCTCTACGGCGTCACCACTGTTACCGCTCCACGGTGCCACCACTGCTACCACTCATAGTAATCTCCCAGAATACATTCCCCTCGATCAAGCAAGATTCCTCCCAAGTCCTATCTAATGGTTACTCCCTTCGGAGCCAATTAATAAAATCAATTCTATCTTACGTGTCTCGACAAATGCTTGATTTAATCAATAATACAAATAATTTCGCTTATGACTCGTCAAGCTTAACGTGCAATACCATTATCGATAACTATCAAAACACAAACGATCAGGATAATACTTCCCTCTCGCCAGAAACCTTGAGAGAGTTAGAAAAGCATGTGCTAGGGGCACCAGTAATCGAGGACACTGAGTCCATAAACGTAGGAACCTATATAGAGATCCAGCACCTCAAAATAGGAACCACCTTAAATCCCACTGAGAGAAAACCATCATCGACCTCCTTATGCAATACAAGAACATATTCGCGTGATCCTAGAAAGACATGCCAAGCATTGACCGGGACATAGCCGAAAACCGAATCCCCATTAAACGAGGATTTAAACCGATAAAACAAAAACTACGCCGTATGCAACCTGAATGGGGCCTCAAGGTTAAAGAAGAGGTAGACAAACACTTCAAATCCGGGTTCATTCAGGTTTCCGAGGACTCTGGCTGGGTGGCTAACATAGTCCCCGTTCCAAAAAAGGATGGGAGAATCCGGGTTTGTGTTGACTTCCGAGACCTCAACAAGGACAATCGAAAGGACGACTTCCTTTTACCACATATCGACATCCTGGTAGACAACACCACAGACCACGCGCTACTTTCCTTCATGAACGGGTACGCCGAATACAACCAAATAAAAATGGCCGAGATAGACATGACCAAAACAACCTCCATAACACCATGGGGTACATATTGCAATTCCGTCATGCCCTTTGGACAAAAAAATGTTGGGGTAACCAACCAACGAACCACAACTACACTTCTACACGACATGATGCACAAAGAAGTCAAAGTCTACATAGACGATATGATAGTCAAATCACTAAGCCGAGAAGGACACATCAACGCTCTCCAGAAATTCTTCAAATGCTTACGCAAATACAACATGAGACTGAACCCTCAAAAATGCGCCTTCGGAGTCACATCTGAAAAACTCCTAGGCCATGTTGTGAGCCAAAGAGGAATAGTGATTGACTCATCAAAAATCAAGGCCATTCTCGACATGCCCTCACCCAAAAGCGAGAAAGAAATCTGAGGGTTCCCAAGCAAAATACAATACATCAGTCAATTCTTCGCCAAGCCAATCATGATCTGCGAACCCATCTTCAAGAAGCTTAAAATTACCGAATCATCAACCTGGGAGAATAAATGACAAGAAGCCTTCGACATGGTAAAATAGATGCTAGCTAAACTAGCAGTGTTGATGCCTCCTATGAAAGGGATACCCCTGTCTCTTTACCTCACCGTAACGGAAACCGCAATGGGAGCCATGCTAGCACAATCCATCAACAAAAAAAGAGCAATCTACTACATCAGAAAAAATTCCTCGAATACGAGACAAAATACACACCCCTAGAGAAAACATGTCTCGCTTAAGTATGGTCAACCAAGAAGCTACGCCACTACATGCTTAGCCATACCACACACGTACGCCCCAAAATGGAACGAATCAAGTACATCTTCGAGAAACCCGTTCTCAGTGAGCGACTGTCAAGGTGGACCCTGATGGTCGCAGAATTTAACCTAACCTATATACCCCCTCAAGGTTATCAAAGGAAAGGTCGTCGCCGATTTCCTAGCAGAAAACCCAATAGAGGAAGCCTAATTGGCCGATACATGGTCATTCCCTGACGAAGACATACTATTCGCATACGACGAATCATGGGACCTATACTTTGATGGCGCCTGAAACATGAGGGGCTACGGTGTAGGAATTCTCCTAATTTTCCCATAAGACGACCATACACTCATATCCATAAAAGTGGACTTCTCAGTAACCAACAATGCAGCCGAATACGAGGCCTGCCTAATAGGATTGCAAGCCGTAGTTATACTAGGAGTCAAAAACCTTAGGGTCCACGGAGATTCGTTCTTATTAGTAAACCAAGCCATGGGAATTTGGAAGGTCTACAGCAAAAGCCTACCTCCATACCAAGCAAAAATCGAAGAGATATCCCAACATTTCCAAGAAATTGACTTCGTACACATCCCGCGCGAAGAAAACTAATTCGCAGACGAGCTATCAAAACTAGCCTCACTAATCAACATGCCTGATAACCTCTCCTCCATGTCGATTTGTGTTGAAAGAAGGGAACAACCGACCTACATCAATGACATCAAAACCGATAACAATGACACCAGCAAAGAACTATGGTACAAAACAATCCTAATTTCAAGAAGGATGGATCATATCCTCCCAATTCAAATACCAAAAACAAATGCACTCTTAGAGTGCTCGCCGCTCATTACGCATTGGTCCAAGGACTCCTATACAATCGTACCTCACAAGGAATATTGCTCATATGCGTCAATGAAATCGAAGCTGAGAAAGTCATGGAAGAAGTACAAGACGGGGAATGCGGACCCTACATGAGCGCTCATACACTAGCTCGCAAATAATGAGATTAGGATATTACTGGACAACCTTAGAAGCAGATTGAAGACACCACGTCCGTCACTCCCACAATTGTCAAAAATATTCACTAACATCTAGCATGTGCCGCCGTACCCATTGCACACTATAATGACACCGTGGCCCTTCTCAACTTGGGAAATTGATATCATAGGCAAAGTACACCCGCCGGGACTAGAGGACACTGTTTCATACTAGTAGTCATAGACTACTTCACAAAGTGAGTCGAGGCAGCATCCTACGCAACGCTAACCTCAAAGCAAGTGGTAAAATTCCTAAAGAGCAATATCATCAGTTGCTGCGGGAGATCGTTAGTGATCAGGGGGCTCATTTTGGGGAAGATATCCAGATACTCCTAAACAAATACAAAATCAAACGATAAAGGTCGTCACATTACAGACCTCAGACCAACAGGGTCGTAGAAGCAGCAAACAAAACCATTGTCACCATCCTCAAAATGATGATAGATTACTACCGGGACTGGCTGAACAAAATACATTCACCTTAAGGGGATACCGAACATCCTATCGACACTACTACAATAAAGGCTTATTGCAACGTAGCGAAAATGCTGCATATGACCTCTAAAATATTACTTTAGGGTTTATGCAACATTTTTAACTGTGCTGCTTAAAACTCCGTTGCAATAGCCTAATGTAACACTTTGTGCAACATTTTGTACTCAAAAGCAACATTTTTTGTAAAATGTTGCAACGATACCTAATGCAACACATATCTTAAGAAACTATTGCAACACTTTGAATATATATTTATGCAACACTATTTCTTCTTCTTTCCAAAATTTTGTAACACTTATTTTAATGTAATGCAACATATTTTTGTTTGAATGAAGCATAAATGCAACATTATTTTGGTGCTAATGCAACATATCCAAATTTGTCAAAGCCATACCACTCTAATTCAAATGCAACATTCTAGCATGAAAATATATAATACTATACATTTGTTTTAATTTATAACCGCCTGCTTAATTTAATCGTTTTAAATAGTATCCGCACATACTAGACGTCAGATCCAAAAACAATAATTAATTAATCCACAAAAGACATGTTCATTAGTAATTCAAAAATTATCCCTTCAAATCAAATACAATACCATGTCATTTATACAACAGCAACAAGCAACATGGATACATTACAAGGTACCTCACAAAATAAATCAAATCCTCCTAACTCTTAGCTTCCAACATTCAAATCCCTTTACACGTGCCAATACGCCAAAATACGGAAGCTCTAGTCATCCTGTCATTCAATATAGTACTCGAAGCACCACCCAAAACATGTATGGCCAAACACCCTTCGATTGTCATTGGAACCGTATACTCAAATCTGTCTACTAGAAAATTGTGCACTATTCCCACCGAAACTTTGAACATACCTAATTATAATAATATCCATGAATTAATATAATTATCCTCAAATTACAAAAAATCTAGATTAATTTCATGTGAAAGAATTTATGGTGAATGAATAACTAATTAAATTAAAGAGGGAAAACAAAGGAACTTGTTTTTATTTGATTTAATTAGTTAGGTTAGATGATGATGCTGATGATGAAGTTTCCGTCAAGTTTACTCCAAAAATTGTCTTAATCTTAATAATGAAATAAAGGTGCACCTTAATTTCGATATCCACTACAACCACAAATGACCCCTTTTGGAAGACCTTCTCTTCGTAGGAAAGTTATGCATGATAAATGAACAAACATATCATGATGGTAAAAATTTATAAGACAATAGTAGCAATAAATAAATAAATAGCGCCACGGAAACAAGACATCAGTTGATCAAGATGCTAAGAATTAGAGTGCTTATCGGAGTATTGATTGCATCGAACAAGATAAGTCGAGGATCTACGCCTCATATATGTTGCATTCTTTCTAAGGCCACCGGTCCAAATTTATCTTTTAACTAACATTAATCGATTCTTCATGTGAGATATTCGAAGAAACTCAGCAACAAGGTTCATCATCACTATTTTCAAGCTTTTTCGATTTATTAGTTGAAGGTTCATCATCACTTGTAATCACTATTTGATCTACCAAGGTGGCCCTACTGGAAAAGCTCTGAAAAGCTCTGTCCTCATATGAACTGAGGAGGTAAACAGCAAACGGTGTTTACAAACTAACCTTGAAAACTACATAAGATGCAAAGATCATCCACAAAAACCTTACACATAACAATAGGTTGTTCAATGCAATTGACAATGCGGAAAAGGGAAAAAGGAGAATCGCAGGTCTTGATTTTAAAAAGAATCAAATTATGCAGATGGAAGCACTCAAGACCATGGTGAGCTGCATATATAGCATATAATATGTCCGGATATGTTGATTAATTTCCCCATCCAACTAAGTACGATAAGTGGTATATGAACAAAGAAACCAGTACATCAAATTTAAGGGTTTATAAGTTTCATACTAGTCAATATACTATCACAAGGAAACAAAATATGTGTTATAATGCAAACGTTAAAGAACAAAAGCGTAATTTTTGAATTATATAACAATTATGTCAATGACGTCTTTAGATATGTAATTAGACAGCTGTTTCCAGTCACCATAATTACTTAGTGAACAAGGACCAGGATGTTTATCAAATTCCATGCATGTCACTCCATGATAATACCTCCCTTCCTTTATATATATATATATATATATATATATATATATATATATATAGAGAGAGAGAGAGAGAGAGAGAGAGTAGAGATCAAATAAGGTCACCATGTCTCAGTAAGTCTATATTAAAGTTACAGATGACATACGATAAAGTTGCATTTGTTTAAAATTGATATGTAACTATAACATTCAGCTCTTTTCTCACATCAAATGATAAAGTGAAACTTCATCACTCATCTCGTGTAACTTTAAGCACTTTTTGTGTAACTTTAACACTGGAACTTATGACCTTAAAATAAATGTAGACCTTATTTGAACCTACCTCTATATATATAAGGTCAACAACTTTTTTAAGTTCCTAAGTTCCAGTGTTAAAGTTACACAAAAAGTGCTTAAAGTTACACGAGATGAGTGATAAAGTTGCACTTTATCACTTGAAGTGATAAAAGTGTTGAATGTTATAGTTACATATCAATTTTGAAAAATGCAACTTTAACGTATGTCATCTGTAACTTTAATATAGACTTAAAAAAATAGTTGACCTTATTTGAACCTACCTATATATATATATATATAGAGAGAGAGAGAGAGAGAGAGGTATGTTCAAACAAGGGCAACATGTTTCAGTGAGTGTATATTAAAGTTACAGATGACATACGATAAAGTTGCATTTGTTTAAAATTGATATGTAACTATAACATTCAGCTCTTTTATCACTTCAAGTGATAAAGTGCAACTTTATCACTCATCTCGTGTAACTTTAAGCACTTTTTGTGTAACTTTAACTCTGGAACTTAGGAACTTAAAAAAGTTGTCGCCCTTATTTGAACCTCTCTCTCTCTCTCTCTCTCTCTATATATATATATATATATATATATAAGTAGTATCCATAAAAGTAGTAACACATAAAACATAAAATATAAAATATCTTATGGTTATATAAGGTGATAATATACAATACATAACAAAGAATATCTTATAGTATCCATATATAACCAACCATATACCTATTAATGTGCAAATCGTTGGTGATGGTTATATATATATTTGAAATAATATCGATTTACTAATATTTGATTATTAGTATGAAATGTGATAGTATAATAATTTTTAGTTATTTATTTCCTAATATGTATGATATATAATAATAAATTTTATTAAAACATGTTATAATATATTATAACCTAATATATAAAACGTGTATATGTAATAATATGTTAAAGTATATGAATATGTTATAACATATATTAAAGTATATGTAATTATAGGTTAGTATATACCATTATATAATTTAAATGTATTATATAAGCGAAGATATAACATTATATTAGGAAAATATATAACATTATAGTAAATTAAGATGGTTATAATATACAAAAGCGTATGTTTTAGTAAGCGTATATATAAAACCGTATATATAGGAAAATAACATATATGTTGGAAAAATAGGAAAAATATATATTAAATATACTAAATACGAAATAGGAAGAATATAACATAACCTTATAGTAAGCGTGTGTGTGTGTGTGTATATATATATATATATATATATATATATATATATATATATATATATATATATATATATATATATATATATATATATATATATATATATATATATATATATATATATATATATATATATATATATACTAAATAATATATATATAGTATATATATATACTATATATATATATACTATATATATACTATATATATTTACTGGTATATATACACGAAGGAAATGACAGTCTTGCCCCTAAATTAAAGAAGAGATGCGAAATGGTTTAAGTGATAGGACGATTTTGTCCAATTAACGTGGGAGCTCAGAGCGAGGTTTTGTGAGATGTTAGGCATGCCACGTCAGCAAAGCTGGTGTTATCTTTAAGTAAATTATTATTATTATTATAAGATTATATGAATTTTACGCACGAACAAATATATGGAGTTATTGTAATGCACATACTGTGTTACTTTAATATACACAATCTGTTATTTTAATGCACATAATGTTAATTGAATCTCGTGTTACTTTAACGCACTTCATCTGTTACTTTAGTTCTTTTCATCTGTTACTGTAATGCATTGGAGTGACTAAAAGGATTTAGAATACCGCCATATAAAAAAATAAAAAATAAAGATATTGGTTTCTATAATTATAGCCTAGTGGTTAAGACTAGGTGCTCTGGGATAGTAGGTTCCAGGTTCGAGTCCCCCCTCCCCTATATTGTAATGCGACTAAGTGCGCTCTTCGATGAACCAAAAATAATAATTATGGGACGTGATTGACTTCAAAATAGGAAACAATATCAAAGAATATCGCCCTCACTCAAAGAAAGATATTGCGTCATACTCTCGTTTCTGATTATTATATGAATTTTTTGCACTAACCTATACCTGGTGTTATTTTAATGAACATTATCTGTTACTTTAATTCACACTATCTGTTACTTTAATGTCTGACCTCTGTTACTTTATACTTGGTGTATAAGCACCCTCTGTTAATTGAATCCAGTGTTACTTCAATGCACTTCATCTGTTACTTTAATCCATATTTCAAGTTCTGATTGTTTCTTTTTCGCCACGTTTATTGGCACTGTTATTATTTTTCAGTAGACGCAAATGCACATGAATGATGTAGGGATGTGGGTGAGAGTTTCCTCCATATATAAGGCAGATCTTCAAGGACGTGGATGTGTCACTAAACTTCTATAAAAACTACGCATTGGCTTGTGGATTCGATGTGAGGAGGTACACAACGAAAAGATGGCGCAGTGGTTAGATTAAATCAAAGCTTCTGACGATGATGATGAAGAAGAAGAAGAAGAAGAAGCGAACGAGGAGGATGAAGAAGCAGAATTCTAAGTAGGATAGTATATTGTTAGAGTAACATACATTATTATTCGTTAGAGTAACATACTTAATGAGTTACAGTAACACAGATTATGAGTAACAGGTGTGAAACATTAGAATTGTAATGAAGTTGATTCAGTTGGAACTCATGTACCAATTTATTGATGTAAAATGAGTTAGAATAACACACATTATGCGTTAGAATAACACACATTATGCGTTAGAGTAACATACATAAAGAGTTACAGTAACACAATTTATGAGTATAATTTGAATACCAATATCAAGTTCTTAGAGTCACAGGTGTGAAAAATTGGAATTATAATGGAGTTTTATAATTTTTGTTTTGGAGCATCCTTAATAGAAACATACATTTTTGCAACGTACTGTTTTTGTAAGACACTATTATATAACGTAACAGATTTTATGAGTTAAAGTAACACATTGTATGAGTTAGAGTAACATGGTAGTAGCGAAATGATGATTTTGTTTTGGTGAAAATGAAGATGAAACGACGCACTTGTTGTGTGATAGAAAGATGCAGTTAAAAATTTGATGGGAGAGAAGATTTGCATTAAGATAATTAAGGAGGAGAGAGAAAAAAATAAAATATTTACCAAGATTTAGTTAGTTATTTCCTTAATTGACAAAACAATCTTAACCATTAATCTATCACTAATTTAAGGGTTGAGATGAGGACTCATGGACTCAATTATGATAAGTGGACTCACTTGATCTCTCTCTCTCTCTCTCTGTATATATATATATATAACTAGAACATTTTCAGGTGAGGGTGTAAAATTAGAGGTCATATATATAGACACACACACACACACATAATATATATATATATGTACATGTGGACATGGCAAAGTCCACCTCAACGCGGCCATGCGCGGATTTGAGTAGGCGAATGAATCTCGTGGGAGTTCGGACCCGTTTGAACCCACTCTATACTTAGGCGTATCACGCACAAAACACGATCCGCTTTAGTACTAGACCTTATGGGGGTTCGTCCCTTTGCATAACGATATCGATGTCGAATTACCGAATATCATATATCGAATGACTCTCGTTCTCCAACGGTTTCGGGCATCCGGAAACCAAAGGTTCTTAGTAAGGGGTGAGGGTACGTGTTGGGAAGCTCACAAAGAACACCCAACCTCTCCCGCACTTAGCGGCCTCTACTAGGATATCGATCAGTGTTCGTGTACGCGCGCTACTAAGACGGTTAAATGATATGCAAACAGTGTTTTTAGCTACGCATGTGAAATACATATTTAGCTACGTCGTTTAATACATCTTAAATTATGTCGAAGTTGAATTTAAACATGTGAATTCATTTATAAAATGGTAAATGCTACGCAATGAAAATAGACAACTTTTAAAAAAATTACAAATTACACGGGCAGAATACAACCCGAAATTAACAACACTTGGACAAAATGATAATGATAAACGAATTAGCAACGGTAAATGTAATCTATAAACGGACCCGTAAATAGAAAACGTAATTGAAACCGTAAATTGAATAATTGGACGAACCCCGATCATTTACACATTACGTTGTGTATTGATCGGAGGACAAGGCTTTAGTACGCGTTTAGCGTACGGGACCTAAGCGTAGCACTAGCTTGATCCCGTGCCTCGGGGTCTTGTCTCGACTTATCATAATGAAATGAAGATGTCTTGACTTATCAAATATCGGACACGACTAAAGAGTCCTCGATATGGGATTAGTCGTATAGACGTCATTCAAAGTTGTGAAGGTAAAGGGATGATAATAGATTAGAATATGATATAATGTATGAGTTTTTAGAAGACGAATACGTGATTGATTTAGCACATATATACTTAGAGTCGTAAATGTGACTCGACGAGATCTTATATCGTCTTTAGGCTCTCGTTGGAGGCTTACAAGGGTCACTCGATCGAGTCATTAAGGGGACTCGGTCGAGTGCCCTGGACAAAAACTCCCTGCCCATTTTTGAGGGGGTCACTCGATCGAGTGACCCTTAGGCAATCGATCGAGTGCCCTTTGTAACGGGTGGGGGTTTGCTTTAAAATAACCCATTTCGTGAACTTGTGATTCAAGTCAAGACGTGGTCGAGCTAATGCAAATATCGGACTCCTCCATGTTACGACGTCGTTGTCGGGCCTTGCAGACCCTACGATGATCGGTTCGACGTCACTAGGTTTTGCATTAGCACGATTCTCGATGGCTCTTCGTATCCAACATCCGATTATGGAATCTGTATTAAATATTTTAGAGTGATGTTTATGGGATCAAAAACAATTGAACTAGAATGAATACCAATCCCTCTAAGTCATGATGTCGTTGTCGGTCCTTACGGACCATACGACGATCGGTTCAACGTCATCGGGTTTCATGCTAATTTGATTGTCGATAGCTCTTTTACGCGCGACGTTCGACTACGGAGTCTACATCGAGCCTTTAGAGCGATATATTGAAAATGACATCGGATATGCATGCTTGATAATAAATTACCGCGATCGCATTATAATCCGATCGGTTATGCGTACGCCATAAGGCGCCCTAACCTTTAAGCGCCTAGGGCGGCGCGCCTCGAAGGACGCCACCTCCAGTACGACTTGTTTAGGAATTTTAACGGACTTTAGACGACATTTATCATCGAACATACTCGATCAGAGATTCGATTTGTCATCGTAAATATTAGGTCTTTTGCATTTCGATGTCGTAGGTTGGCTTTTAAAGCCTACGACGATCGAGTTAGCGTCATTGGACATTTGCTCGAATCGTTTTGAAAATAGTTGTTTGTTATGTTATAATATACGCGGTATTAATATGAACAAAAGGTAAAAAGACAATAAATAAAAGTTAGATTGGGGTTCTTCATAATGAAATGAAGACGTCTTACTATTTAGGGATTGTCGTAGATAATAGCATTCAGGTAATAGCATTCAGGTAAAAAGACGATCTTTGAGTGGTGGTGGTTGATGGTTTTTGTGGGTTTTTAATATAATAGCCCCTAATTCGTCTAATACCCTATATTTCAGTTTTATGTTGTGTTTTGTTCTGAATTATGGTTTAGTGGTTTTGATGTGTTGGTTAGTGACACTCTTTGCATCTATCATGTTATTTTGGATGTCTTCTTTGTCTCTGTTGATTGGGGTTTCGATTTGGTTGTGTTTGGATTGGGGCACTAGTGATGAACTTGCTAAAATTAGGAGGACCAACATTATTGGATTCATTACATGCCGCCATACATCGGTTTTTTGTGCCCGGTATTTATGATGAGACATGGAATAAATACAATACTAGTGAAATGAAAACGGAGGGTATGCAGTTGTCAATTGGTCTACATTCCGTAGATTTTGCCATGGTTACACAAATTCTATGACCCATTTGCATTGCTAAGATTCATTTACAAAGCATAACAACCAACGAAAATGTGAATACAAAGAGCCAAGTCGACCTACTGATATAACAAAAGAACACTAATGCAAGTTTTACACTTTGTTTTTGTTGTTTCCACTGCACATTGCCATAGATAATTCCATATTTGATGTTGTTTATGTTGTTGTTCACTGACTTGTTCCTGCCAAAAAATGTTGTGATGCTTTGTTCTTATTCTTCGTGTCAAAAAATACTGTTGATGTGGCTCTTTTGTTGTTGTTGCCCTGTGTGTTTTCTGCCATAATTTCATGCCAAAAAATTGCAAAAATATTACCAAAATATGGCCATGTTCATTAGTAAAATTGCAAAATATTACCAAAAATATTGCAAAAATATTTTGAGTCTGTATGGATTACTATGGCGTGTCTGATTGCAAAAATCATGTTCATGTGTGCGAAGGCTAGACCACATTACTCGACTAACAAAGAGGTTGTTTTTGATAGAAAATTATACATTTTTCCATTTATTACACAGATTCTAGCTTAGAGGAATTCAAAGAATAGGACAGCTGGTACCCTGGTCACAAATCAATCGATAGTGTCAAGGTGCGCACCCTTCGGTTTTCAATTTTTTTAAACAAAATTTCTGGTGTTTTTAGTACTTGTATATTTTGCATGCATAAAGATCGATTGTAACTGTTGTGGCGCACTAGTAAGCCATTTGGTACTTTGTAGAGTTAGTTGGGTTCGACTCAAGGTTTTCAAACCTAATTTTAAAAAAAATGTTTTCTCAATTACTCCAATTTTGAATCCTAATCTTGTACGGAGTAGTTACTACTCCCTCCATTTCAATGAATTGTTTGCCTTTCGTTTTGACACCAAGGGTAAGGAATCCAATGGAGAAGTGACATGTGGAGCAAAACTCATGAGAATGGTCAAATTGCATATAAAAACATTCCTAAAACAGAAAGGCAAACAATTCATTGAGACGTCCCAATATGGAATAGACAAACAATTCATTGGGACGGAGGGAGTAGTTAGATTACTTTTGCCTTTTTTTGGTACTTTTTTATGTTAATTTTTGTGTTTTGTTTTGTCATTATTAATTATGGCGCACATGTTAAACTCCAAATTGTGGAGCCTAGTTTTCGATTTTCTTTAATGTTATTTATTGGTTTACCATTGTTCCTTAGTTGGGGTTATAGCCATATGGGTATTAGAGTATTTTGGGTGTTTATTATGTGAGTTTTTGGGTTTTGCTTGTTAATATCAACTACGATTAATTAAATATAATTTCTAATTGTTTTCAAAATAATATATATAATGTAATTTCCAATGGTGGAACACTAATTTTGGGATTTTTTATGTTATTTATTTGTTGGTTTACAATTATTTCTTTAGTTGAGTTATACTCCACCATTTTATTCATTTGTTTGTTTTTATATTCATTATGAGAATTACTTTAATCAAAAGCAAACAAATGAACGAGAAGGCGAACAAATGAACGAGACGGAGGGAGTAAATTTCGTAGTGTTTTACCTTTTCAAATTAGTTACGGAAAATTTAGTTGGATTTCATTTAATAGTTATAATTTAACTGACGATATATCATTATGTGACGGCATGATGAATTTCTATTTTTAATTATATCTGCAATTTTTTTAAAAAAAAAGTGAACTCCCTCTTTTAAATTCTTCTTGGGTCCGCCACCCTCATATCCTTCATGTATTTACACAAAATGTTATTAATTTGTTCTCACTTAATTTAGGGAAAGATGATAGACATACACTTAGTGTATGAAGAGGGTCATACACTACCATTCTTAATGTGCCACATGTCATATCCAAATAATCTACCTTTACAAGATTCCCTCATTTAATCACCCTTCCATTTAATTCTTACATAATCTTTTAGGTCTAAGTATCAAGTATTTTTCATTTTTTTTATCAACTTCTATTTACGGTTAATACATGTATTGAATTTTTGTATTTTTATTTATCACCTTTTATACGTGTATTTATATACGGTACTGTATCTATATATGCTATTGTATTTAAAGACATGCATATACGGTGTAGTACTGTATTTATACGATGTTTTTTAATTCTTTTTTTTCTTTGGTAAACGTTTATTTTATTTTTCAAATTAAAATATTACGGAGTAGTTATTTACTTATTTTTTAAGTCATACGGAGTATTCAGCAACAAAGGTTTTTCGAAATAATAGTCGATGCAATTATATTTTTTTTGTTTATTCTGATAAAATATCATCTTTTTTTAAAGTTGCAAAGATTTTTTTAAAGAAGATGAAAAGACAAGTGAGAGAGAGTCTTAGACTCTTAGCTTATGAAGAATTATATTGAAATAGTTTATCATCTTTTTGATAAATTACATATATTTCCAACAACAATAATACTTGTATTCACATTTTACTATTAAATACAATTTCGAGTACAAAAAAAAATTGAGTTGGAATAAAATATGGTATTTCGTAGGATTTACATCTTCAATATCGTCGAACAAAAAGTCAATTAAATGGCAAAATGCGCATGGAACTCAGTCTATCGAATGACAAAATTCTGACTATCATCCACCGAACGTTAGTTCCGATTGAACGACAAAATATACTACTACGGTCCTTCGTCAGTAAACTGACTTACCCAAGCCAAGTCGTCCAAAATTAATTCTAAATCATTTTATTAATGCAACTTTATGGGGAATTGTAACTTTGTAAGAGATAACCTCTTTTTTTGATAAATTGTTCTTTCTCGACGTTACTATTTAAATGCTTTGTCTAATTGTTTTTCTATTAAAATTAATTTGCCTAATTGCTTTGTCGGTTAACATTAATTTGATATGCAAATAATAAAATAACATGAAATATAATAATAAGGATTACAAATTATATTAAATTAAAATTAATACCTCCTCCATTCCATTTGATTCTTTGCATTATTTGTTTTTTGGACACTATTTATAGGTGAGTGAAATCGTAGATGTAACTTCTAATATATAAAATAAAATATAGTCATGTGTGGAATTTTGTTTAAATTATCTAATCGAGTACGTCATAAATATCAAATTTTTATAATTTTTAGAAATACGTAAAAATATAGACAAAAGAAAATGTATATTGACAAATGTGAAAAAGTAAATACTTCTTATAAAGAATCAAATGGGACGGGGGAGTATAACATATACTCTGTATATGTAAATACATAAATACTAAAATATTTTTAACATAATAATATCTTAAAACAAAATTATGATAAGTTACTCGTAATAATATCGTATAACAAATGTGGTAAAAGACACATAAACGCATAGGTTTACGTTTATATATACTAACAAAGTATTGTATCGGAAACTGAATCTAAGTACAACGGTTATGTTTAGACGTAGGGTACAACGAATAATCTTAGTAAATAATCATACAACAATAATAATACTACATCGTTTAGAGTATAGTTTCGATAAACAAATTTAAGAAAAGTAACCGGATGACGTATATGTAATAATGTATCTTAATAACAATGTACTTAAATTTAAATTATACTTTATATTTAAAAACGTTCTAGAAAATAAATGGTATAAAAAAATCGTAAAAAAAAATTCAGCAAACATATACGAAGTAGTGACAAACCCATAACAAAAGTACATGTGCCAAAAATACGAAATTCGGTACAATTATACAAGGCGTACAAATATTGGCCTAGAAAATAAATCCTATGAAAAATAATCGTAAAAAAAAATACACGAAACACATAACAAATACTAAAGATGTACGTACATGTACCAAAAATACGAAAATCTACACAATTATACAAGGCGTACAAATATTGGTCGTACAAATACTGACTATGCAAAATGCAATAACAGTACAATATACAAAAAATGTACGGTACATTACAAATATTGGCCGTATAAATGTACTATACGAATACAAAAAATGAAATACAAAAAAATACTTAAATATAAACTTAATTAATTAAAGTATTAATATTAAACAAAAACATTTATTAGGGGTTAATTAATGAAGGAATCTAAAGAAATTAAATGCTTAGACAATATTCTTTACCTAGACCATGTGGAAGGTTGTGAGTGGTGATGTATAACATGCTCTATACCCCAAATGTATATGTAACCTTTTGTAATTTAGGTGAATCCATAAAAACATTTGATTTACCAATAATAACTCCACTTTTCAACAACTTTCTTAAAAGTTGTCAAATATCCAATATAAACATTTGATTGGATGGTAGAGACTATTTTTTGTGTCAATTAGATTCTATTGTAGCAGTGGCAGAACAATTAATTACTTGTCAAAAGGTCTTGGGTTCGATTCGAATTATGGACTTTTATTTCAAAAAAATTGAAAACAATTAAAAATATAGATAAAACTATAGAAGTCTCTCCTATTATGAGTGATCTTCCCTATTTCCTTTTCGGCGCTAGTTTGCTTATCCTTTCTTTTTAGTTTTATTTTTAATCAATTATTTATTCTTTCTTCAATTTATTATTATTTCCTTTACACACAAACCCCACCATATTTTCATTTTATACCCACTTTTTCTTGCTTTATTCAATTCTTTATTCATTTCTTATTTCTTGTGCCAAAAAAAAGAGGGAAGATTACTTGTATTAGGAGGGAGTATCATTTAGTGAATAGTGTTAACAATAGATAGGAGGCCTAAACCCGCCATTGGGAGTGGCGGCTTAATGAGCATAAACCATCCACTCCCATTGGCGTGTTATAGGCAAAAAGAATCTGTGATTTTTTTTTTCTTCATAGACCCCCATTCGCAATGGCGAATTTGCTCCGCTTAAACACGAGACTCAATCCGAACCTCCTAAAGTTCATTTTGATAATTAGTTTTCATTCCAGCCCGAAAAGACAATTAGTTTTTTTTAGCATTATTTAAAAAAATCATACTCCCTCAAACCCACTATGATTTACTACTTTTATTCAAATGTGAGAGATTAAAATAATAAGTGGGTAAATCATAGTGGATTGGAGAGAATAGAAATTAAGAAAATTACGGAGTGCCTTATACCATGTTTATCCATGGGTCTTCTTCACCAAGGTCTAATATTATAAATACAATTCTTTATTTACAACTCACTTTATCAAACTTATACTAACTTTTCTATCTTTATCCACACCTTCCTTTCACCATGGTCCCACACATATATATATTGGAGTACTCTTTATTGATTCTCCACATTAATTTAAAAAAAACATTTATCATCCATTTGACCAATAAAAACATGCCACATGGGGAGGTAAAGAAAGGGTGGAAGAGGTTCTATTTGGACCAAAAGTTGAACAAAATGAGTTTGGGTCCAAATATTTTATTATTAATATATCTTTCACCCTCCACCTCCACCTTCTTTTCCACCTCCATTAACCATAGCCTTAGCACATCGTAACTCTCATGGGGCTTGTTTTTGTATGGGCAACAGCAATAATGTTACATAAGAAGTTTATGAACTTTAAGAAGCTCCTTACCATTGTTTTTTTTACAATAAGAAGCTCCTTATATGAAATCGATTTTTATTTAACAATTCGATTTCATGTTAAAAAGAGAGAAAAGGAGGGGACCACAGAGAAAATATGGAACTCTTACCATTGAGTAAAATTAAGAAGTTTCATACTCATAAGTAATAAAGTGGGTTGACGTGTCAATGAAAAAGTTTTAGTACTCCGTAAGAAACCTTAAACATTACTATTGGCCTAAGTTCTAGTCTTCCCTCCCATCCATATCAAAGGTAATATGGATCCACTTTTCTCCTCACAAAAATTGGACCCGTTACCTTTGGTCTGGATGAGAGGGAGTATATCTTTTGTCCTTTTTGGATGAATAAGAGATATCTTCTTAAAAAAACAAAATCAATAAAAAGAAGGGTTATTTAACGACAATAATACCAACTATAGGGCGTCTTCTCAAAATAATACCAATTTCAATAAATCTGAGAATAATACGTATTATTGGAGTAGTTAAACAAGAGTAGTATAAGTGAGTTTATAACCTGCTACATCAGGTCACCCAATTAATATTTAACCTGCTACTTATCCTCCATCCTCCTCCTTAGACCTGGATAACAGGTGAATCGTGTAGGGTCAGCTTCAGGTCGGGCCACTTTCTAGTTATAATAATTGGGTTGACTTCGGGCCGGGTCGGATAATTTCGGGTTGGGGTCATTCTCGGGTTTGCTATTTTCAACTTTTTTTTAGGGATATCTACTCGTTTCTATAATAATAGTCGAGTTAGCTCAGGTCAATTCGGATTACGGGTCAAAATCTAGTCTTTAATTCGGGTGTCATGTCGGGTTTAGTTTGGCTTATTTGGGTCGGGTCAGTTTTATCAAGTCTACTCCTCCTTACTTCTCTCCTTCATCCTCTCTCTCCATTACCCTTCATCCTTTTTCATTTTTTTCTATACGTTTCGTTTAGATTAACGTGTTGATTTTGGTGTAAGATTGTGTTGTTAGCTAGATTTGGTGAGGTTGAAGACTTTAAAGAACAGAAAGACAGAGTACATTAATAACGTTTAATGCCCCGTACACTGAGTAAGTGAAAAAGAGTGAAGTAATATGAAATAAATTAAAGACAAAAAAGGAAGGTGAACGAGTTCTACCGCTAACTGGTCATCTATACTACTATGGTTTAACTACTCCAAAAATACGTATTATTCTCTGATTTATTAAAATTGGTATTATTTTTGGAAGACGCTCTATAGATGATATTATTGCCGTTAAATAAAATTAAAGGTGAAAAAGGAAGGTGGAAGGGTTCTAGAAAAAAATTTCAAAATAATGCTCTTAAATAAACTTATTATCGTTTCGGGTTGGATTGAAAACTAATTAACAAAATGGGGCTCTAGGAGGTTCGGAGTGAGGGTCGTGTGTAGGCGGAGCAATCCCGCCATTAGAAATGGCGGGTTTTTGAAATAATAAATTTCCGAAAAAAAAAAAAAAAAAAAAAAAAACTCTTAAACCCGCCATTGGGAATGGCGGGTTATTGAGCACTAACCCGCCACTCCCAATGGCGGGTCAAGGTGATTTTTTTTTTAAATGAGCAAGGATAAGATGATATAAATGTAGTAAACTATCAAGGCATCAATTGTAGTCTAGTGGTAAGGAGTCTAACCTTTATCTAGAGGTCCTGGGTTCGAATCTTCTTGTTGGATATTTTTCAAAAATAATTCACCGCTCAATAACCCGCCATTCCCAATGGCGGGTTTAAGAGTTTTTTTTTTCCGGAAATTTATTATTTCAAAAACCCGCCATTTCTAATGGCGGGATTGCTCCGCCTACACACGACCCTCACTCCGAACCTCCTAGAGCTTTGAAAAAAAATTCAGGGTTCTACAGGTAACCGGTCACCTATACTACTCTGGTTTAGCTACTCTAATAATACGTATTATTATCAGATTTATTAAAATTGATATTATTTTGGGAAGACGCCTTATAGTTGGCATTATTGTTGTTAAATAACCCTAAAAAGAAAACTTTCTGTATTTTTTTTATTGATTTTTTCATCTTCAAATAGTTCACTATGATACTTTTTTTTTCGTTTTTTTGTGATCAATCTTATTCCTAACTCCACATTTTACTACGTCAATTATCATTTTTTTAGCGAAATTTTTTTCAAAATAATGCTCTTAAATAAACTTATTAACGTTTCGGGTCGGATTGAAAACTAATTAACAAAATGGGGCTCTAGGAGGTTCGGAGTGAGGGTCGTGTTTAGGCGGAGCAATCCCGCCATTAGAAATGGCGGGTTTTTGAAATAATAAATTTCCGGAAAAAAAAAAAAAAACTCTTAAACCCGCCATTGGGAATGGCGGGTTATTGAGCACTAACCCGCCACTCCCAATGGCGGGTCAAGGTGAATTTTTTTTTTAAATGAGCAAGGATAAGATGATATAAATGTAGTAAACTACCAAGATATCATTTGTAGTCTAGTGGTAAGGGGTTTAACCTCTATTTAGAGGTCCTGGGTTCAAACCTTTTTTTTTTTTTTTTTTCGGAAATTTATTATTTCAAAAACCCGCCATTTTTAATGGCGGGATTGCTCCGCCTAAACACGACCCTCACTCCGAACCTCCTAGAGCCCCATTTTGTTAATTAGTTTTCAATCCGACCCGAAACGATAATAAGTTTATTTAAGAGCATTATTTTGAAAAAAAAATCTTTTTTAGCCAGATACTTTTAATTTCCCTTCATTCTTAACCCTAAATAATATTCCCTCCGTATCTATATATTTATTCACTTTGTTTAATATATGTGAAAAGTATTATATTGAAAGTGACCGAACGTATAAATACAGAGGGAGTAATACAAAATTACAATTTAACCAACCAAATCATTCTAAAAAAAATCATCCTAAAATATTTAGCCATCCGAGTGAAAACAAACCAGCCTCGTACCATTTTAAAAAGCCTAGATAAGTGGACTGAATCAATCATGGGCGAGCTAAAAGGATCTACAGACTACAGTTGCCCAAATTTTACTTACACTTATGTTTGTACTAAGTACTCGATCAGCATGAAGTTGGAAATGAGGGTGAAAATGCCATGGGCAAAGGCGGGAATAATGCCTTTATTACATTTTATTTGAACATTAAAGAATTCTCCTAAAATCACATTAAAAAGTTGAAGACCCCACAATATAATATTTAAACCATTATTCAAAAAAAGACATGACACTAAAAGTCTTTGCTATCTTAAAACTACAAAAATATTTCTCAGCTCATCCTTCACATGTTCTGATCTTCTTCCATCTTTCATTCATCATAGTAATCGATTATTAGTAAACCCCACAACATAAACAAACAAGAAAAAAAAAAGGTAAACTAATTATTATTAGTAATAGAAACAAATCAAACTTCCATTTATTCACACGCTGACATAATTACATTCCCCCAGATCTTATTTAATCCCCCAATTAATTTTATGTGATCCATGTTTTTTTTTTAATTTTTTTTTTTTAATTTAGTGATTTAACCTTCTGGGTACTTTTAATTTAACCCAAGTTTCGATCATTTTTATTATTTTAAAAAAGATCTTGTTCAAGTTCATAATTTTGTGGGTCATCACATTTTTTTCTCTTTCTTTCTAATCTGTCTGTGTGATGTTCACAATCCCTCTTTATATCTGCTTCATTGGTAGGTACCCATCACTTAATTTTTTGTGCTTTCAGTTAATCATCATCAACTTTCCCTCAAATCAGTGTTTTAATTAAACTATCATGTTTAGGAATGTTGGCATAATAATTTAATTTTATTAGTTTTTGCCATTCTTTCACATCTCCTAATTACCCTTTTTTCTGTGAAACTTCAATCATTCAGTCTTTTGTCATAACAAGTTAGTACATCAAAGTAGATTTCAAGCAAAGTTTTTATTTTTTTATTAATAAAAAATTGCCAAAACTTCATTGTCAAACATCTAGAGTTTGTTGGGAGATCAACATCTTTACTTTATTTTATCTCTGAACAGGTTCATAAAATTCTTCCAATGTGGTTTATTTGCTGTCATTCACATAAGCATCAACTGATAGTTGTTTGTACAATCTGTCCATCATCATTTAATAATAGATTTTGATTTTGATTTTGATCAGGTGAGTTTGTTAAAATTGTGAATGCAGGGGGGTAATGAAGTGAAGTAGTGATAGGGTGATTTGATGGATCGCCGGAGTTGGTTGTGGAGGAGGAAGGCATCTGACAAGAGTTCCGGTGAGACCGAGAGCTTAGGATCAGGATCAGGGTCAATCTCCTCTCCTTCTGAGAGGTTTTCAGATGAGCAGCAGGTTTCTTCAATTTCACTCTTTAGTTAAAATTATTAAAATTCTCTTGTCATCGCCTCTTTATGTTGACTAGGGTATGACTGTGCACATCCGACCCTCTTTAACCTGCCATTTGGGGGAGCCCTTGCGAAATCGAGGTGGTCATAGAATTCTTGTTATTAGGATCTTGTACTACATGTTATTTACTAGGAGTATGTGTGTGCATCAAATAGACAAGTTGGTATTGATGTTTGTTGGCTTGGTGTGTGTGATCATGGCATTACTCCCTTGAAGATGTATTCGGAGTGCCTAGCCTACCGCCCTACATTAGGTGCCTTTTCTTCATGAGATAATGTTCATTGATGTCTTGCCAAACTTTTTTTGCTTTATGCATGCTACTTGTCTACACCTTGTTGTTTAGTAACATGGCGATGATATACGAGTTGTGGCTGTCTTGGAAGGATCTCAAAATATGGTTTTTCCTATGCTGAGCTTTAGAATCTATTCAATGAAATAAGAATCTCTGATGTACTTTAATTTGGTCCTGTATGAATCAAGCACTTTAATCTGGTCGGAAGGGGAAGAGGATCATTTGGACTCTGGATTTGACATACAAATACCTTAATTTAATTTTGAGACCAGATATCGTTGTATAGTCATCTCATTGGTTCTAGTCGTATAGATACACTGAAATGGTTTCTGCACTGGTTGTATACAACACAAGTTCAAACTCGATAGTTACACACAAGACTTAATTTCAACTTTATAGTCGATGCTCCTATTTCTCCTAGGTAACTGAGGCATGGCTCGGTGGTTCATTTGTCTCAGACTCTCAGATGAGTTTGGATTAGTCTTTTGTAGTCTCAATGTCTCATTTTATCAACTTGTATCAAGTTTGATTCTTTTTTTGATGATTATGCTGCATTACTCCAGGTGTATTCAATTAAAAATGTGCAATCACCTGAAGTCATCTCGAATCATGGTGAAGATACATATGATAGCGTGAAAATTCTAAGTGCAAAACTGTCCGCAGCTGTTGCAACTATTAATGAAAAGGAAGAACTGGTAAAGCAGCATGCTAAAGTTGCAGAGGAAGCTGTCACTGGTATTTTTACGATCTTTTCTTCTCATATTGCTATGCTAGTATGATGTATGCACTCACCTTTGGCAAGGACCGAGTATCCTATCTCTGTATTTGCTTGATTGTTACTTGAAATAATCTAATTGACAAACATTTTTCAAATGATAGTGATCAAAAGAAGGTTTGCTATTTTATGCTTACAATGTAAAAGCTTGAGTTTATGCAAATCCTCACAAAAGAGGGTGTTACATACGGAGTAGTACTTTTGGCGAGACTATATTTATGATACATCTTACATTATCTATTGTTGAGTCAGTCTCACAGGAAGCAAACAGTTGAGTTTCATTCCCTAGCTGTACAGTGGGGTTTCAAAGTATTTACTTATTGCATCTAAAGAAAGTTTGTTCAGTACGTCATTCTCTTTTACCTTGTATGAACGTAGGATGGGAAATGGCTGAAAACGAGATGAATGCTTTAAAGCAACAACTTGATGTTGCAGCAACAAAGAATTCAACATTGGAGGATAAGGTTGTCCATCTTGATGGGGCTCTCAAGGAATGCTTGAGGCAATTGAGACAAGTGAGAGAAGAGCAAGATCAGAAGTTTCAAGAAGCCATAGGTAATAAACCAGAGGATACGGAATCTGAAAGTTCCGAGCTTCAAGCCCGGCTTGCTGATATTTCTACCCAACTTGAGAATGCAAATGCCAAAGCTGAAGCTGCCATATCTAAAGAGTCTGATCTTTGTGATAAACTGGCGTCTGTTGAGAAAGAGAATGCAACTTTGCAGATTGAGCTTCGTTCACGATTAGAGGAGTTACAAGTGATGTCACTTGAGAGGGACCTAAGCACAAAACGAGCTGAGACTGTCAGCAAGCAGCATTTAGAGAGTATAAAGAAGGTGGCCAAGCTTGAGGCTGAATGCCGCCAATTGAAAGCTATGGCCCGCAAGGGAATGTCATTTGGTGACCATTATAATCGAGAACTAAAGAATAGCGAGTCTTTAGCTGATAAAAATTCCTCGAAACCCCATACAGTCTCCTCATCCAATATTGGAGTAATGGATGATTTCCTTGAGATGGAAAAGCTCGCAGCAAAACCAGCACGGGTTGTGACAAAAATTGACAAGCGTAAAGAAAGTGGCAATGACGACATCGTAGAAAAATATGAACTTGAAGCCATGATAAACAGAACAGCTGAACTTGAGGAGAGGATAGAAATGATGGAAGCAGAAAAGGTTGAATTAGGTATGGCGTTAACTCAATGTCAGAATAAGCTACAGCTCTCAGAAAACAGTTTCAGAGAGCTAAAAACCCAGTTTAACGACTGTCAAAATCAGCTAAAAATGTCACAGGCAGAGTTAAGGGATGCTAATAAAAAGATGGGTATGTTGCAAGCTGAGTTGGATTTGGCAGGGGAATTGAGACAAGCAATTGACCTAGAGCTTGATGATGCTAATGTAAGAAGGGAAGATGCAGAATCCCAGTGTAAAGCTGTGGAGAACGAGATTAAAAGTCTCCTGACTAAAGTCGTTTTCTTGGAGGGTGAGGTCGAAAAGGAGAGGGCAATGCGTTCAGAAGCATCAGAAAAGTGTCGTGCTTTGGAAAATGAGTTTGTTTCTAAGTCAGCAGTGCTTGATGCCAAATCAGCGGAGTTTGATGTCAAGTCGTCAGAGTTTGATGCCAAGTGCAGGAAATTAGAGCGAGATCTTTTGAAAACAAAGAGCGAAGCTGACAAGTGGCAAAGTCAACTAACTTCAGTGAATGATTTGAAGGAGGAGATCACACAAGAGCTAAAAATGGCAAAAACAAAGAAGGGAGAGATGGAGAAGAAACTTGAAGGTGTACAAGGAGAGGCCAAATCTCTTTTGGCCAGAGTTAGTTCATTAGAGCTTGAAATGGATAAGGAGAGAAGAAAGTCCATGGAATTTTCGGTCAAGTGTAGCAAGTTAGAGGATGAACTTTTAAAATTGAGATCAGAAGCAGGTGTCCAGTTTGCACCTCTGTCAAAGGAGGAGTTGAATAAGCAACAGGTTAGTTTTCTTGATTTGAGCTACTTAAGATTGGCCTCAATATCTAATCGGCACTTCATATTCAGTAGTAAACTTGCTGCAAAAAATGATTCAAATTTGTGCGGATTAAGTTGGTATCCGCTAAATTGCTATTTCGCATGGATCAAATGATGCCTTTGGAATAAGGTGGAATAAAACAAAACGGTTCCGTAATATTTTACCTTATATTAGAGTTAGTTCTTAGCGACTTTATTTTTCATTATGGCTAATTCATAAACTCGAAAGACATGGTTCTAGGTCGCCTACATCTAAATTCCTGAACCCTAACTCTGCCCCCATTGTCGCGAACCTTTGAGGCATTGGGCTAATGTTGTTGATAGCATAAACTGTCCTGACTCCTGAGTGACCCATTAAGTGAATAGATCGCTTTCCTCTGATAAACAACTGTTCTTGCATGTGACTGTCTCATAGTGTTAAACGGCACACCATGAAGTGCATCAAAAATCTTGACCTCTATTCTGATATGTATGGCAGGAAAAGGAGCTAGAAGTAGCAGCTAGTAAACTGGCTGAGTGCCAGAAGACAATTGCATCACTTGGGAACCAACTGAAGTCCCTGGCTACTCTCGAGGATCTCTTTTCGGACTCAGATACGCAGCTCGACATCTCAGACAAAGAGTCACAACCTATCAAAACTGAAGTGAAACCGGCTAGTCTGCATTCCAGCGGCATTCTGACAGTACAGTCTGATTCACTATCCTCTGAAACTGGTACTTCAGCTAGTGTTTCCATCAGCTTGGAGGACGGCCAGGAATCCGGAAAGAATGTTAAACAAAAGGAGTCAACGTCTTTAGCTGTAAACAAGAACCACAAAAATGGGTTTGGTAAGTATTTTCCGCGGTCCAGGAGCACAGTTAGAACTCGGAATTGATGACGATGAACAATTGGGTATAAAAAGGGGGCTTATTATGTAGTGTTTACATGAATTGATGCAGAGTCTGTTGTATATCACTTTTGAGTACAGGCAATTTTATCATTATTATTTGTGCTCCTTCCTATCCCACATTTTTTATTGCCAAAATGTAACTAAGGCATGGCTTTTTTTTGGCTGCATGATCTGATCTGGCTTATTTTTCTTGGAACCTCCCAGTTAGTAATTTTTCTCCGGCTAGTTGTGACAGTTCGTGTTAAGATGAATTCTGATCCGTAGTTTGGTATTGTCTTCTCTAAAGTTCTAACGACTTCTTCGACAACTCTGTTGATCATCAATCAGCACCACCAACTAACTTATACATGGACTCCACTTTACCAGCCAAAAATTTGCTACAATTGCCCCATTTTGATACGAAAAAAATTTAGGAAGGAGATATTACCTTCCTTTGACATTGTTACCAAGAATAAGTTTGGAGACTTATACTAATTCATTTATTCAAAGTGTGATCAAAGATATTATGGATTCAGGCTTGTCCTTCTAGACCGAAGTTTAGTTAACTGATTTGAAGTGAGTTGTTAAGCTGAACAGAAGACGGTTGAACTAAAACGAACCGATCTAAATGAAGTCGAATAAGTAATAATAATAATAATAATAATAATAATAATAATAATAATAATAACAACCCAGTTAAGGTTCTTAAGACTATACACTTAAGTAAAAAATTATAATAAGGAGAAGAAATTATATATTATAAATAAGACATAATAATTCTTCCTTAAACATCAACCAACTTAAGTAATTCGCTCACATCGAAAAATTATGATGAGATTATGAATTTCTACTAAATAAGAGTAATCATTGTTTTAAATATCAACCAATAATATTTTGAGTTAAAAAAAAGTCTTAATAAGACTACAAACTTAAAATTATCCCGCATCAAAACAATTAAAATAAGGTACGGTTATGATTCTATATTATAAATAAGAAAAAAAAATTAGTTAAATTATCCCACATCGACAAATTATAATAACACGATGAATTTCTATATTATAAATAAGATTAAGCTAATTATTTGTTCTTAGATATCAATCAAAATCTTTTGAGTCTTAAAAGACTCTTTAAGTTTGTAAATTATCTCAACACATCGAAAAATTATACTCCCTCTCTTTTGAGTTTTTAACAAACCAACAATATTTTGAGTTTCAAAAAAGGTCTTATTAAGACTATGAACTTAAAATTATCTCACATCGAAACAATTAAAATAAGATACGGTGATGATTTTATATTATAAATAAGGATACACATTTTAGTTAAATTATCTCACATCGACAAATTATAATAAGATGATAGATTTCTATATTATAAATAATGGAGTACTCCGTAGTAATCATGTGCTTTTAGATATTAACCAAAAATCTTTTGAGACTCAAAATATATATTAAGACTATATAAACTTAAGTAAAACTATCCACATACGAAAAATTATAAAGTTTCATCAAACATAAATCTTTTGAGTCTTAAAATAGTTGTGAAGACTATACACTTAAATAAAAAAATTATAATAAGAGGATGGAATTCTATATTATAAATAAAACTAATAAAAAGAATTCCTTAGACATCATATAAAAGTAATCATTGTTTTTAAATATCAACCAACAATTTTTTTTTTGTTTTTTTAAAAAACAATGATGGAATTCTATATCATTTTTTTAAAAAATTATGATGAGGTCATGAATTTGTAGTCTTTTTAAAAAACTTTTGATTAAAAAAAGGGTTTTAATAAGACTACTGATGAGCCGTATTTAGTCGTAGTTATTACGACGGTTTTTGGTTTATTTTGTGAGCTAAATCGGTTGTCTTGTATTGCATTTGTGTCGATTTGGTATAAATATAATATAGGCTATTTTGAAGATGTTAACCATTGGACCGTCGATTTGGGCAAAGAACGACTAAAACATGAAGAAGAAGAAAGCTCACTGGAAGACCCGGAACGACGGAATTGAAGGATCGCGAGAAGCAGCTACAGGCCGTCAGGCGAGTCGCGCAGAAGTCCCGCAACTCGCGCGAGGGTTGGGCGAGTCGCGTAGTGGTCTGGAACTTTATGCGCGATTCCATCCCTATCTCGTGATATTTGCTATATTTTAAGACTTTGATATTATTTAGGAAACTCTATTACTAGTTTTTATTATTATTAGTATTACTAGTATCCTTAAGATATTTTATTATTATTTTATTATTAGGAAATTTTTATTAGGATAAATATAGCCTTAGGTTGAGATTATTAGAATATTATTCATCACATCGAGTTTAACGTAAGATTAGAGAGAAAAAGGGAGACCTTTGAAGAACCCTAATTTTCCGGTTTCAAGTATGTGTAACTAATTTCCTTTACTTAGATTTAAACCTTTGAAGCACGTGATAATCGTTTGTGAGTTTGAATGTTTTAATTATTAATCTTGATTATTGTGAATCGCTTTGTTATTAAATTTATGAATGTTGTTATTGATTGCTAGGTGTACAACTAGTGCTTGATTTCTTCATTCTATCGTTAGAATTGTTAATTGAGTAGGATTTACTGATTAACTTTACATTAGTAACAACTAGGAATTAATATTGAACGGGATACGTAGATATTAGTACTTAGAAGCAATTCACATAAATATCTAAGGTACGACTGGATTGTACGTGCTATTTATTCTCTATTGAATTCTCAGATCTATATTGCTTCCGTCTAATTGAACCTAGAACTGGATTGTTTAGGTTGTTTTACGGTTAGGGTTAATTAAGAACGAGATTCGTTTTAGTTAACTATTCTTAAGAGAATTGGAATTTCATATTCACAATAGAGTAGTCAAGATTATTAATTAAAACCATCTTACAATGATCAATCGCTATTGAGTGTGGATTTGTGCTTGGATCTAAGTTCTTTCTCATCATTTGATTTAGTCAAAGTTTTCATCTTTATTAGATTTAGTTGTTAGATAATTATTCAAAAACCCCCCTTCTTATTGTTTAATTAATTAGTTATTTATCATTCTATACTAGTACGCAGTTATAGTTAAACCAATTCCTTGTGGGTTCGACCCTTATTTCCATTATACTATTGTTTTAGTTTGTTGGTTATAAGTGATTATAAATTAGTAATTTGAGGCATACGACTTTAGCCTGTCAAATTTTGGCGCCGTTGCCGGGGAATTGGCATTAATTGTTTTTGTGTGTTAGTGTAGATTTTTTTTTTAGTTTGTTAGTTTGTCGTTAATAGTTTTTTTTTAGAGTCTTAGTTTATTTTTAATTTTTGTTGAGTGTTTTTAGTGAGTCTTAGTTTACCCGATAGATGGCGACTAAATATTTTCCTCAATATGAGCATGAACTGTTTTACAAATATTTTGATAGATTGAGTGAGTATGTCTCCAGATGTCGTCACCAATATCAAATTTGGGAACTCTGTCATGTGGTATACAATGGGTTAAATGATGAAACTTTGATGCATGTTGATTCTTTAAGTGAGGGGAGGTTCGTTGATGGACTTAGTTATGAGGAGAAGTGGGAACTTTTCATATACTTGGCTCACGACACTGAAGAATGGGAGTTGGAAAACTCACGGTCTAGAACACCTTCAATGAGTCTCAATAAAAATTTGAACACCCAACATGACTCCCGTAAATCCACGGAAGACATGATTAGAGACCTGATTACTGCTCAAATGACCCTTCAAGTTAGTATGGCTCAATTCGGGCAAGAGAACAATGTTAGTATCGAGAACCGTGAGAGTCATGTAGTGCAAATAACGACATCTAATGATAGACTTGAGACACATGATGAGTTTTCTCTAAATTTTAAGGAGTCTAGAGTTAGTAAGAACACAGAGTTTGATGAGACTCTTCCCCTTGAACCCAATGTGCCATGTCACTCTTATAAAGTGTGTGATAGTGATGATGACGATGGTTTTTGGGATGACGAGGAGGATGACTATGATGATCCGATATACTCCTCACCCTCTTCTACTGTTTTGCCACATATTGATTCCTCTTGTGATAACGAAACACACTTTGAGGAAGATTCCTCAAGTCAAAATGATATGAGTGATAGTTCAATAATGGAGGATTCTCTAATTAAAATCGTTGAGAATAAGCAAGAGGGAATGTGCGTGACTTTTGAGGAGACTAGGGAAGTCGGAGTAGGAGAAGAGGAGATAGTTGTTTTTGATGAGCCGAAAGATGATTTCGCTACGAGAGGTGAATTAGTGAACATGAATTGTGATGAAAAGGTGGGTGAAATAGGGGGCATGAATACTGAATTTTATATTCACAAGGAAGTACCACCATCGATACCCTTCGAGTATTCATCGGTGTCAATTCCGGAAAAGTTTTATGTTTACCCTCGAGCCTATTTGACGATATCCATGAAAAACCCATCTTATAAAGAGGAATACATTGATATGAACTCATTTTTTGAGCATAGTGGGTCGAAAACAAATTTTTTGCATGATTATTATGATGTGCTTATTAATAAATGGTGTCAATTGATATATATCTCTTATTGTCACGATTCTAATCTTTGTGCAAGTATTTTTGATCGATTGCTAAGGGCATTGAGTTGTTCCGCGCCTAATGTAACATTCACTTCACTCGATTGCTCCATTGTTGGTTGAGGTAAGTAATTTAGTAATATTATAATTCGGGTCAGTTTTTTCACAAGAAGTCGAGCGAACGACAATAAACAAAAGCGCTTCCGGGAGGCAACCCGTGTCTGGTATATTTTTATTTTAATTTGTTTTTATTTATTTGTTTTTTTTTTTCAAATTTTATTAAGGGTCATTTTTCATAATTATTAGATTAATAAACGTTTTCGTGTTTTTCGTAGAATAAGTCATAAATATATTTATTTCTAATTTTAAGTCGAGTCCTAATGTTTAGTACTTATAGGAAGGAGGAAGACGGATTTTCCAGAATTTCGTGCGACTAGCATGAGTGTGGGGCGACTAGCATGACGATCCCTCGAAATTAAAGCGAAATCAACGAGTAGAATGAATAATCAGAAATTGGGGCGAGTCGCGGACAGTCCATGCAGGTCGCGCATCTTTCTTCACATACAGGTCAGTTTTTTTTTTTTAAAACAAAAAAAAATCAAAAGAAAAATACGAACAGACTTCATCACTTTCCCAAATCTGGATTCCAATCTCCACTTCCCCATCTTCAACTCCATTAATCTACCCCTCCACTACTCATTCTTAAATCCAAATTAGCCAAATCCTCATCCCCTCAATTCAAACTTTCTTTCTCCCTAATCCCACTCCAATTCGTTCTGTCGGCCCATCGTGCCGCCGGTGTCGTTGTCCGTCGGTCGGGTCGCCAGCATCAGATCCACCGCCGGTGTCTGTGCCGGTCAGTTTGTATGTCGTCGCATCGTCGTTGCTTCTGGTCAAGGTCAGGTGTTGAGTATATCAGGTATCATTCTCAATATAGGTCTATCCAAGGTTGTGAGTTCTTGACTCCGTAATTCTTCTCTTCACTTACTCGTTTCATTTCAATTTTAGACTGAGTCTTGTCGTCCATGGTATTTGTGAGCAGTTTCAGTGAGATTTGACTTGATTTAACTCAGATTGACATTTCCGTGTCAATCAGTCTGTGTCAGCCTGCCGGACAGTTCACGGGGTCGTGTTCTGGGTCTGTCAAATCATAGAGGACAGCTGTGTTCATAGTCGAGTCGGTAGTCAATCCGTCCCGTCTGTCCTTACATAGTTCTGCCACTAGTTGAGTTGGTGTCGGCTGTCTTAGTTACTTAGTTGTCATGGCCGAGTTCGCTGTTACTGAGTTGTTGTTTTCGGTTGGGCCACATTGTTGATTATGACTGACTTTCGGTGGTATTCGTTACTAGGCTTAGTAGTGTTTAGCCATATTGTTATCGAGGGATAGGCGTTGGCTAAGTCAATTCGTTTCTGAGTTGCATTCGTTGACTGCCTGACTCTAATATTGATTGACTACTATTCTGAGAGCTGAGATAAGGTGAAATCAGCTTGTTAGTATTCGTAAGACGGAGGTTTGGGTGCTACGTTCTAGTTATGCTTTGGAATGTCTCTGTAACGTTACGATACTTGTGACGGGTTGTTTATCATGTTCAAGTTCCTCTCCCATTTATTGTTTTTATTTCTGTCATTAATCTCACATTGAGGACAATGTTCGGAATAAGCGTGGGGAAGGGAAATTTATTTGTCTCATTATTGTAATCGTCTTTGAGTTGATTTTTGAAGGAAAAAAATGAAAATAAAAAGAGAAAAATTGAAAAAAGAAAACAAAAAGAAAGAAATAAACCCGGCTAGGTGAAAACCCGGAAAGGGCGCCTAGGCAAGAATGGGGAATGTGGCCGAGGACGGAGTGAAAACCCGAAAGGGCGCTCCGGGTAAAAAGAAAAAACGAGTTGCGTGCCACGAGAGTAGTGTGAGGAAAAAAAATGAAAGCTAGAGTGAAAATCCGCAAGGGCGGACGCTCTAGGCAAAATGAGGGAATTAGGAAAAAAATTCACTACTACTTTCTCCATTTTTGGTGTTGGCGTCATAAGAAGGGTGACATAGAAGGTCGGAAGGGTAGGATTAGTTGGCTAAGGTGAGAAGAATCGCGGTGCGGTGTAGTCGTAGCACTAAATTCTATGCGATTGGTGATGTTTTGTTTGGTATATTGAACTATTAGAGGCGTTTAGGATTGATCACATGTGTGGGTTGTGGAATATTGTGGTATATGTCTTGTACCACCGGTGACATTTGTAGCACATGTGATCCGTTCTAGGATTGGAGAAATAAGGGGCGTTAGATGTGAATTTTAGCTTATATTTATTTGCTAATGTGCCTTGTTTTGATGAATTGGGTCAATGAGAATAGTTTGATATTGGGTGTGTTAATGCAATTGAGCATTTGAGTTGAGTTCATTAGAATGTTAGAAGGTGCATTATCTCATAACGAGGGAGATTGGTGGAAGACGAGTGAGGGCCGGTGTGTTATGGTTGTCCTCACGCATATTGGATCAGTGATGGTTGTGTTTATGGTGTTCTTCGAGTTTTACTCGAGGACGAGTAAAGGTTCAAGCGTGGGGATATTTGATGAGCCGTATTTAGTCGTAGTTATTACGACGGTTTTTGGTTTATTTTGTGAGCTAAATCGGTTGTCTTGTATTGCATTTGTGTCGATTTGGTATAAATATAATATAGGCTATTTTGAAGATGTTAACCATTGGACCGTCGATTTGGGCAAAGAACGACTAAAACATGAAGAAGAAGAAAGCTCACTGGAAGACCCGGAACGACGGAATTGAAGGATCGCGAGAAGCAGCTACAGGCCGTCAGGCGAGTCGCGCAGAAGACACGCGAGTCGCGCGTTCCCGCGAGTCGCGCGAGGGTTGGGCGAGTCGCGTGGTGGTCTGGAACTTTATGCGCGATTCCATCCCTATCTCGTGATATTTGCTATATTTTAAGACTTTGATATTATTTAGGAAACTCTATTACTAGTTTTTATTATTATTAGTATTACTAGTATCCTTAAGATATTTTATTATTATTTTATTATTAGGAAATTTTTATTAGGATAAATATAGCCTTAGGTTGAGATTATTATAATATTATTCATCACATCGAGTTTAACGTAAGATTAGAGAGAAAAAGGGAGACCTTTGAAGAACCCTAATTTTCCGGTTTCAAGTATGTGTAACTAATTTCCTTTACTTAGATTTAAACCTTTGAAGCACGTGATAATCGTTTGTGAGTTTGAATGTTTTAATTATTAATCTTGATTATTGTGAATCGCTTTGTTATTAAATTCATGAATGTTGTTATTGATTGCTAGGTGTACAACTAGTGCTTGATTTCTTCATTCTATCGTTAGTATTGTTAATTGAGTAGGATTTACTGATTAACTTTACATTAGTAACAACTAGGAATTAATATTGAACGGGATACGTTGATATTAGTACTTAGAAGCAATTCACATAAATATCTAAGGTACGACTGGATTGTACGTGCTATTTATTCTCTATTGAATTCTCAGATCTATATTGCTTCCGTCTAATTGAACCTAGAACTGGATTGTTTAGGTTGTTTTACGGTTAGGGTTAATTAAGAACGGGATTCGTTTTAGTTAACTATTCTTAAGAGAATTGGAATTTCATATTCACAATAGAGTAGTCAAGATTATTAATTAAAACCATCTTACAATGATCAATCGCTATTGAGTGTGGATTTGTGCTTGGATCTAAGTTCTTTCTCATCATTTGATTTAGTCAAAGTTTTCATCTTTATTAGATTTAGTTGTTAGATAATTATTCAAAAACCCCCCTTCTTATTGTTTAATTAATTAGTTATTTATCATTCTATACTAGTACGCAGTTATAGTTAAACCAATTCCTTGTGGGTTCGACCCTTATTTCCATTATACTATTGTTTTAGTTTGTTGGTTATAAGTGATTATAAATTAGTAATTTGAGGCATACGACTTTAGCCTGTCAACTACAAACTTAAATCCCACATCAAAACAATTAAAATAAGTTACGGTATGATTCTATATTATAAATAAGACTACAAATTTTAGTTAAATTATCCCACATCGACAAATTATAATAAGGTGATGAAATTCTATATTATATAAAGACTAATTATTTGTTCTTAGATATCAATCAAAATCTTTTGAGTCTTAAAAAACTCTTAAGACTATAAACTTAAGTAATTATCCCACATCGAAAAATTATACCCTTCTCTTTTGAGTCTTAAAAACACTCTTGAGTCTTAAAACACTCTTAAGACTATAAACTTTTATCTATATAATAGAATTCCATCGTATTATCATATTCTCTTCGTTCACTATTAAAATACCCCTCACCTTAATACTTGTGAGGGGTATTTTAATGAAATGAGGAAAAAAAGACGAAGAGACCGAAGAGAGTATGATAATACGATGGAGTTCTATTATATAAATAAAAGTAACCGTTTCTCCAAATTATGATGAGGTGATGTAAATCTATATTATAAATAAGACTAATCATTCGTCCTTAGATATCAACAAAAAAACTTTTTAGTCTTAAAAAAAGTTTTTAATAAGACTACAAATAAAGTTAAATTGGATTATCACATATCGAAAAATTATAATGAGGTGATAGAATTCTATGTAATCTTTTCTTCTTAGATATATTAACCAACCATCTTTTGAGACTAAAAAGAAGTTCCTAAGACTAAGACTATATAGTTAAAGCATATTTATCCCACATCGAAAAATTAAGATGGGTTTATGAAATTCTATATATTATAAATAATGGTCTGTTTGGGAACACGGATTTCATTTTAAAATTTGGATTTGACACAAATACTTTGTTTGGAAAATAAAGTGAATTTGTGAATTTGGATTTTGTCAAATCCAACCAAATACAATACCTTCACAAAAAGGCTCATTTCAAAATGACACCTTAACACATGTCATTCTAAAATTCAATCATTTCACTTTTCTAATTTGACAATGACGATTTGAAATGAAATATAGGTTCCCAAACGCTACCTAAGTGTAATCATTTGTCTATAAATAAAAGTTCTTAATTAGACTATATCTAAACTTAAATAAATTTAAGTAAAATTATCCCACATCGAAAAATTATAATAAGGTAATTTTTTTTATATAAATAATAGTAATTCCTTTTAACTTAGATATAAAAACAAATTCTTTTAAGTCTTAAAAATAGCTCTGAAAACTATAAACTTTAATTAAGTAAATTATACCACATTGAAAAATTATGATGAGGTGATGAAATTCTATATCATAAATGAGTCATTTTTCGGTTTTAAATATCAACCAACAATCTTTTTAGCTTTAAAAAGTTTTTAAAAAGACTACAAACCTAAAATTATCCCACATCGAAAATATTAAAATAAGGCGATGATTCTATATTATAAATAAGAGTAATCGTGCGTTTTTTTAGGTCTTAAAAGCAGATCTTAAGACTATGAAACTTGAGTAAATTATCCTACATCGAAAAATTATGATGAGGCGATAGAATCTTATATTATAAATAAGACTAATCTTTCATTCTGAGATATCAATTAAAAAATTAATTCGTTCTTAGATATCAATCAAAAAATTTTGAGTCTTAAAAAATCTCTTAATAAGACTACAAGCGTAAAATTATTTCCACATCGAAAGTTTATAATAAGGTGATGAAATTTTATATTATAAATAAGAGCAATCATGTGTTCTTTTGAGTTTTAAAATAAGCTCTTAAGACTATAAATTCAGTTAAAATTAAGTTTGATTACTAATATCATGTGATCATCTTATTTATTGTAATGACATAGTTTGATTAAGTTTCTTATTTAACGAATGTACATCATCAATGTAATTAAGCCAACTAACCCGTGCAGCGCACGGGCTTTAATCTAGTAATAATAATAATGATAATAACGATAATAATAAATAATAATAATAATAAAAAATAATAATAATATATCTCTTCTTTCTCTCTCTAGGGAACGGATTTCCCTTTCGAATTGGCGCCATTGATGATAGCTTCAACGGCACGCACGGGACGAGGAATTAAGGGGAAGACCATCGAAGAACAAAGCGAGAACCGATCCTTCAATTATCGAGGAATCGACAGGTACCAATTTAAGGAATACTCAGGGGACTTTTGATGAACAAGATGATACTCCGGCGGAAAAACCGAGTCAGCCGTTAAACAACGATTTGATCACGGAAGCTCTCAAATCTATGCTGAATTCACATGTGGCAGATAAGACTCCTAACTCTAACGCAGAGAAATCCATTGTTGAACCTATGATAGTGCAGGATCCAACTCCCTTAACTAGGGAATCTGGCCTCGATACTGATGGAGGAGATGGTGCGATTGCTATGACGAACAAGGAGGCTAGTAATTCTTGGGTCAATAAAGCAAAGGAAACCAAGATTGGGATGAGATTATTCTTTGATTAGAATAGTGCAGATTCTGTTGAAATTGATATTGAGATGGATGATTTTGTTCATGAGTTAAAGCTGTGGAAATATACCCTGATGGGGAATGTCTTAGGAGCAAAGCCTACGCTAAAACAGATGAACGATTTTGTTCATAAAAACTGGAACACTGCAACACCAGTGGTTCAATATTTCAAGAAAGGATGGTTTTCATTCAGGTTTCAGAAGCAGAAGGACATGGATCAGGTGTTGAGGAGGGGTCCTTGGCAGGTAGGACGAAACTCTCTGATCTTGAAGCAGTGGAGTCCCATGTTTTCATAGGAGATGGACAGAATTTCAACTGTACCTGTCTGGATACTCTTTCCTGACCTGGATCCATATTTATGGTCAGAGTCAGTTTTGAGTAAAATGGTAAGTAAAATAGGTAACCCACTGTATGCTGATACTACTACAACATACAAAGAACGATTATCATTTGCTAAAGTAATGGTGGAAGTGGATGTGTCAGCTGAACTACCAGAGCATGTTATTATCAACATTCCAATGTTGGAAAAATCAGCACAGAGGATAGAATATGAGTGGCTTCCATACTACTGTCATGAATGTGGGAAGCTTGTGCATGTCAAGAAAAATTGTAAGAAGGAAAAGCAGAAGGACAAGAAGGAGAAGGGTGTATCTCAGAGTCTCCAGAGATGTACACCAAAGAAGATGAACTCTCAAAGGCTAGGTGGTACCTCAAAGGATGGGACATTGGCTCCTATTCCTGCTGTAATGCATCAAGGATCCTTTGAGAAAGAGTCTATTGGAGGCCTGATTATCACTGGCTCAGGACCCTCAATGCTAGGCGGTAGCTCAATGGGGATGAACTAGAGTTCAGATCAGTCTAAGGCAGCAGAGGGCATAGAATGCTTGAGGCTAGGCCTGGATGCTTATACTGAATCTGAATCTGAATATGAGTTTATTCATGTTGTAAGGCGCTCAGGATGCACGGGGGTAGGCCTTAAGGTGAAAGGCTCCAATATGGACTATGCTGTGGGCAAGAAGGATGAACAATTAGATTCTCTTCATTCCTCAAATAAGTATGAAATATCGCAGGATACTGCTGGTATTGCTGTGGTGTTACACAGGCCCGTCAGAAAGCAGGGTGACCCGATTCTTGGAACCGGGGCCCAACTCACAAAGGGGCCTCCTTAGGTCTATAACGAGAATATATTGGTATTGGCCATACAAATAGTCAAACAATGATGGTAGCCCAGTGGTAAGCTGTTGTAACCAAAGATCTGTATAGTGCTGTGTGTGTCGTACCTCTTATTTTTTTTGTATGTCGTACCTCTTAATTTTTTCTACCCATTTCCTAAGCCTATATTCATTAAATGTGTGTGTCATACCTCTTAATTTTTTCTTCTCATTTCCTAAGCCTATATTCATTAAATGTTACTCCGTAGTACGGAGTACTATTCTTTAGTTTTTTCGGTCTCTAATGTATTTTCTGATTTCTTCAAGTATTTAAAATATAGAGTATATGATACTTGTTACAGACATCTATTTTTGTTATACTAGTATATAATTTGTGAACGATTTATTAATTTAATTATAATAGTCGTTTTATAAAAATGAAAGAATTCTTGTAACAAATATCATACCTATACAAGTATGAAATTTACGACCGATAGAAACTACGAGTATTTTATAAAAAAAATTACTTGATACTACTAATAATGTCCTATGTATGGATCGTTAGTCGTAAATTTTAAAGGGCCTCCAAAATTTTTTTGGCACAGGGCCACCAAATATCATTTGACGGCCCTGGTGTTACAGGATGAGGGAGATTTGTATCCTCCAGTAGGGAAAATGGTTCCACCTGATATCACTGCATGATTATTGGGTCCTGGAACATAAGAGGTGGTAATGAACCCCTAAAGCAGAAGAAATCTTGAAGTTAATAAGAGGCAAGGGGATGGATGTGATTGGTATTAGGGAAACTAGAATTAAAGAGGATAAGACAAGATCTATCATTAGGGGCAAGTTTAAGGGTTATAATGTTGAAACCTACTATAATAATTGAAGGAATATGTCCTAAGACATTTCCGGCAATTACTAAATATAATATAGGATATTATTATTGAGATAACCGTTATGTATTCTAGTAATTCATAATTGCTTGCTAGAGAATAATTATGATAATTGGTCCAATTCAATTGGGCTGATGACTATGGATATATAATCCTATAAGGTCACACAATCAGACTTAGTCAGAAAACTAAACAGGCCCATTGTGGACTTGTGAGGTATTAGGCTGTGACTACTTATGAGGTCCGGTTAGTCTCTTGGTTTAACCTAAACTCTACTACTATATAAGGATATGGTATATGAGTCATAAGGAGATTGAGAATCAACCAAGGAGAAAACTCTAATCTAAGTCAGTTCAGTTTATTGCCTCAAGCACCCTTAAAAGTAAGAGAGAGAATCGTTCTTTCTCTTCCGTCCTAGCAGACGTGGGATTCCGACTGGGTTGGTGGACCGAGTAGAGGAGCAACACGTGGGGCTCTTGTATCTCTCCGTCTTATATATCGAGAAATTTACGCTACGAGGGTATGTATTTCTTGACCTACTTTTGTCCTGATTCATATCTATATTGTGCTTGTATTCTTGAATTGGTGCTAGTAAATTGTTTCCTGAAATTCCGCTTTCGCACCGGTAAAATCCTTCAGTGGTATCAAAGCCTCTAGCATAATATTTATATGATCAAATTCATATTGTTTTTTTTGCATTTTTTTATGATTCAATTATAATCTCGAGTTTATTGTGTGAAAATTGCACAACTAGTATGGAGATATTGGTTGATTGAATTTTTTTTGGGACGCCTATAAGAATTGGATTTTTACGGTGTAAGATTAACTTTTTATTACTCGATCATCGGATTAATTATAGAGATATTATGATTATACGATAATTCATAATAATCGGTAATTTCACTACCACGAATCATATTAAAGGAGTTTTTTTTATGGATCTCGTATAACAAAGTAAGGAAGTTGTTCCTTTTGTTATAGAAAACAAAGAAAGGAAATCGGGTATACATGATTTTTTTTCCACTCCAAATTCCATTTGAATAAGACAAAACTGTTGTCTTAGCATAGTATCCTAAATTGATTTTGTTTTGAGAAAACTAAAATTCAATCAAGATTAGGGAGACAACCGTATATATTGACTTGCGTATGGAGATGCGTGAGGCCGTCGTCGTACTGAGGTTTGGGTATGTCGAGCTAAGAGTTGGCCGGATACTGGATGCATATGGTGGTTCTCTGCCGAAATGGGCCAATCGTTGGCCACATGTCAAGCCACGCATATCGGTTCGACCGGAGTTGAGTTCTGACAGTCATCTATGCCATTGTTGATGGCCTTGACAATGGTTGTCAGTTGGCTATTCATGGTGGCTGAAGGAGTTGATGCATTCTGTCTCTGATGGTTTCTCACTGGCGACGGTGTTGTCGATCGTATCAAGTTTGGCTGAACTCGTCAGTGGTGACTGACGTAATACTGGGTAGTGGGTAGAGTCATACCAGATTGATGCCTGCCGATGGATTTGATTTATTGGGCTGGGCAAAATTGCTTTTGTTTTGGGCCATTTGACCTGTTCTGGGTGATGGGCCATATTTTGGTCAAAAGAATGATGGTTCTATAATCAGTGATGGACTAATAATATACTTTTATCAGTTTATCTAAAGTTGGCTGAGTTTGTGAGACTAGGAGTCTTGATTGGCCTATTGTGAGAAAATTTTGAGACTTTCTCTTTTATTCAATAATGCATATTTCAGTAATTATTACAATCCATGATAAATATTATAGATTGAATCACAATAAATTCGTTTGTTTAGTTTACGACTTAATTGTTAAGTTGTGTTACTAAAGTTAGTTCTGCGATTGGTTTACGACTTAAGAGTTAGGCCGTGTTACTAATTTCAAGTTTTTTTTCTGATTAATCGTTAATTAGAATGTGAATGAGATTCATTATTTGTTTTTCCGTATTGTGAATGTGGCGTCTGAATGCCATTATAATTGTTATGTGATTGACTTGTGACTAGTATGGCCCAAACTAGGATAGTTTACGATCTGCGTATCGTGATTCGTTGTAATAATTTTTAATTATTTATTCGTCTTGTTACGCGTGCAATGTATAATTATTTTAGTTCATACGATTGCGGGCGCATCGTATTGCAATGTAATAATTTATTGTTTTATTTTACTAGTTAAGTTGTAATTAGTGAAAATAAATGTAATTTGAAGACAAAGTCTCGAGAAGATGGAGGATGGAGATCCAAAAGATTCAAGGGAGGTTTCATGAAGGATGGAGATCCTGAAGAAGCTGTTGGACCTAGTTAGTTTAAGGGCCATGCTAGATCACTTATTTTTATGCTTGCATTTAAATTTGTTTTATGCTTGCTTTACTTTGTGAATGTGGTTATTTTGTTATGAGTTCACCGTTAATAACTGACATTTGATCCCCATATAAGTAATATTTAGTCCTAAGTTTTCCCAAACAATACCTATGAAGCCCTAGAACACGATTGATAGGTTCTGCCAAAGCAGGGTGTTGATCGTTATTCCGGGGATAATAGGGTGAATTTATGAAATTCACACGGTAATGTTTGGTTTGACTCAACGAAACTATCAAAAGGTAAAGTTTTGGGTTTCGAAACAAAGAGATGTGTTTGACAAGGAGTTGTTAAACACGTCGACCAAGAATTATAAGGCAGTTATAATTAGTAAGATTGTTACTTACCTTAAACATTATTTAATCAAAGGCAGGGTCAAAGTCCGTTTGATGAATAGTGGGAGAGGGTCTCGGTTGAATGCCTTTTAGGGGATAATTTTTTAAAGGGCATTTGGTAGTTTAAAAGGATGTTTTAAACTGCTTTGATGAATATTTCGCTTATACTCATTTGTTCTTTTTGTTTATGTAGAAATAATGACTAAAACAACAACTCGTTTCATTTTATCTGTGCTCTGTTCTTGAGAAGGACAAAATGAATGCTAATCTTTCCTGAAATGGAAATGAAACTGAGAATGGTTCTCAGGTGTGAAGGAAAGGGTATGTTTTGAACAATTCTCTTTCTGCCGAACTTCCTGAAATAGCATCGGATGCTAAAAGTCGGAGAACGTATCATAGTGATAGCTCAAATGGCCATTGATAATGTATCAATTAATTTGTTGTATAACTGGTTTAAAAATTTGTTTGGACTTTTGTATGCAATGAGGGAAAAACAAAATGGCAAGAGTTTGTGTTAATTCGGATTAAGAGTTACATCCCAAATGAGTCGGAAAATGGAACATGGAGATGTTCCTATGGCTCGTAAGGGAAAATTGTTCAAACGGATGGGGTAAGACCGATTTCTTAGAATGACTATGACAAACAAGTTGTCAAGTCGGGATTCTTTTGAAAAGTAAAGGTCGGTTCAAAAGCAAACGTTGCGAATGAACATCAATGTTTCTCTTGTCTAAAAGTTAGCCGTTGAAGAAGATTTCCCCAAATACCGCGAGGACAAGAAACATGGTGTTTCTACCTTCGGTTTATTTGTTATAGAAGTGAATTTAGCAAATTCTATTTCCCGGGTATTCGATACCGCGAGTGGTAGTCACATTATTGGTAATGTGCAGAGACCAAAAGGAGTAGAAAACTAAATTATCAAATAGTTTGTATGTTTCGGAAACACACATCTATAACATCGACAACAAGACATATGAGGTTAATGATTCAAACACCCCTTGCAGGGCGAATTATGTTCTAGCCCTTATACATACGGATGTGTGGGGACCAAAGAACATATTAGTCAGAGGTGGGTATGGTTACTTCATAAGTCGGAATTATTTGAAAAGTTCGAACATTTCCAAAATGAAGTGTAATACCAACTTGAGAAGAAAATAAAAACACTACGATCCGATCGTGGTTGGTGAATATTTATTCTCAAAGAGTTTGATGAGCATTTACAAGGGTTGTGGAATTGTATGTTTCACATTTCGGACCGCTAGGAAAATAGAGTTTTCCGAACGGAGGAATTGAACCTTATTAGATATGGTTTGATTCAGGAGAAGTCTTGCTGACCTTCTAATTTTCATATTCGGATTTGCATTTAGAATGCAGCATTCGCACTTAACATGATTCTAACCAAAGCAGTAGATGAGACACCATATACGTGATATGGATGGAAACGTTCCTAAGTCGTCTTTTATGATCTATTCCAAATAGACTATGAGATATTACTTCTACACCTAAAGCGTAGACAAAGTAGTTGTTGCTTGTGGTTGTGTCTTTTTGGAAAAGGTGGTTGTTCCAAAAAGTCAAGTTGGAGTAGTATACATCTCGAAGGAGTTCGTGATGACGAGCAACAACTGAGTGAGATGGCACAACATAAGGATGTTGTAAAAGGTGGTGATGTAGGTTCGACCCACAACCCATCCGCTAATTATCAAAAGGTTGTAGTTCTTTATTGTAGAAATAGTAGATCTTATATTCCAACGAAAAGATTTGCAAAAACTTATTTGATGGAATGTTCCAAAATAATGATTTTGGAAAATAAGAAACTTACTACCTACAAGGATGCCTTGGTAAGTCAAGACTCCATAAGGTGACTAAGAGTAGTCGCACTAAAATGGATGTCAAATCGCTTTCTTGAAAGAGTTCTTGAAAGAGGATGTGAAGTTAAGTGGGAGTATTATTACTTTCCTAGTATTGTATGTGGATGACATACTAATCATAGGAAACGATGTATCCAAACTTGAGGCAGTCAAGGGATGATCATATTATTGTTTCACTATGAAGGATCTAGGAGAGACAGATTACATATTGGACATTAAGATCTATGGAGATAAATCGAGGATGATGATTGAACTTAGTCAAGAAACTTATGATGATAAGATCTTGTTATGTTCATGATGACACAAATACCAGAAAAACTCGAGTGTTTGACACTGAGTTGTCGTGAAAAACATCCTTAAGTACTTGAGAAGAATTAAGGACGATTTCTTGGTATGCGGTGGAGAATTTGAGTTGGTTGTTACAAGATACACTGTTGCGAGTTTCTGTAGTGACTAAAGATGACTTCCGCAGTAGTTTGGTTTCACTCTTTGTCTCAATGGACTCTCGGAGATTTTACATAAGAAATCGAGTATATAGCAACGACAAATGCAGCAAAGGTAGTTTGCAAGGTTCAGAACAATGCAAATGTCGAAAATGTAACACCCGCTATTTTTCCTAACATTTTTATCCTTACCGTTATGACTTCGTCATAACTCTGTCACTTTTCGGCCCTATTTTTCATCATTTTTTTCCCTAGCTTTATTTTCATTTTTGAGTCTAATGATACTTATTTTTATTTTTGATGATTTTAATTCTTTTAAATCTATTTAATTGATTTTCTTCATAAACTAATTATTTTTCCGCGAGGAATTCTACTTCTCTACGAATTAACGTTTTAAAGCTCGGATTTAAGTTATTTCTTTTCCTACAAATGTATAAATATATTTACATTATATTTTCAACTAATAATTATTTTTATTTACGGAAAGTTAGCCATTAATGATTTTATTACGAAGTTTCGTAAATAAGTATCTTCTTACGCGAGGTTTACTCGAATTGCTTTGAAATACCTTTAACTATTTTACGATTCTTCTTTTTATGAACTTACAAATTATTTGAGACATTTTCCTCATTTTTGGACCGACGCACCCCCTTGTCACACTTCTTACTACATTATTTTTATATAATTCATTTTATGAAATGTTATGTATGTAAACATTTCTTTTATTCAACTCACTTATTTTAGTGCTTAATGATCAAACTCTTCACACTCCCTTTCTCACATATTTTGGCTGCCTAGTTCATGCATGAATAGCATTGTTTTTATCAAATTTTAATTATCATTTAATCCTAAACTTTTCACTTTGTTATTCATTCATTTTTACACAAAAATAATCAAGGCAAATACTCTTCATTTCCTCTTCTTTGTCCATGAGTTCTAGCATCATTTTCCAGCCATGTTTGGTCTCAAATCGAGTCTTGATCGTCCCATTTTCATCTCCAAATTAATCGTCTATCTTTTCCCTTCTTTAAGGTAATAATCAATGTTATTTCCGATCGTTATTTACCTTGATTCTTTTAGTTTTTTCATGGTATTTTTGTACCATGTTTGTCGTGTATTGAAGGATCCTTGGACGACCCCGAAGCCGATGAATTTATCGTAGACTCAGATTTGGATTTGAGGTAACGTCGATGTTACTCGGTATTGCATTATTTTATTTGTGTAATTGCATGTATATAATTATAATTTTATTTGTATTTCATTTTTTGACAATATATGTATGTCATATAATCTGGAAAATTTTTAAAAGTTGAAAATTTGCATGTTTCGGTATTTTTATCGCTTTTACGAGATTAACGATTAAATCGTCATATTAATTTGTAAAATCGTAATATTCGGCCTAAACATTTAATATATGTTTATATTCTGTAAAAATAATGTTTTTGATGATTTTTAATAATTTAGTATTTTTCTGATATTTTAGTTATCGATTATTGAATTATTACCGTTTACGAACAAAAATGATTAAAAGTCGATTTTTAATTCTAGTACCTAAACATTTTATTTTAATCTGATTTTTGACGTGGTGAAACTTTATGATGAAATAGAACTTTATGAATTTATTAATAATTTTTCGGAATTGTTAAGTGGATGAATTAATTAATCACTTTAAATCATCGTTTATCGTTAAAACCGCGTTTGTCGTTTAAATTCTCGATTTCTGGTCCTTTGATTAAATCTGGAAAAAAATATGATTCTGATGATTTCATAATAAAATGTAATTTTATGTTTTTTAATGCTTTAATAAAATGTTAGGAACGATAAGTTTTATTAATGGAATCGTTAATTGTGAAAACGGGTTTAAAAGACGGTTTTAGCGGGATTTATTAAATCTGGAATTTTTGAAAATCTGGAAAAAATAGTAGTTTATGGAAAATCATGATTTTTAAGTTTAATAATAATTTTTGGATATTAATACTTAAATCGTTTTGTAATTACTATTTTTATTAATCGTTATTATCGAGGTTAGACGATTAGCGAAAAAACGCTTTAAAAACCGAGTTTTAGGATTCTGGAAAATTTTATTTTCTGGACAGAATGTCCATATATATATTTTAACTATTTTACGTAATTTTTGTACTATTTATTAAAGTCTTTAATTAATAAGTATTGATTTTTGGACAAATTGTGATTTAACGTTAAAATGCTTCGTCTTACAAAAAAATATTTTTTCAGCCATTTTGAAAGTATTTAAATCTGAAACTTGGTGAGTTAAATCATCTCTTAACATAATCTTAATGTTTCAATGCTTTAATTAAATAAAAGACTTTAAAGTATTTAATTTGGCATTTGCCGTAAAATCCTAATTACGTTCGTTTTGTCGAAACTTTGAAAACACCCTGATTAGTACTATTAAAATGTTTAAGACATTTTTATTCATTTTATAAACACTTGGAAGATATTTTAATAATTTCATAAACCTAAATGCTCTCACTTTGATAATTAATATCGTTAAGGCCGAAAGTATTAGTTTTATAAATCTACTCCCTCTGATTCACAAAGATCTTCCCCTTTGATTAAAATATACCTCACATATATTAAACAAAGGGGAACATCTTTGTGAATCGGAGGGAGTATATTGTTTACTAAAAATGTTGTATTAGTATAAACTAATATTTTTGCTATTTTGATATGATGCTATTTTTAGTAAAGTTTCTAAAAATAAAAGTTTCTTAAAATGGAAAGTTTCCTCTTTTGGAAGGCGATCCTTTTTCCCTTTTTTTTTCTCTTATTATTATAATGTTTATATCTTTTGAATATCGATAATGGCTTTGTTTTGGAGTTATGGAATAAGGATAAGTGTGAGGTTAGAGTAATATATTCTAGGGTTTACAGTTTTGCCATCAACTATAAGGCTAGTGTATCAGGAATCGGTACATTGGTTGTTGAACCGGGTGACAGGTATCCCGGAAGTTTTGTACATTTTGACCTTAAGCTTAGGCCTCGCAGTAAGTCGCTGTCATAAGTTGAACTGGGTGACAGGTAATCCCAGGAGGGGTGTGCATTATCTTAAACTAGGGCCACGCATTTATAAGTCGCCGCTCTATTATGGTTGAGTAGCCTAGTTAGAGACCGAAGTTTGATTTGTTTGAACTAAGTTCTCGAAGCTAGTTTTTAGTATTCTTCTAGTGAAAGTCTAGCATTCATCACTACTCCTATCCATAACGCCATTTTGAATATTTTTATTATTATCGATATAATTTGGTTTGCAGGTTGGCAAATGTTTTATGTTTTCTCCGGAAAACTCATTTTTATTATATTGTTTCGATACGTGAAGTTTTTCACTGAAAACTTATTTTCATTATAATGTTTTACTGTTTTCCGTTTTCTTACTATTTTTCTATAATAGTAATTACAGTTTTAAAATCCTGTTATACGGCTGGGAGAACGTTGACGTTGCTCTCCACTGATTGTGGTTGTTATGTTTTAACATGGCAGGTATACGTGTTCCGGGTGTAGGCTAGCGAGCAGTGTGGATCCTGCTTGTTTATTTTGATAATTATGTCTTATGGATTGTTCAAACCCCTTTTGTGGATTGTTTTAAATTTTGGCCATTTTATTTAAGGCCTATTGTTTGTCTTTACCGTTTTAATTTTTACTAAGACATAGTTACAGTGTGTTTTAATCCCGACTCTATAGTGTTTCCGTCACTGTATCACGTTATATTTTCTAGGGGATTACAGAAAATCTATTTGACTAAACTGTTCCCATCACCTAGGTCTGAGAGTCATACTAGGTTTATGGGATTTACGGTAATCAAGATTAGCGTTGAAATTGTATTTGGAGAAATACAGTTATTAAAACATGGTTGATGTTTGGAATGTTCATCTATATCATTGATACTTATTTAATCATTGGTTTAGTATTAAATAAAATGTCCAGAAAGCATGTGAGTTCTCTATAGGATTATCAAAAGTGTTTTGATAAGTGGAAAACTATCGGTGAACAGAGATCACAACTTATTTGTGTCCCTAGTCAGTATCACTAAATTGGGCATAAGTGATGCATTGAATGACTAGCACGAGATTGTTGGATAACACAATTCCATGGGCTATGAGAACATTGGAGATGTTCATTCAATCGAGTGGATATATTGGATATATTGTGACTTGACCAAAGTGGTACTAAAGTAGAATCAAACCTATGTTTAGTGGATTCCTTTGACATGAGTATATCATTGCAACCATGATACGATTAGTTGTGCATTGACACTGTCAAACACCGCGCCGTAAAAGGAGGTTATAAAGACATTCGTCATGCATACTAAGAATTGAGTGGGAGTTTTGGATGATACAAGACTGGATAAGTCCTCCTATATGACAGGATTGGTGTTTGGGCCCCTTGATGAGGGAGAACTGAAAAATGCATTGTCATGCGAGGAATGGATTAAGGAGTTAATTTATTCAAGGACAGTTCAAACTCGGAGATCGAGGAAATGAATTTGATAAGTGACACATTAATCATGAGATGTTTAGATGTGTTCGAATTCGACATTAAGCGACTTAAGGAATTTGAAGATTGCCTTATTGTCTTCGGACAAGTGGGAGATTGAAGGAATATGTTCTAAGACATTTCCGGCAATTACTAAATATAATATAGGATATTATTATGGAGATAATCGTTATGTATTCTAGTAATTCATAATTGATTGCTAGAGAATAATTATGATAATTGGTCCAATTCGATTGGGCTGATGACTATGGATATATAATCCTATAAGGTCACCCAATCAGACTTAGTCAGGAAACTAAACAGGCCCATTGTGGACTTGTGAGGTATTAGGCTGTGACTACTTATGAGGCCCGGTTAGTCTCTTAGTTTATCCTAAACTCTACTAATATATAAGGATATGGTATATGAGTCATAAGGAGATTGAGAATCAACCAAGGAGAAAACCTTAATCCGAGTTAGTTCAGTTTATTGCCTCAAGCACTCTTAAAGTAAGAGAGAGAATCGTTCTATCTCTTGCGTCTTAGCAGACGTGGGATTCCGACTGGGTTGGTGGACCGAGTAGAGGAACAACACGTGGGGCTCTTGTATCTCTCCGTCTTATATATCGAGAAATTTACGCTACGAGGGTATGTATTTCTCGACTTACTTTTGTCCTGATTCATATCTATATTGTGCTTGTATTCTTGGATTGGTGCTAGGAAATTGTTTCTTGAAATTTCGCTTTCGCACCGGTAAAATCCTTCAATAATCACTATAATGGTAGGATATGGGTAATTTGGAATCCTAATAATGTGAATGTTACACAGGTTGTGACTCATGAGCAATTTATCCACTGTCAGGTGGTGCATCATGCTACTAATACTCAGGTTGAGGTTACTTTTGTTTATGGTTACAATGATGCAACAGGTAGGGAAAATCTATGGAATAAGCTTAATGAGATTAGTAGGCAGGTTCAGAAGTGGATTGTGATTGGGGACTTCAACATTGTAAGGTATAGTCGAGAAAAGATTGGAGGGGCTGCTCCAGATATTGTGGAAATGCAGGCTTTCAATGATTGCATTGATTTCTATAAGTTGCAGGAGTTGAATGGACAAGGTTGTGAATATACATGGAATAACAAGCAGGATACTGCTTATAGAGTGTAGACTAAACTTGACAGAGTTTTGGTTAAGCTGAACTGGTGTACAAGCTTTCCTGATCCTCATGCAATCAATATATATATATATATATATATATATATATATATATATAATATATAGAGGTAGGATCAAATAAGGTCAACAACTTTTTTAAGTTCCTAAGTTCCAATGTTAAAGTTACACAAAAAGTGCTTAAAGTTACACGAGATGAGTGATAAAGTTGCACTTTATCACTTGAAGTGATAAAAGAGCTGAATGTTATAGTTACATATCAATTTTAAACAAATGCAACTTTATCGTATGTCATCTGTAACTTTAATATAGACTTACTGATACATGGTGACCTTATTTGATCTCTACTCTATATATAGAGGTAGGTTCACTCATCTCTACTCTATATATCAATTTTAAACAAGTGCAACTTTATCACTCATCTCGTGTAACTTTAAGCACTTTTTGTGTAACTTTAACATTGGAACTTAGGAACTTAAAAAAGTTGTTGACCTTATTTGAACCTACCTCTATATATATATATATATATATATATATATATATATATATATATATATATAGAGGTAGGTTCAAATAAGGTCAACTATTTTTTTAAGTCTATATTAAAGTTACAGATGACATACGTTAAAGTTGCATTTTTCAAAATTGATATGTAACTATAACATTCAGCACTTTTATCACTTCAAGTGATAAAGTGCAACTTTATCACTCATCTCGTGTAACTTTAAGCACTTTTTGTGTAACTTTAACACTGGAACTTAGGAACTTAAAAAAGTTGTTGACCTTATTTGAACCTACCTCTATATATATATATATATAGAGAGAGAGAGAGAGAGAGAGGTAGGTTCAAATAAGCACAACATGTTTTAGTAAGTGTATATTAAAGTTACAGATGACATACGATAAAGTTGCATTTGTTTAAAATTGATATGTAACTATAACATTCAACTCTTTTATCACTTCAAGTGATAAAGTGCAACTTTATCACTCATCTCGTGTAACTTTAAGCACTTTTTGTGTAACTTTAACACTTGACCTTATGCCCTTAAAATAGTTGTTGCCCTTATTTGAACCTAACTCTCTCTCTCTCTCTCTCTATATATATATATATATATATATATGAGGTGGGATCTGCTACATTTACTCATTTTGGTACAATTTACCTTCTAATCTAAGTCATTGAATTTCATGGGATGAAGGGCCAGGATATGAGTATTTTACATGAAAAAACCTCCCATATTCTTAACAGTTACCCATATTCTGGGTATTAAAATCTCATGATTCTTGTGAGAAAATATTGTTGACTTCATTATACGCTTATCGATTAAAATCACTACGTACACTATAATTTATGCATAAAAGTGACACTCAATTTGGTTAATTGTTCAATTTGTTCAATTCAATTAATATTTTGATTATTCAATTAATGTTATCAGGTTATAAGTATTTATTTCAATATAAATATGCAATTATTCTAGTGTAGAAACTCAGTTATTGTATTGAATAATTCGTGTTACTGTATTATATTGAGATGAAACTCAAATTTAATCAATTTTAGAATATTAATAATGTTATCTGATTTTACATAGTTATTTCAATGTAGAAACTTAGTTATTGTAATGAATAACTCTTATTATTGTATTGAGATGAACTCGAAATAATCAATTTTAGAATAATGTTATGTGACTTTATGTAGTTATTTCAATGTAGAAACTCAATTATTTTTGAACAGTGCATGACTTCCAATTAGCTTTTCTGCACCTCACTGAAAGAGAAAAAAAAGGAGTTAGTTGAAAGTAATTATGTAACTAATCAAATATAATAATCAACTATAAGTATTAGAATAAATGTAACAACACTATAAAATAATTGAATATTTAGAGAAATAAAAGCATGTTTTGTCATAATAGAGCAATAACTACAAAAAATTGAAATATAATAATCACATACATGTATTACAATAACTGAAACAACATAATAAAATAACTAGGGATTTCAAATACATAATAATATATCAAAACACAAAATTTATACTCTGAAATAATATGTAGTTATTTCAATGTTCATATTCAAGTACTCTCTTTGAGTTCCTATTATTGTCCCAAAAGCTTTTGGGTGGAAAATAAGGAAGGGGAAATGTGTGGCTCAAAAAAGAAAAGGAAGAGAGAGAAATGGGAGAGTAATTGTGAACTACACATTGATGACTTAAAAAGAAAAGTAGGACAAAAATTAAACTCAGCCCAAAAAGAAAAGTGCGACAATAATAGGAACTCGGAATGAGTATTTTATTACTCATATTCAAGTATTGCAATATTCATAATTTCGACTTTCAATCTTGTAAGCAAAATATAGAAATTATTCAAATAATGTATCAAAACATCTAAAATAACACATAAATCATAAATCACTCAAAAAATCAAATGAAATTAAACTAGATCTCTAACAATAACAACATCAAAATTAGCCTGATATATGTAAAAATCGAAAAAAAATTACTATACATCATAAACCCACAATTAAGAAATTCTAGGGATATACCAAAAACGAAATAAACTCTAGAATTCTGGGTAATTCTAAACGTATAATCAGCAATTCATATTCAAGTATTGTATTATTCGTAATTTTGATTTTCAATCTTATAACCAAAATTATAAAAATTACTCAAATAATGTATCAAAACATGTAGGATAACGTAAAAGCCCTAAAAATTAATCAAAAAATCAAATGATTTCTAAATCACTAACAATAACAATACCAAAATTAACAAGATTATGTGAAAATCGAACAAAATTACTATATTGAAATCGATAAAATTGAAAATAAAAATCAACAAATGTAATGTGAAAAAGAAGATATTAAAGAGTTAAAGATTGAAATTAAATTAACCTAAAAGTTTAATCTTGAGTACAAACTGATTTTGATGGAAAATTGAGGAGCAAAATTGAGAGGTTGAAAAATTGAAACTTTAAAATGAAAGAAATAAATAAACGTAAAGAAAGGAAACAAGAGGTGGAAGTTGCAAAAAAAGAGGGTTTTACATTATCTCAAGATTTAATATCATCCATTGATTTAGTGAGATCTAATGGCTGGTATACGTAGATAAATTGTAGCAAAATAAACATGGGGTGAAAGTTCCTACTTATACACACACACACACACACACACATATATATATATATATATATATATAGAAATTGCATCCGGTGAGTCGGTCTTCTTTAAATGAGTCCGTCCCGCAAATCACAGCCACATGATCAAATCACATGAATGGCTGAGATTCAATCTCAGCGTCATCTTCATCGTATATAATCTTACTGTTATAGTAACAGAACACTATTACAGTAACACAAATATCTTACTGTGACACTGTCACAGTAATAAGGAATTACAATAATAATGTCACAGTAATAATGTTACAGTAACAGAACACTATTACAGTAACACAAATATCTTACTGTGACACTGTCACAGTAATAAGGAATTACAATAATAATGTCACAGTAATAATGTTACAGTAACAGAACACTATTACAGTAACACAAATATCTTACTGTGACACTGTCACAGTAATAAGGAATTACAATAATAATGTCACAGTAATACTAATTAAAATACAAAGGCCAAATCAAAAATAACGAAATTCTTCTAACATCACTACCTTCCTTCACCGCCAATTTCCTTACCATCTGCACCAATCCACTCTTGTGATCAATTAGTCAGTGCTCATCTATCCTTAGGCTTTTATTCGATCAATGGGACTACAACCGCGATCATATTTGTAACTTAGAAAATCAAGGTATTGGGTTAGTTCCTAATCTCTAAATTTTGGTATTCTCATATACCCAGTTGAATTATGATGTCTAGGTTGAAAACCTAGATGCAGCAACATCTCACAAAACTAGAATCGCAATCCATCACAAACTTATAACGAGTCAACTCAATTAGAATTAGGATGAAAATAAGTGATCAAGCCCATAACAAGGTCAAAGATTGATTGCATACACTCCCTCCGTCTAAGTCATTTGTTTACCTTTGATTAAAATACTCGTCATAAATAGTATTAAAGGTAAACGGAGACGAAAAGAGTACTAATTACGATCCCATGGATGGAAATATGCAGTGTATGAGCACAATTGGGGTTTCAGATCAAAGGGTCAACACGAATTGCTTCAAGTCTAACCTACTCCGATACGTCAAATCACCGCGGAATCGCACCAATTGCAGAACATTGTAGTACGAACACTTGGATAAATTCAAAATTGATGAATCAAATAGAAATCGATTGAAAAAAAGGGGGAAATTACATGCTGGTAGTTCGCGGGAGTAGGGCGTTCACCGGAGTTGGAAGTTGCAGACATCAGTTCCGACGAAGGAGAAGATCAGGGTACAGAGTTGAAGGAAGGAAGGAGGAAGAAGATGAAGAATTTAGGGTGATGGTGATGGAAGGTGGGAAGGTGATGATGATGATGAGGGGGTAAACTGGTAATGCGAACTAGTGCATCTAATGTTTTGTTTAGTTACAGGCGACGTGGCATAATCTAGTGCATCTAATGTTAATAGATCTGACAGCCTTGAATTACGGGACAGACTCATTTAAATAGGAGGACTCACCGGATCCTCGCTCTATATATATATATATAAGAGGGATCAGGTGAGTCCACTTATCAAATTTGAGTTCGTGAGTCTCCATCTTAACCCTTGATTATTTAATGATAGATTAATGGACAAGATCTGTTTTCAAAATTAAGGAAATAACTAAAATATCTACCTAAATATATTTTCTTCCTCTCTCTTCCTTTAATTTCTACCGCCCTTCTGTCAATCATATTCTACTGCTTCATCTTAACCCTTCAGTTTTCACCTCTCTGCTCACAACACGTTCCCTTCAAAGCAAAGTTTTTTTTAATTTCTCAAACATTCCCGCCTACATTACACTCTTTATCGTCTTCTCATCTTCATTCTCAACCCAAAACATTACTCTCATCTTCGTCTTCTCTTCGTTCATACAGACTACAACTCATCTTTACATCCATCAACAACGAAGCTGTACTATTCTTCAACTCTAAACTTAAGGTAAATTAGGTTTTTTTGGGCTTTTAATTACTGTATTAATTTTTTAATTTATTTTACTGAGTTTGTGGTTATTAGGTCTGTTTGTATCCTGTAATCGGTTTCGTTGTATTCTGTAATGAGTTTCGTTGTTCGTGATGCTAATTACTTTTAATGCTTTTCGTTGTATTTCTTTCAATTTGTATCTAGAATGCATGATTGGTAAAAACATTGATTAGTTTTGTATGTCCGAAATTGATTATACACATTCTCTGTCACTACTACAAAACATCAAATAGACATGGGTTTCGCGACCCATGTTAAGTTGAGTGACATCTATTGTCAAATATATAAACATAGGTCGTACGACCTGTGTCTCTCTAAAACATAGACATAGGTTTTTCTAATAACCCATGTCTATTTTTATATTAGACATAGGTTTGTAGAATTAATCCATGTCCATAAAATAATAGACATGGGTCTTTAGTACGTCCTATGTCTATTTATAAATATAGACATGGGTTATTTGTTTGCCCTATGTTTATTGTCATAGTATAGACATGGGTTATTTTGTACGCCCTATGTCTATTGAACAACTAAATTACAAAAAAATACAAAATAGGCGAAAGCCCTTTTCACATAAATGGTAATTAAATTTTATTAATAACAAAACAATTAAATTACATCCACAAGACATTATCTTTTTTTCCTTCCACACTATTGAGATATTTCAAATCTAAATTGGATACTCGATCAATAAACCTAATAAACATGCTAATAAAGCGACTAGAATCAAGACATCGCTGCACGTTCCTCTTAACCTTTATCCGAACTATAACCTGTCATTCAAACAAGAGTTAACAACATTAAAGTGTTTCCAAGGCTAAGTTAACACCAAATCGAAATTAATCGAAACATCAAAAATAAAAATAAAAATCCAAAAGGAAATGGGAATCAGAGCAAAAGGGTAGCATTAAAATGGGTAGGAGTTCCTACTAGTGCAGGGAAATTGGCGGCGTCTAAAGAAGAAAGGTCGTTAATAGAATAAGAAGCATGATTAATTAGCCACTCGACCGCCTTACTCAGCTGGTCGAACCAAAGTCGGCCCTGTAAATCGTAAAATTGGATCGCTATAGGGACCGAGAGTCGAACCCTGCGGTCCCTTGGACCCCTGGACAAGCATCGTCGAGCAAACACGGTTATGGATGGAAGCCCAAACTATACACAAAAAACTCATATTAGGGCAAATTTTTACTTTTTAACCACAGATGTTAGCATATATTTCTAACCCAAGTTACAAACACTACTCTACTCAATAATTTACGCTACTACATTTCGTCGTCGACATTTCAGCCACGTCGTCGGCGCTTTATACGTGAATTTACTCTTTTACCCTTCCCCTAATTATGATTAATGATATTAATTAAGTTTGTTAATTAATGTAATTAATATTTACGAGTAAATTAAAATTACGGTTTTTGTACTCTTGAACGGTTTTTGAGGCACGTGTCTCAACGTAACTCATTTACCCTTATGTAATATATTCTAATGAATTTAATTAAGTTTCTTAACTAACGTAACAAATATATTCCCGACTAATATGAAATGTCGGTTTTTGGACTATTGAACGGTCTCCGAGACACGTGTCTCGATGTATCCCGGGAATATGTTTAGGAAATTTATATATAAACCCCCTTCTCCTCACAATTCATTTTCACTTCTTTCTCTCCCTTAAACAATTTCTTAAAAAATCGTTTTTCAAATATAAAACCGCTTCCACTCCAACTCCAAATCCGTACTCAAGTAAGTAGGTCTATCTATTTTGTATTACCTTTTAGCTTGTTTTTGATTATTTTTGATCGATTAGTTTGATTATAATTAATATTAGATTGATAGTTTAGGTTCCCCATAGCTAATTTGTGTGTGATATATACCTCAATTGAGTAGTTATTGTTTTCTATATTCGAGTTTGGTATCGATTTGGCTGATGGTGGGATCGATTTATGCGAAATGGGCCTCGATTTTTCGCGAATTCGGTCTGGAAACAGACCTCGACGCCGGAAAACCGCGTCTGGGAGGCCTCTCAGACGCATGAACATCGCGTCTTGGAGGCCTCTCAGACGCATGAATCACGCGTCGAGGAGGTCTCTAAAACGCGAGATTCATGCGTCTGAGAGGCCTCCAAGACGCGAAATTCATGCGTCTGAGAGGCCTCCAAGACGCGGTTTTCCGGCGTCGAAGTCTGTTTTCGTTTTTTTTTAATTTTTTTTGTTTTATGTTATGTGTTACGATATCCGTAAAGTTCGTTTATTTTTCGTTAGATGTTCGTATCGTTGCTGTGGTGTTGGTTGTTTGAATTATTATTAGGAAATTATACGAAATGTTTATATGTTTAGGAATATTATTAGAATTATTATTATGAAATTCAGGACTAATTGTTGATAAGTTTAGGTTTTGAAAATTTTTTGAAAACTTGTAATCAAAAAAATATATGGAACTCTAGGTTGAAAATATCAATTTTCCGTAAAAAATAATAACTAAAAAGTTGAATTTAGGTGAAAAACCTGTAATCGTTATCTCTTGCTAAAATCGAACACCCAATTGAGATAACGATGAGTACTAATTTTAAGGTTAGTAGTGTTTACTTTAAAAATAGCCTTTTTTTAAAATAATTAATTTGAGAATAATATACGTTATCAGTAATTTGTTCTTTAAATTAAATTTTATATCAAGCGACAACGTTGAAAGTAATAAGAATATTAATTTCTTATTATATCAGTAATAGATTTTATTTTTTATTACATATCGAATCTTATATCAATTGATTTTTCAAGTAATAAGAATAGTACGAGAACGTTAAATTTATTTCTTATTATTATTAACAAGTGACATAGTTTTGTTTTAACAACGTGTGGAATTTGTAAAATTAGATGGCTGGTAAGGGGAAGAGTAGCCGGGTAGACGGTAGGGTCGTAACTGCGTCCACTCGTGCTAGGGGTAGGCCGGGGCCGCCACCTACCGGCCCACCAGAGCCACCGTCTTCCTCTCATGGGGGTACACCAGACATTCCTGTTCCACCTTTCCGTACCACGAGCGGTACACACGACGGTTGTTCGGAGGGAACCGCGAGCGGTGAATTCCGCGAGCCGTGCAGGTCGTTGCAGTCTGCCGACCTGAACATGGAGTTCGATGAGGAGGAGAGGCGACACGCTTTTCCGGACAACTTCTCGGAACAGCAGGCGGAGGAGCAGGAGGAGGAGACGGACGCGGGGACATCACAGCAGGGTAAGGCTGTTGTCTACAGGAAGGGGCCTGGAGGCACTTTCGTCGGTAGTGTGGGTACTTCGGGCTCGAGCGCCCCCCGGCGTACACGGACCGACACTACGTGGATTCTGCATGGACCTAGTCCCGGAGGTCTCATCGATCCGTCGGTGATCCCGAGCTTTGGGGGTCATATTGCGCGTCGGCTTTGGTCAGAGCCAGGTCACGAGCGGACTCTGCTGACGACCTACAACCGTCCTCGGATTGTGAGGGAGTTGGAGTCGTTCAACCGCTTTCCTCAGGTAGTGGATGCTGTCCGACAGTCGGGCCTGATTCACCTACGGGCGTGCATTCTACGCAACTTGGACATACCGCTCCTTACAGCATTCGTCGAGAGGTGGCAGCCGGATACGAACACATTCCACATGCCGTTCGGCGAGATGACTATCATGTTGCACGACGTCGCCAGGATCTTAGGGCTGTCTGTAGAGGGTGAGCCATGCGCTGTTCTTAACGAGACTGGGGGTCTGGCTGATGGGAAGGCCGCTGTGGGGAACTTCTTCGGGATGAATGATTTGCAGTTGAGGGCACCCGAGGGGATGCGGGCCCTCCCATTTTGAGGAGCGGGTCGGTACTAGCGAGGGCTGTGCGTGAGAAGATGAGCACTGGGACCCATGAGCAGACTGTGCAGGGTTACCTGATCACGTTGTTGGGAGAGTTCCTCTTTGTGGATAGGTCGAGCGATCGTATTCGTCCGTCAGTCTTCCCACTGACGAACAGCTTGGACTCGATTCCTGGTTTTGCGTGGGGTACTGGTACGTTGGCGTGGCTGTACAGGAATTTAGGGATGACTTCGAGGGAGGGGTTCACCACTTTGGCCGGGTGTTTGACTTTGCTTCAGGTGTGGATATATGAGTACTTCCCCGACTTTAGGCCAGCGGCACCGATCCCGATTTTGCCGACTTCGCCACGCGCGACTGCGTGGGTAGGCGTCGGGAAACCATCGTCGCGCGGGGACGACCTTTTGGCCTACCGACGATCACTTGACTTATTGACAGCAGATCGGGTCTGTTGGGAGCCCTTCGTGCAGAACGCTCACACGGTGCACCGTACCACTACCTACTTCAGGACACTGCGCTTTATGGACATCGTTGAGCCTTACCAGGGAGACCGGGTCATCAGACAGTTAGGCTACGTCCAGACTATACCCGAGTCGATGCCCGTGCCGGTTAGGGTGCATCGACCGAGGCATGGGGGTGGGAACTACCTTCTTGACTTCGGTCCGGTATACTCGGACCACCCGTGGAGGACTGTATATGTCATGCGCGCTGACCCGAGGAGGCTCTCGCGGCCAGTAGACTACCCGGGGGAAGCGACTCCGGATTACCACGCTTGGTACTCGAGAGTCTCCCACCCGAGGATCATACCACCATCCGCCGCCGAGGTGCAGGAGCAGGCGACGCTCGCAGGGGGATCGCAACAGGTAATCAGTTCGTATTTTGGTGTGTAACAATAATTATTTGCATGTACATTTATACTAACTGCTGCCACCTTGTTTCAGGCCGCTCTCTCGTTGATGGAGCGCTTTTCTGCAGGTCAGCACTTTAGAGATGATCCGGAAGCCCGCCTTGCATATTTTGATGAGCTGATGGCGTCGTTCCAGCCCGTCCTTCCCCACCCGGGTGAACGCCCACCCCGATCCCAGGGGAAACGAGGTCGCCGTTGACTGCTTTGGATTTTATTCGTAATTTGGTTATGTCTTCTGTGTTTCGGATTTCATGCTTGCGTATTTGTACTTCTTTTATGTTGAGTACTCGTTTCCATTTTATTTGTAATTTCTATATGTCTTAACAGTTAGGGATATCATGTTTTATTTCGGATGATTTTCGGATGACTTGTAATATGTTCACGTTGGCTACTCGTTTATTTTTACATTTCGGATGTTTTTTATGTTCGTTTGTTTCTTAATAGTGTGATTTGTCGATTTCTAAAATTTACAAATGACTACAACACTGGTCTGAAATATGAATATAATACAAATGCTGGTCTAATATTTACACTACACTAACAGTCGAAGGGGTTGTTCCGACCACCTGGGTCGTTCTGATCAATCTGGTAACTCGGAAAGTACGAATTCCACTCCTCGACCCACCTATCCTGACGTGCTCGGTAAAACTCCGGATAATGCACTGTAGTACCGTCATGCGCGCCTCGCCAAAGGATGTGTGTAGGAGGCATCGGGCAGTCCTCAGACATTCGCAACCTCATCCAGTGACCTGCTCCCCCGCGTTCAACGTGCATTATCCACATAACGCCGAACGGGAGGTGGTTACCTGGCATCTCTCGCAACGGGTAGTAGGTACTGCAGGTGAGGTTCTCGGATACTCGACATATAACCCAGTTGTTAATTGTGGCAAAACCGAATAGATCGCAGTCGTCGAGATAATGCTCCGAACCTACCGAGTACGTGACCGTCGTACCTACACGGGTCATGGCGCCTTCCCGACCGTCGGCGTCAAAGATGTACACCTTGTCGTACATGGGGGAATGGATGTGCTCCCACAACGCCCTTCTCTGGCGAGTATAACTGTTCTGGTCACCGTACACTGCATGAGCCATGACACGGAATCCGCAGTGACCGTCTCCAATAACATCTATCCAGTTCACGAGATACGGACACATGAAACCAACAAGTTTGTCTATGTCCGGGAAGGGCCCCCCCATGTAGTTCACCTCCAGGGGGGCGTTCGGTTGCCCCTGCCATGTGCCCGTGGTGGACTGGGTGGCGGTCGGTGTGGGTGGTTCGGTCGACTGACTACTCCCTGGCGTTGACGCATGCGTAGTCCTGGCCGACTTACTCGGAGTCGCTCCCGTGTCGGTGGTCCCGTACCTCCTCCAGGCGTGTTCGACTCCGATAAGCAACCTCCCTGTCCCCTTAGATTTTCTGGGGTTTGGATTCGGGGTAGGATCAAGTAGCCCAGATTCCTCCGGACGTAATGCGGAATTCAGGACATCAATGTAATGTCGCCACATACTCGGATCGCTCTCACGTATTTCCTCAATCAACCCGTCAAGCTGAAATTTGTCGCTGACCGGCACCTCTTCCTCCCCAGCATAGTCAAGCGTCCTCCAAAACACATGAACGTCGGCCAACTGCACTACTGAATTCCGCATCATCATCCCGGTAAGTCGACATGCGCAAGGCAAACCCTTCAACGTCCTCAATACACACCCGCACTCGTAAAAAACCCGATCTCCCAACTCTTGCATCCTAGACAGTTCCCCGGTCAGCAAGTCCAACGCCTTACGACTTACCCGGAGTCTCAAGTTCATCAAAATGGGTGGTAGAAAAGTTGATTGCTTCCTTCGGGATGTCTCCAGCTTCTTCCGCAGTTTAGACTGCTGACGACCGATTAGCCTGTCAATTCTATCGAACAACCGATCCAAGAACGCTGTCAACGTGCCAAGAGCCTTCTTCAAAGCCGCATGCGCAGATTCGACGATGGACGTGGTGGTGTTGCCAAAGTGGAGGTATCGGTCAGTGTACGCGTGATTCCATTTCTTGAAATTACCCCAAGTGTCACCAATGTAAACAGGAATTCCCGAGAACCTCCACGTCGTCTTCATCTTGTCCCATTTTTTTTCGAGGTCCACCCTACTTGTGGAATACAGGAGAGGGTACCATACTACGTGCATGAAGGTCGCTACTCGGTCTTTCTGTTTTTGAAAGAAAGACAGGGCACGTTTTTCCACACAGTTGGATATGTGCCACGTGCAGAGCAGATTCTGGGTCTGCGGGGTCGGAAAGACCCTCGATACTGCCGCCGTCAAAGCCTGGTCCTTATCCGTCACAATCACGTTCGGTGCCCGGTCCCCAATTAGCAGCTTCAACTTATCGAGCACCCAAGTATAGGACACCGTGTCCTCGTGTCGAAGTAGGGCGTACGCTATCAGATAAGGTTTCCCGACGGGTGTCACCCCGACCATCTCCACTAACTTCATGTCGTAGGTGTTCGTCTTGTACGTCGCATCCATAGTGACTACGTAAGGCCAAGTACGAAACAGTTTCACGGACTCAGGGTGAGCCATGAAAATACGTTCCACGACACTCGTAAACTCGTGCTCGTAGAAGAAGTGGATGTATTCAGCCCGGCGCGCTAGTACCATCATCTGCTCAATGACATTACAACCTTCCCTTGCCTCCGCTCTCAACTTCCCCCCGATATTGTATATCGTCTCGATCGATGGGCGTGGTTTCCCTGGATTTCTCCGATGAAGGGAGTCGTGTATTTGGGCCGGTGTGAAGTGGTCCCGAATACCGTCCCGAACAATCTGTTTCTCGGCCTCGTCTAGGGCGGCTAGGCGTCTGTGCCCGTCAGTGTAAACCTCCAACTTGTGGTTGTGCATGCCACATGGACCGATGCCTAAAATCCATCGTTCTCTGTCAACGCTCTCGCACGCCTTCACCCAAAACTTACACCCGATCTTCTGAGAACTCTTGGTATTTTTTCCCGGTTTCCCGTTACGGTTGCACTTAAAGTAATTTTGACCAAGTAATCTTGACATCGGGTTCACGTTACTTTGCGTTTTGTTGCTCGCTTTCACCAAGGTGAACCCAAGAGCCGAACCTATCTCACTAGCATAGTTGAATGCCTCATCCGAACTACGGAACGCTGGCCCAAAAATAAAACAAATGCGATAGTCAATACCGTCGCCATCTGACTCCTCCTGATACACCGATAAAAAATTACTCATTAGTTACAAAGTAAAACATCTCGTATAATTTAATATTAATAATTCTAATAATATTCATGTAATTCTAATCATATAAACATCTCGTATAATTTCAACTAAAAATAAATATCCGAGTCACGATATTCGTAATAATTCTATTCATATTTCGAACTAATAATATTCATAATAATAATTCTAATCATATAAATTACAAATAACGAGTCCCGAGTCACGATATTTTAACGCATAACGTCGAACAATAAAAAAAAAACGCGAACAGGGGCCCAGACGCATGAGTTTCGCGTCTGGGTGGCCTCATAGACGCGAAATTCATGCGTCTGGGGGACCTCCTAGACGCGGAATTCATGCGTCTAAGAGACCCCCTAGACGCATGAGTTTCGCGTCTAGGAGGCCCCCCAGACGCATGAAGTTCGCGTCTAGGAGGCCACTTAGACGCCTGAAATTCGCGTCTATGTGGCCCCCCAGACGCAATATTCATGCGTCTGGGCCCCTGTTTGCATTTTTCCGGGTTATGCGTTCCTACCATCGATTCCTATTTTAACTACGATTTTCACAACAATTCCAGCACATAAACGACATTTTATAGAACAAAATGCGATTTCTTTAATAAACTAACACACATTTCTCACAAGTTTTAAACAAAAAATCGGATCGGGGCTAATATAAACAATAAATGTACAAAAAATGACGGATAATATAAACAAAAAATGTACTAACCGCATGTCGATCCATTTAAAGGCGGAATCGGGTCTCTAGAAAAATCGAATTTCTCGAAAAAAAAAGACGGTTTTTTAAAATTTCAAATGTTGGGTGGAGTGTTAGTGGAGTGTGAGTGGGTAAGTGGGTAAGTGAGGGTAAAGTAAATAAGTTAGGGTAAGTGTGAGGGTAAGTAAAACGGTTTGTTAACGAGTTTTAAAATTTTAAAACCGCTTTGTTAACGAGTTTCATTACCTAATCTAACTAATCTAACTCAATTACATTAGTTAAGTAATCTAAAAAAGTCAAGGGCAAGATCGTCTTTCAGCATTAAAAAGCGCCGACGACGTGGCTGAAATGCCGACGACGAAAAACAGCACTCATAATTTCACCAAATATCGATTTTAGCCACAAAAAAAAAGAATAATAAAATAAATGAGTTCCGCATCTTGGAGCCAAGTCAAGGTAACATATACAGGTTGGAGAGGCTAGGAGTTTTGTGCGACACTGAGGTGACATTGTAGAAAGAGACCAAGTATTGCATCATAGAAACTTGAAACATTAATCATAAGAGATGGCTGTTAATCTAAAGTGACTGTTAGAAAACAGAAGACAAACGGATCATATTCTTCCGACATTATGAAAGGTAGGTAGGGCATCTTGATTTTAGCAGTTATTGAAATCATTACCTGAGTGTCACACTTGATAGCAGTAGCAGAATCTTTAGCTTTAAAGGCGGTATCTCCACGTTTCTTACAGTTTAGTGTTTCCTGAATCCGACTTGTCCAAACTTGAAACGAGAGTTGAAATGAAACGGTTCAAATTATAAAATCCTTTGTTCATACAAACCAAACGCTCTTCTAATAGATGAAGAGTCGAAGTAAAACAAATCAATCAAATTATTAAAGTATAATAAGCATGGATCGATCTATTTTTCACTCGCAACATTAGTCATTCAAGCTTAAGATAGTATTTACCTCGTTTGTAATACCCTCGTCGCCCTTGTATCCCATGTCTTCTAAAATTTCATGTATGGCAGTAAGATCAAGTCTTGAGCAAGCATAACCAAGATGGGTTAAGGATAGTGAATCCATTGGCGATGCCGTTCCATGCGATATACTCATCAAAACATGGGAAGAGACCTATAGTAACACCAAACGGAATATTATACTTTGACATCCGTAAATAAATTTCCTAACACAAAACTTGGAATATACAGTATTTCATAGAGATCAAAATAGTTCAATATAATCTGATTATAAAAATTATACTTCAAAATACTTTCGGATAGTTTTTCGATATACTACGTAATAATTTTCTCTTAACAGAGGTGACAAGCACATAAATGTGTTTACCTCAGATTCTTTTTGAAGTGGAGCAAGCGCAGAGACAAGAGACCTCACATTTGGCCTCTCACGAGCTTCATACTACAAGCAACGTGAAGCCAACCTTACTAGCTCAGTTCCGTCATCGTTTGAAAAATGTCCCTTTAAGTTAGAGGCGGTCAACATTTGGAAGTTTTTGCCTCGTATCAGATCAAGTGCCTGGAACACAAAGCCACATGATTTATATTCTATATCATATACAAAAATAGAGGAGCTCTTCGTTTGGTGTTTTCAGTTCGAATAATGCAACCACACTTAGGAGCGAGTGTAGCCAGAAGATACTACAAGTATAAAAGTTTGCATGAGGGAAAATATTTCTATGAAGGTAAAGAAGTTTACATGACTCGGTGAAATATGTTTTCCACTGAGAAGATCAAGTAATAAGGTCCCAAAACCGTAAATCACACTTTCAAGGGAAATTCTATTTGCCAATTAGCACAAACAAAAAAAGCTCGTATTAGATACTCGTACAAAGCATACAAAGACAAAACACAAATTCACTCCTCGTATTAGATATTAATACTATGTATTTTTGAAAACGGATTCTATCATGTTGCTTATGAAAAATACACATGACACATACTCTAAAGGAGCGAATCGCGAATTAGTAAAAGTTTATTCATTGCGAGTCCGATAACCATGGTTATATTTAGATACTCCGATTAATATCATCAAAAAATGAGGGATGGGAGGAGGAACGGGGGTATTAACTATTTTAGCTAATAAGTTAGAGAGCACAAGCCACGATATTCATGCAAAGAATTGGCTATAGTTCACAAATATAGTGCATATTATATAGTCCATGGAGTTACCAGTCCTCATGTACTCAGGTGGAATGAAAGCCAAGTTTGTGCTATAGCTTTTCCCATTGCGACTATTCTTCATTAGGCCAAAGCAAGAGAGCCTGGGGTTGTCATCCTCTAGAACATCGAGTCAGAACATACACAAACAAAAAAAGACAAGGGGAGGGCGAGCAAATAATTAATGATGAATTTTAATTTAACTGGTCAAAGAGAATTCGGTAAGCATTAAGATCATGGTACAGTGATCTCCCTTTACTGCTACAATATTCCAGGGCTTGTGCTATATAAAGTGCCACTCTAAGCATCATTTCCCATTTCATAGGATGACTTTCCCTTGTAGGAAACGACAACGATATTAACTGAAACCTTTTTACCATAACTCACAAGTGATCGAGTCCAAAACCGGAAATGAAGCAAGCCTTTGATACAAGTTTTGTAGTTAATTATGTTGAACTCTTATGATTTCATCGCTTACTATTTACTAAACATTTTTATAATTCAAAATTATAGAATGACGGATCATTACTCCAACTAATTTACTACGAACGCATGACTTAATTAAACCTCGTCATAGATTACAATGTGTAGCAAATACAGCGAGTTCATAGCGAACAAAGCCAAATGACAAAAAATTACTTACAGTGAAATAAATGCTTTGAAAGAGTCTCATTGGGCATGAACTCAGCAACCAACAATCTTTGAATGAGGATCTAATGCTTGCTTAAATAAATATGCTTAGGTAGTTAGGTTTAGAGGGTTAGCTAGATGAATGATTTTTTTTATTTAAACACTAATTTGGTACCATTCCATCAATCACAATTTGGTACCAACACAGACATGGAAGAATAACACTATACGACCACACAGGAACCAATATCGGTTCTATAGTATCAAGTTCCAAACCATGCATGCATCTTAGTTTCATATCATATCATTATCAGATTGTATTGTAGGGTTTGTTCAAAGTTTCCTGGTTGAAAATTTTATTTCATCCGTATCTATGTAGTTGCTAGGTTTGACTTCTCATGGGGTGATGCTGATTCATACCGTCAAACTCTGGACAATTTAAAACTTGTTGTTAAATCTACTAAAAAACTTTACGTTGTATGTTCAATTCTCACTCTTTCTTTCTTAATCAATCCATTTTGATGCCATATTAATTCAGAATCAGTTTATTGGCCCCTCAAACACTGATCACAACATAAGAAGCTCAAAATGTCAAACAAAGTGGACTGATCCATCACTTTCCCTTACACAGAAGCCATATATAATCAACTCAACCTCCAAATATCACACAGAAAGTTCCACAGCTCTCGATTCATGAATAGGACAACCAGGATTCAGGAATCAAACAAGTCAAAAAGCGACACAAAAACTCAGCAGATGAAACATCAAAACATAATAAAATAAAATGAGTATATACGAAACCTAGCATACACTGCAAACATCAAATCACATACAAGTAAGACGATAACAGCCGCTCGAACAAATCGCGATAAACGAAAACATAATAGAAAAAAAACGAAAGGGAAAAGAAATCACCGATTTCAGCACCGTGAACTTGCAAACCAGAAACGAGAACATTAGAGGCGAAAAGACCGCGCATAGTCTCACGGCCATAAACAACGAGCTGCCGACTGTGCAAATTCTCATCGATTTCAGTGAGCTGACCAGAGTTGTGAAACGAGGAGGAGAACAGAGCAAATGAAATGGAGAACAAAGCTGTGACCGGAGCTAAGCAAATGAGATAGATCTAGAGAGGTCGGGGCTCGGTACAGACCGGAGCGCAGAAATGGATGATGAATGTGGTTGAAAGAATGTACTGTACTATATCAGATTGTAGATCAAATTAAAATTATATCACGATTTGAAAGTAAAAATTTAATTATTTTTAGGAAAATTTGAAAGAATGTACTGTACTATATAAAATTTAATGCCAGAGATTGGAAGGCTGAGGCGAAAAATACAACAAAGATCGCGGCCGTGAATTGGCCCGCAGATTACAAGGATATTAATTGTGATAGCAATCTCCGACGACTTTATACTGATAAACTCTCCTCGGAACACTATTCCGGTGCATCGTCACTGTCAACGGCTGTTCCCGATGGCTTCAGCGGCGTGGATCAGTGGATGACGGCGATAGGTCGGGGCTAGACGACGAGGACGACACCGGTGATGCTGGCGATGAGGCGGTGGAATGCGGCGACGAGAGGATTGCTCTGATTTTCGCTTCTTTGCCGGAAATTGTTGCGGATTTGTCGTTACTGCTGAAGAGTAGGAGGGAGCTGCATTTTTGGGTGAAGAGAGTTAGGGTTTTGATTTATGAGTTAGGGAGAGTATATGGAGTTGCCTCATTAATTTTTTATTTTAGTATACATGGTTTTTGATATACCCTACTTCTATTCATATTTTATATACATAGGTTATATTTTAACGCATGTTTATAATTTATAGACATGAGTTATAATTTTGACATATGTATATTCTCCTTTATATACATGAGTTTTCTCAATACCCTATGTCTATTAAAAATAGATGTAGGGTATTTTATAACCTATGTCTATTAGGTGATGTCTATGACTAGTTTTGTAGTAGTGTGTTTACATGTGTTCCCCTGCATATTTATTGTGTTACTTTAATGATCATTATTTGTTACTTTAACTGGTATCATTTGGTATTTTAATGAATACCTTATACAACTAAGCTTATCCTGTTACTGATATCATACTATCTGCATCGTTTTGTAATGCATGTATGTAGTGTTACTTTAATGTATATAATATGTTACTTTAATACATAATGTATGTTACTATAATTCATAGTATCTATGAACAAGGATCCTTTTCTCCAACGTCTAATGGTGTTACTTTAATTCACATGATATGTTACTGTGATGTTTATAATTTGTTACTTTAAACTATATATACTATGTAATATATACGTTACTTTAATCTGTATACTATGTCAATGTGGATGAGGTGTATGTAATCCTCCATTCAGTTTGTATCATTAGCCATATTTGTGATTATATTCTCATAATACCACTTTTCGGATGGCAAAAGAAGGTAAAATGGTAGTCGCTGGTGAGAAGAAAGGGGAGGGTTAGAAGCAGGTACGACGGGCGAAGAAAATGGCTGTCAGGCCGTCTAAGTTGAAGAAAGTATTGACCGAAGACAGTGTGACGCCATCGTCGAGCATACTTCATCGGTCAAGTGCAGGCCGAAACTTCTGGTTGATCTAATATCTACACTAAACCAGAGGCAGCGGGAGGCACTTTCAAGGATCGGGTTCGGTGGCGTACTTGAAATGCGCCTTAGAAGCTTCCCCACAAAGTTTGCGACTGATTCATTTCTTTATTCAGCGATGACACACTGATATTCAGATGCGGGAGCAATCAGTGCCTTGTAACCAAGCACGATGTACATGACTGCTTCCTCCTTCCTTTCGGACCGGACCCTATCGAGCTGCTGCAAATGGGTCGGTCGAAGGCAACCGAAGAGGAGTCTGTTGTGAAACTGAAAAAATAGTGGAGGGATGAGTTTAAAGTCGTCAATGAAAGTGATGTAATCCCTCTCTCAAGGGTCCTAACCAAAATTCAAGAGGATGTAGAGGGTGGAGAGTTTTTCTGTAGGTTGTTCGTGCTGTATAGCATGTCTGTATTCTTCAACCTGACGTCCAATCATGGAGTTGATCTCAGACTGTTGAAGGCTGTGCAAGATGTACAGCGGATTAAAAACATTGACTGGTGCACGTTCATACTGGACTGACTGGCTGATGCGTGCGAGGACTTTGTATTCCGTAATCCATCGTATCTAGTTGGCTGTGTTCCATTTTTAATGATCACATACTTCCAACGATTTGTCTACCGTAACATCACGAACCCGTGAGATCTTCCTTTGATCAAGCACCGGGATGGTCAACGCATGCTGGAACGGTTGGCCAGCGAGTTTATCTGTGGCGGGCTCGGGCTTTTGACCCGATCGGATGTGGAATACCCCCGTTGCGTTCATCTGGCGAAGGGTGGACACGCGACCTCGCTGTTGAAGATTACGCAGAACCGACGACATTGCCCGGGCAAGAGGGCGATAAGTTCATCACTATCAAGCTTGTTCATGGTATCGAAGATGATAGTGAACTGAGGGCCAGGGCGGTCGACGTAAGTAATCGTGTTATTAATTCATTAATGAATCTATATGTGTATGACTTGGAAACCATGGTTTTGTGTCCCGTAAATCTGTAAGGACGTAAATCTGTAATGTGTCTGTAAATCTGCGTGCTACTCTAACGTATCATCTATTACTTTAACACATAACTGATGTTACTTTAATGAACAATATGTGTTACTTCAATGCTTACAATCCGTTACTTTAACCTGTATCATCTACATTTTTGCTCAAACATATATGATGTTACTTTAATTCATACCATTTGTTACTTTAAATGATATCATCTGTTACTTTAATGTCCACCCCTTTTCCACTACACATTCTGTCAGTTGAGTACCCATTCCATGCACTATTACTTTAATAGATATCATCTGTTACTTTAGTGCGTATCATATGTTACTTCAATGATCAAGCTTTGTGACAAAACATTCATGTGTACTTGAATGACCATTCTATTCATTTTTGCACTCCAATTCATATTTTTAAGACAATTATTGTTTCATGCAGGAGGTCCATGAGGTTCATCTTATGATGGGAAGGAATGCAGTCGCATTCCATGATTGGTGGGTGTCACATGTTACCAAGATCAGGAGGATAATATCGGGCAATCCATTACCCAAAGACCCGGTTCCATCACAAGCATCCCAGGCATTCTGGGGAGGAGCAGAGTTTCACCGGGTGGTGGACGAAGTCTGTGAGACGCTTCGACGCGCTAGGGAGTTGTCGTTGTAGGGGCCGGTATTTGAGGCCAAAAATACAAATGCAGATGATGAGGACGATTTTAACATTCAGCCGTACTCGACAGCTGAGGTTAATGAGGTTATTCAGGAGGAATTGTAGTTAAACAGTGACCGCCAGTTGGTGCTGTCTCTGTGGGATAAGGATAGAAGCGGAGATGAGGATGTCGGTGATTGCTTGTGGGTGGAAGTAGACAGAAGGAAGGTCTTCCACCCTTACTTTTTTCATTCTGACAAGCAGTTGGGATGCATGCAAGTCGTCGATGAGAGGCTTGGATGCTCATGTGATTGTGACTTCCCGGATCCTGACCAGCTTACGTTGTTCGGACTTTCTGGGTAGGGATAGCAGACTTTTCAGGTCTGTTTTGTCTGTAAGGAAAGACGTAATTGACTACATCTTCTACAAAAATGAAAAATACAGTACATCGTAAGTGGTCTACATCACCTAATTTTTTCATGCGTTTTAATGTCGATTTTGTTGAGTGTTACATAATCCGTTTGAATTTTTGCGGGAAGATGATTGTAAGGTTCGGTGACTTCTTCAATGTACCCCGTGGTGAGCTGGGCATGCTGGTGCCTGGAGAGCAACTTTTGAACGCTGTAATTGACAGCTGGTGCATACTTCTGAATCACATGGCAGCTGCTCAGACTGCACCACGGCGGACATCACGCTGCTTCTTTGGTGTCAGCCACAACGTAAGCTAATTTATTTCCTTTCTCATCCAAAACGATAAGTATAAATATCATCAAAAAACCCTGGTAATATTAATATAATGTCATCATATCAGTCGCTATAATATATTATGCAAAGAAGGGTGTTACTGTAGTTCTTCGACTGTGTTACTGTAATGCGTTTTATGCGTTACTCTAATGATGGTGACCTGTTACTCCAACAAATATCATGCATGATACAACTCTGAAGATTTGGAGAAGCAGAAAGGATGGTGTTTTGGTGGACATGAGCGCAGAATTGTTCAACTTCTGGAACATATGACTAGAAGAAAATGAAGGCAATGTCGAGCTAGATTCCGATATGGTATTTTTAAATTTATTTCCCATATTTTTAAGCTTCCTCCTCAATTATAATTGATGGGGGTCGGTTGCCTGTCATTGGCCGCCTGCCAATCAGGCCCCGAGGCGACCAAGTCCCCAAAGGGGGAAAGGTCTGTCCAGCAGCTGACAGTGCAGGAGCGGGTCCGACGGTCCCTCCGGTGACCCCCCTGTACGGAATGCCGCTGTTGGAGAGGGTCCCTCCTGCCACAATCCTTGGGGTAGAGGGAACCAATCCCCTCGGTGGATCTAACACTGCTGTGACACGCGAGCTGGGGGCACGCCCTGGACGTGCTCTCAATCTGACCCCAGCTCAGATGGCACAGGCAGCCGCGTTCTTCTCTGCGATGCTGGATCAGGAATTCACACCTGAGGACTTGGTGGGCAGGGTCGCATCGGCTCCTAGGCAACCGTCCCCAGTCAGCAGGGACGAGGCCGGGGGCACGAGGCGGACCGCCGCCAGAAATGCTCAGAGAAAAGCGAGAAGAACAGCCCAAGTGTATACGCATGTGCAGAGGCGCATTACCACTGACAAACCAGAACCACCTGTCCAGCAGGCGTTCTCTATTCACACGACAGAATCGGCGTCTGGAGGGCAGGGAGGTTTATCTCAAGGATTACAGGAGCGCATGAGGCCCAGGGAGCCTGTGTCAAAACGCTTAGGAGAGAGGCCAGGCGGAGTTTTCTCCAGACTAACACCTGCGGCCAAGGAACAGTCAGCCCCCGGCTTATCCCAAAGCCTGCAATCCAGACTCAACCGAGGACAACCGCTCGAGTCCAGGTACCATCAGGGTGAAAACCTCTGCCACTCCCAGAGAAAGAGGCCCAGGCAGGCCTCCTCGGGAACAGAGGATGAGGCAGCTAGCAGACCGCCACCGAGGCACCGCTCCCCCAGTACGAGGAAACCGACCCATAAACAATGGGAATCTCATGGTAACCAGTCTGGGGAAAGCAGGTCACGACTGGTAGGCAGGCCTACGAAAACCCCGTTGCACCCTGAGGTACAAGAGTACCCCATTCCAAAAATCAAAATGCCCACCATCAAATTTGACGGGACGACGGACCCTGAAGACCACCTGGCAGCCTTTGAGAGCCACATGGGCATGTATGATGTAGATGATGCCATCTGGTGCAAAGTTTTCCCTACCACCCTGGTGGGACTTGCGCAGGGGTGGTTCAGAGATCTCCGCCAGGGGTCAATCAGATTCTTCATAGAGTTGGCTGAAATTTTCCTTGAACAGTATGCCGGAAATAAGAGAAGACGCCTTACCCGTTTCGATCTCATGACCCTGAAACAGAAGAAGGGTGAGAGTGTGAGAGAATACATGAGAAGATTCGATCTATCCTACCAGCAGGTTAGGGAGATCGACGATTCCACCGCCGCTTACGCCCTGACAATCTCCCTACTTCCAGGGGAAATGAAAAACCAGATGATCAGGGCCCAGCCAGAAACCTTGGCCATGGCCAGAAAGATTGCTGAGGGGTTCATTCTGCAGGAGGAGTTCCACGGCCTGACGGACACCCCTGCAGGCCAAACAAAGCCTCAAGGGGGACCGCAGGGTGGAAGGGGCAGAGGTGAACCAGGTAAGCAAAAAGAAGAGGGAGACACTCCCAAGAAAGAACGCCCAGTCTACCAACCCAGATTCGATAGTTACACCGCTCTGAACAAATCCAGGGCGGAAATCTTCGAACTGGAAAAAGAAACTGCTAAATGGAACCGTCCAAACAAGCCTCGCAGCCCAAAAGGCGACCCAAAGAAATTCTGTACTTTCCACGACTGTATAGGCCATACCACCGAAGAGTGCCGTCACCTGAAGGATGAAATTGAGAAATTAATCAGGAACGGATGGTTGGCCAACTACGCAGCTAAAAACAAGTCTTAGAAGGAAGTGTCTGAGAAACCCGAGGGGTCAGTGCAGAACCGGATGATAATCCATGTGATTTCAGGGGGCACTGAGGGCCAGCTCAGTCGAAGAGGCCAAAAAAGGCAAATGCGCGAGCTGAGGAACCAGATCTGCTACGCTGAGAAAGAAGGGAGTCCAAGGGGAGTAACATTAAGTATCACCCCTGATGATGCAGGACGGGTGATATATCCGCACAGTGATCCTCTGGTGCTGTCCCTAGAGATCAGCAACCATATTGTGCGAAGATGTATGGTAGACACAGGCGCATATACAAACCTTTTGTACAAGGATGCTTTCGAAAAAATGGGCCTGGAAAAAAGGCACCTGCGGCCTGCTCCCGGATCGCTGTATGGATTCAGTGGGGCAGGCGTGCTGCCCATGGGCGTCATCGACTTGCCTGTAACCTTCGGGGAAGGTTCCACAGCCAGGAATGTCAGGGCAACCTTTGTTGTTGTGGACGCAAGGTCTGCCTACAATGCCCTGATTGGCAGGGCCACGCTGGATGAAATCGAGGCCGCGATCTCCATCAGGGCTCTCACCATTGCGTATGTCACAGACTTCGGGCTGGAAGGAAAGATACGTGGGGACCAGGAGTCAGCCAGACAATGCTACTCCGTGGCCCTACAAGAACACGAGAAGGACAGAAAAGGAAAAAGAAAAGCTGACAGTTCCCCCTGCAGGGAAGGCGAAGTCCCAGTCGAGCACCCGACGCCCGACCGCCTGGAACCAGGGGGCGAAAGCATGCTGGTGGACTTAGAACCAGGAAGACAGGTCCTGGTAGGAACAGGCTTAGAGGAATCCTACCAGGCCGAACTGGTCAAACTACTGAGAGAGAACAAAGACGTATTTGCCTATTCTGCAGACGAGATGCCCGGCGTTGATCCCTCATGCATCGTTCACAAGCTGAACGTAAGCATGGATGCTCGCCCTGTAAAACAGAAAAAACGAAACATGTCTGCAGAGAAAGACGCAGCAATCAAGGAAGAAATTGACAAACTCTTGAAAGCAGACTTCATTGAAGTCTGCGACTACCCAGAATGGCTGGCAAATGTTGTCATGGTCAAAAAGTCGTCTGGAGCATGGAGAATGTGCGTCGACTTTACGAACCTGAACAAAGCCTGCCCGAAAGACTGCTATCCGCTCCCTCGGATCGATCAACTGGTAGACGCCACCAGTGGCTACACCATGCTAAGCTTCTTAGACGCCTTTTCAGGCTACCACCAAGTGTACTTGTGGCAGCCGGACAGGGTGAAGTGTGCGTTCATCACTAGTTCGGGCACTTACATGTATAAGATGATGCCCTTCGGGCTCAAAAATGCAGGGGCTACGTACCAGCGTTTGGTTGATAAAGTGTTTGAGAAACAAAAAGGTAGAAACATCGAGGCTTATGTTGACGATGCCATCGTAAAAAGCAGGGAAGACAAGGAACACCTGACAGACTTGCAGGAAACCTTCAGTTCTCTGCGCGTTTACAAAATGAAACTAAATCCGAAAAAGTGCACGTTTGGAGTCCGCTCCGGAAAATTCCTAGGATTCTTGGTCAGTTCTCGGGGTATAGACGCCAACCCTGAAAAAATTCAGGCAGTTCTAGACCTCCCTGAGCCCAAGACCATCAGGGACATCCAGCGCCTGACGGGTCGAATGGCCGCCTTGGCCCGATTCATTGCCCGATCAGCAGACAGAGCCACTCCTTTTTTCAAAATACTGAAAGGAAACAAACAGTTCAAATGGGAAAACAAGCAGAAAGAGGCCTTCGAACAACTAAAGGACCATCTTAAGAGGCTCCCTACCCTGGCAAGACCAGTAGCAGGAGAAAAACTTTTCCTCTACATTGCAGTAACCAATGTAACTGTCAGCGCAGTCATCCTACGAGAAGAGGCAGGCACCCAGCAACCTATATACTTTGTGAGTCATGCGCTGGGGGCAGCTGAGAAGAATTATCCGATGGTTGAAAAAGCCGCCTACGCGGTCATAATTGCAGCCAGGAAGCTCAGACCTTATTTTGACGCGCATCCGGTCATAGTCCTCACCGACCAACCCCTGGAAAAGGTGTTGGAAAAATTCGAAAAATCGGGGAGATTGTTGAAATGGGCAATTGAGCTGAGTGGGCTAGGTATATCTTACCAGCCGAGAACAGCCATCAAAGCCCAAGCTCTGGCAGACTTTTTGGCTGAGTGCTCCCATTCAGGGGAAGAGGAAGCCCCTGCCCAGGAATGGGTCGTATACACTGACGGGTCCTCAACGGCCAACGGCGCAGGCGCAGGCGTCGTATTAACCAGCCCAGAAGGGACCGACTTTGAGCATGCTCTCAGATTCGTTTTCCCAGCATCAAACAATGAAGCAGAGTACGAAGCAGTACTCGCAGGCGTCAGGTTAGCTAAAGCCGCAGGGGCAGAACGAATTGTCTTGGCGACAGATTCCCAACTCATCGCCAACCAGATTAATGGAGAATACGAAGCAAGAGACCAAGCAATGGCCGCATACCTGGAGATGGTAACGGGAGAGCTGTCCAGCCTGAAATCATATGAGATCAAACAAATTCCCCGATCCCAGAACAACAGAGCAGATGCCCTGTCAAAATTGGCAAGCTCCAGTCTGCAGGACATCCGGAGGTCAGTATGGGTTGACGTTTTACACGAAAGGTCTACTAATCCCGGTCAAACGATTAATGCCGTGGAAGAAGAGCTAGAAAGCTGGATGACCCCTTTCGTCCAGTACAAGAGGCACGGTATCTTACCATCAGACTCATTACAAAAGAGGAAGGTACAGGCTAAAGCAGCCTGGTTCATATTCATTAATGGAGAACTCTACAAAAAATCTTTTACTTATCCCCTGCTTAAATGCCTACGGGCGGATCAGGCCGCTGAGGTATTGGATGATATCCACTCAGGGATTTGTGGACATCACATTGGCGGGAGGTCGCTGGCCCACAAGGCCCTCAGGGCAGGCTACTACTGGCCTACCATGCTGGCAGATGCCAAGAGCCTGACCCAGAAATGCAGAAAATGTCAACTCTTTGCCCCGTCGATCCATGCCCCGGCCCAGAAGCTCAGGCCAATCCTATCTCCCATCCCCTTTGCTCAATGGGGGATGGACATCCTAGGGCCCTTCACAGTGGCCACAGGGGGCAGAAAATTCTTAATTGTCGCCATAGACTACTTCACCAAATGGGTGGAGGCTGAAGCAGTGCCCAACATCACTGAGCCGGCGGTCCGGAAGGTGATCTGGCGAAATGTCATCACCCGGTTCGGTGTACCAAAGATGCTGGTATTTGACCACGGCAGGCAGTTCGATAATGACCCACTAAGGATCTGGCTGGAAAGCCACAACATCTCAGTCGCCTACTCAGCTGTCTGTCATCCTCAAACCAATGGACAGGCGGAAGCAGCCAACAAACAAATTCTGAATGGCCTGAAGAAAATGGTGGATGACTGCAAAGGTAGGTGGGCTGATGAACTCCCCAGTATACTCTGGTCCATCCGAACTACCAGAAAGGAGTCTACAGGCCAGACCCCATTTGGCCTGGTATATGGAGCAGAGGCTTTATTGCCAATTGAGACAAGGATTCCCTCTCTACGTTCCCTGCAGTACAACCAGGCTGAGAATGAAGCCGCAATGGTTGAGGCCCTGGACCTGGTAAATGAGCTAAGAGAGGAAGCCAGTACCAATATCGCTGCCTACCAGCAGCGAATGAGGAAAGCTTTCAATAGCAAAGTCCGACAGAGGAGCTTCCAGGTGGGCGAGTTGGTTCTGAGAAAAACACAGGCGATTGGAAAGTCAAGAGAGCATGGGAAGCTAAGTGCCAATTGGGAGGGCCCATACCAAATAACTCAGGTTTTGGGTCCAGGCACGTACAGGATAGCCGATCTGGAGGGACAAGAGCTGAGCGCTCACTGGAATGCAGACACACTAAAGAAATACTACGTCTAAACAGGAATATAGGCAGTTTTTACTAAAAAGGCGGAGGACGATCAGAAATGTCGACGGCTCCGACCACCCCTATGTCAAAAAGAAAATTTTAAGAGAAATGAGAAGATACAGATTTATACTCGTTGCCTGTTCACACTCGCATCTTTCACACACAAACGAGCAGGGGGCAATAGGGGGAGGCCCCCCTGTTGCCAAAATTGGGAAAAGTGAACCCCCCAACGCAAATCAAAAAGCCACCCTGCTTACCTCTGGGCAGGCAGGGGGCAGGCTAACAAGGACTGGGGGCAGGCCCCCCAACCTTGTATAAAAAACGCAAAAGCTACCCTGCTTACCTCTGGGCGGGCAGGGGGCAGGCCCCCTGGACTTTGAACGAAAAGCCAGGAGCAGGCCGTACCAACAAGGACTGGGGCAGGCCCCCCAACCTTGTATAAAAAACACAAAAGCTACCCTGCTTACCTCTGGGCAGGCAGGGGGCAGGCCCCCTGGACTTTGAACGAAAAGCCAGGAGCAGGCCGTACCAACAAGGACTGGGGGCAGGCCCCCCAACCTTGTATAAAAAACGCAAAAGCTACCCTGCTTACCTCTGGGCAGGCAGGGGGCAGGCCCCCTGGACTTTGAACGAAAAGCCAGGAGCAGGCCGCACTAACAAGGATTGGGGGCAGGCCCCCCAACCTTGTATAAAAAACACAAAAGCTACCCTGCTTACCTCTGGGCAGGCAGGGGGCAGGCTCCCTGGACCTCAAACAAATGCCAGGGGCAGGCCAGGCAAACAAGAACCCGCCTACCTACAGGCAGGCGGGCTGCGAATCAAACTCATGGATCAAAATATACAAAAGCAAACAGAATTCACATATAAAGGGAAAAGTAGCGTCAAAGAAATACAAGACAAGTTTTCAAGTTTTCAAGGCAAATAGTTACAACCAAGAGTACGGCAGCCGGCCACCAAAGGGCTCGGCGCGCAAAGAAGTAAGGAAATTAAGGCATTGGCACAGGCGCAGCAGGGGACGAGCAAGAGCCCTCTGAGGAAGACTGCCCTCCATGTTAAGCAGGGGGAGCGTCCGGACCGGAAGCGTCTCCCTCAGACAGCCTACGCATTTGAGCTTCATCCTTAGCAGTGTAGAGGGCCCGGAAGGCATCTTCGTTAAAACCCGGGAACATCTCCCTGACAGCTTCCATGACAACCTTCAGGCAGGAGTTAGCACCATTAACAAAGCCCGCCGACATCGCCATTTCCACCTCCTGAAGAATCTCACCCCTCTCTTTCTCCCAACCCTCGGTCTTCGCCGCCAGATCCTCGGTCTTCGCCGCCAGATCGCCGAGGGCCGTCTGCAGATCAGAGTTTGCCTTGGAAAGGCGCTCCCCGAGGTCAATAACACTTTTCTTAGCATGGTCCAGTTCAGCCAAAGCCTTTCTGGCCTGCTCCAGTTCAGCAAAGGCCTGCTGTGCTCTCTTGGACTCCTCCCCCAGGCGAGACACTTCCCGCGTAGCTTTCTCGCTCTCAAACTTCCAATGGATAGCCCGACCCCTGGCCTCTTCTAGCTCAATCTCCTTTTTCGCCAGCTGATCCTTCAGGCTAGCAATGAGGGCAACATCCCTCTCAACTGCAGAAAGGCGGTCGGGGTTGGCTAGTTCCTCATCACTCAGGCGACCAAGGGCAGCCAGCTCCGCGGAAGCCTGCATAATTCGGGAGGTGCGCTTAATATACTGGGTCACTTGACTGGCAGCAGATTTGACGGTCTTGAGAAGATGGTCAGTTAAAACCGCCCCTGAGTCGGAGAGTAGGGCAGAAATATCTTAGCTGTCATCCGCATTGTAGTGGAACTCAACGTTCTCCTCAGAGAGAAGGGTGGCGGGAATCTCCGGAGCAAGGCGCTTGGGTTCAGGCGTGGCAGTCTCCAAATCCACCACCTGGTCAGCGTTAGGGGCCTCCCGACTCCTCTTTCTGGTCAGTGCCCGGGGGGTACTCTCCCCAGTCTCCTCGGAACCTGCGGCCCGCGACTGCGGGGGGATCTGAATCCCTGCTGAAAGGCCCTCTTGCCTGCCAACAGGCGATGGAGTAGCCTCGAAAGCGATCGCCCTCGCAGCTGGCGAAGGAGTAGCCTCAGAAACCGCCGTCTTGGCAGGCGTAACTCGAGGAGGAGGGGGAAGCCTTGGCCTACTGAATGACAGGCCCTTCAAATACTTCATCAGATTCTTCTCGCCTCTCTTAAAACCAGGGGGAAGAGAAGGGCGACTTTGGATGACAGTGAGGTTCTCGTCCAGGCCCAGGCGTCTCACCTCCCCCTTTTTCCAGATAAAAGTGGCAAGAGCTGCAAAACAAACAAACAGGCCGTCAAGGCATTTCCGAAATACACAAAAGAGTAAGAAGGAATCACCAGCACTCCTGAACTACCTTTATCCAGACCCGGATTCATGCCCAGCCGAGTCAAATAATTGTCAGTCGCTAAAAGCTCTGCATGAGGGAGCCATAAGGTGGGGCCATACACCCCATACTTGTTAGTATGGCCTGCAAAGTAGGCCGTCAACTCCTTCTCTTTCTCACTTAACTTAACCTCCAAGGCCTTCCCACCCACGCCAGGGTGGTACTCCTCAGGGGTCTCCATCCTGGTATGGACATGGTTTCTGAAGTGACGAGGAATCCTCCACCCATGGGTGCTGTGTATGTAAATGAAGTTGTTCTTCCAATCCCTCAAGCTGTCCATACCAGGCCACACCAAACAATGTCCCTTCTGCCTCAAGAGGGACCAATAACCAGGGGAGCCCGTACTCCCAGATGAAACCATCTGCAAACCCACCATGAACCACAGGGCGTCGATGGAAGGCTCCATGCGGTGGAAAAGGCAGGTCCAGACGTATGAAATCAGCGCCCTGACAGCTGTGGCTGTCAGTTGGGCGACGGCGACGTTCATACGCCTGAAGATCTCCTCTAAAACAGGATGAAGGGGAAAGCAAAGGCCAAACTCTAAGCATTTATGGAAAACCGCTATACACCCATCTGGGGGGTTGCATACGGTATCCTTTTCGCCGGGGACAACAACTGTGTACCCCTCCCCGAAGTTATAGAGCCGCTCAATCACGACGGCGGCGTTCTTGGCAAGGATCACCTCCCGATTTTTCGGGTCAGGGAAAGTACTCAGAGGGATGCGGTATTTAGCCCTGTCTAAATAGTAAACCCTACCCTTTTCCCGACGAACGAGGGGACCGGAAGTTCGTGAAGGGTTAACTTCCAACGCCTCGTCGTCCGAGTCGATAGCATCGAACGAAGGGGGTTCAGGAGAGTTACCGCCCCCACTGTCCGCCGAGTGTTCCTCCTCAAAATCGACCTCCCTAGAGGAGGAGGCAAAGTCCATCCCTTCTCCCCTCTTTGATGGGTCGGTAAAGGGCAAAATCCTTTCACGGGTTCCAGACATGATTACTCTAAAAAAGATGCGGAAAAAAGGAAATCGAAGAGAGAAAAAGAGTGGAGGATGAAAATCTGACCTAAGATCGCCTGACAGCACGCCGCAAGCCCGAAGAAAGAGGTCTCAGGGAAATGGGGGTGCAAGGAAGGATACGATTCGTCAACACTCCAAGGTTTTTAACAAGAAAAAAAAGAATGAGGGAATGTCAAAAGAGAAGAAAGATTGGAAAAGAGGAGAGTGATGGATAATGGATCACTTTTATAGAGGAAGGCATGCCAAGAGTCACTCAGCCCTCTGGAATTCGTCCAAGGGCCGCGGTCCACGTGTCACCCCTGGGGAGGCTTGCCCTAGGCAGCTTCCCAAGAAAAACCTTGGGAGGACCAAAGGGTGTCAGCAGGCTGGTCACCCTATGACGTCCCCCCTAAAAAAAAAAAAAATAATAATAATAAACTCATATTAAAAATTCAAATACGCAAAATCTTCATTTCATTGAAAACCCCGCAAGGGAAAGATACATCGTAAGACGGGCATGAAAGAAAATTACATAAGGCTTGAAAAATTCCAGCCTGACAGAAATTAAAGGCCCTGCCACGCAGGCCTAGTCGTCCCCCAAATCTGGGGAATAATCTCCAGGACTGCCTGGACTCCCGAGAGCCGAACCCCAGTCCCAACTTGGGGAACCCTGAAAGGGGTCATTTGAAGCCCCGTCATCGTCCCTGTCGCTCAGGCAGCCGAGACCTTCGCTGTCGTCAGAATCATGGCTGCTGTCTTCCCAGTCCCTTCCAAAAGGGACAGCTCGGGACTCGTCGCAAGTGCGACAGCCTGTCTTCTTTACAGGCGAAGAAGGACCCGACTCCAGGGAGGAATCGGTGTCAGAGTTGGGGCCGAATTGTTCAGGGTGCAGCCATGGAAAACATTCATGGCACCCTCTATCATAACAGCCCCCCCTGGGAGCAACGCCTGAACCTAGGCGCAGCAGGAGGAGAGGACCTCCTAGGGCGTTTGCCCATCCTAATAGAGGCCTTCCGACCCCTCCGGCGAAGGCGAAGCCGTGAACAGCGACTCCGGCGAGCAGCTAAATAAGCGGCCCGCGCATATCTGAGCCTCCAAAACCCTCTGAAGATGAAGGAAACATGTTTGACTCCGCGGCGAACTACACTTTTCTTGATCCAAGCCATGTTTAGAATGAGGAAAATGGAAAGATTGAAGGTGGAATGAAGTACAAATGACCAAGGAAGCTAAAGGTTTTATACCAAGGAAAACACCGCATTAATGGTGCCCCAACCACCTCTGCAAGGGAGAAAGCCAATCAGCGGAGCGGCACGCTGCCCAAAAATTCTCTATGCAGAGGAAGGTAATCATAACGAAAGACGTTTGAACTCCCTGCGTGCCCAGAGAAATTAAAGCATGTTCCCTCGAGAACATGCGACGCATTGAATGCAAGTGTCCAAAGAGGCAACCTCCCGCTGTCCCAGAGCAAGACATCGCCTGCCGAGCTGGAACCCCGTTCCTCCTCAGCCGGCGAGGGCCAATTGATGGGGGTCGGTTGCCTGTCATTGGCCGCCTGCCAATCAGGCCCCGAGGCGACCAAGTCCCAAAAGGGGGAAAGGTCTGTCCAGCAGCTTTTCCCCATCAGTCACTGGAATCTCCAAGTGTGGCCCCAATCCCTTGGGCCGTCCGCCAAACGGAGTAAACCAGGCCTGCCGCCTGCTTCCAGGGCGTTCCCGCCTGAACGGAGCCGAAGGGGAACCGAGGACCCATCCGTCATTTTGCCTAAGGTAATTGGGAATGGATGGATGAGAAGCCGCCACTTGTCACTTTCCCATCCAACCATTCCTCTTTCTCTTCTCTCTCTTGTGGGAAGGTATAAATACCTCCCCATTTCCCACATGAGAGGGGTTGGATTTTCTCTCTCTAGACTCTTACTCTTAAAACGCCGCCTAGTTCCTCACGAGCTAGGTTCGTAAAGGCATTTCACGGACTGACTTAGGCATCGGAGAGGGTTTCCTCGGACAACCTCCGAGGCCCTGTGCGTTCATTGTGCAGGGAGCAGGCCGTTTTCCGCCGGGGAAGTCCGATTCAAGGAGTGAGAGGAAGGGGAGATCAAGGGAATCAAGTGACTAGTTATCCATCATTAATTCAATTACACTACCCGGATTCTAGGCCGGGTAAATCGTTTCCGTAACCGGAACAATAATCATCAACAAGTTACTCATTTTATATCTACAAGTATTCGTACCGGTGCTGTCAAAAAATAATGACCACTATAGCTGCGCGTGTATCAATTTTCTGTCACGGCAGATTGAATACCTTGACGATAGATCTTACGACAAGGAGGATTTTGAAAGTCTTTCTTATGTCGGGATGACACGACTCTCAGTAAGTCTACTCATTTTGGTATATATACTAACATCCTTACATACAAAATGTTGTATGTAAGGATGACAAACAAACAAATGATCTTTCGTCATCTGTCATTCTCATATGGTTTTTTTCTTTTTTATCATCAAAGCCGTAGAAATGGGTAAGTACATGTTGCAGAGAGGTATCGCTAAGGGGGCGAATGTATCGTCGTTCCCTCTTGTCAACATCCCGTTCAGATGGCAGGGAAGCGGATTCTCTGCTAATGACTGCGGCGTCTACCTCATGATACACATGATGTTGTATGCCGGGAAGGAGCTCGACTGTCCCTTAAGCACGAGCGAGGCGAACAATCTGTATAGAGCAGAAATCGCCGCAACACTGTGTCTCTGCGACATCAAAAAGGAAAGGGACGTGTTGATATCATGGGTGTCCTCCTTCGTAGCTGATAAAGCTAACCTTGTCATTAGTAAGACTATGTCAGCTGTTACCACGTCTATCAGTGAGATTGACAAGAGGTCAGAAGAGCCGATCCCCGACGAAAGACCCGCTAAGAAGAGCCGCGTGCCACCACCCCTCCAAAAACACCATCTGTAGAAACCACACATTAATCACCGGTCACCATCGGATCATTATCTGTCCTTAGGAGTCGATCTAGAGGGGACGGGGATGGCTTAGGCCGCTGCTCCATCGACTGGGGCGATGTAGATCCCAGTCTCCCGATGGCAACCCCGTTCCTTGCAAACAACAAGACCCTGTTGGGAAATATCCGCGTCCTGCGAAAAAATGTAGGGGACTACTGCATATTTCAGCACAACAACTACAACAACAGGTAATAAAATGAACACTAAACATATTGGGTATATATTATTGTTTAATTTTTTTGTCACTTATCTGTTATTCGCAATGCCTACCGATCAGTTCTGAAAATGGTGGCGGAGTATTCACCGTTGGTTGCAATCACCCAGGGCGATGTAATGTCCATGCTTCCAGGTAACGACGACATGTCTTCATCTGTCTTCGAGTGCATGTCAATGCTGATGAACAGCCTCGTCGTAAATGGGAGCAGGTCGGGTGATTCTCCGAAGATGGCTTTCTTTGGCCTAACGAGTTACTGTCTAGGAATTTATGGATAGAATTATGGGATGGGGCAGTATGTGGTAGGATACATTATGCTCGCCTAATATTCTGATTTTTTTGGAAATTGATTGATTAAAGTAACACTTCAACTGTATTGGAGTAACACTCACCACGTGTTGCAGTAACAAGAATTTTATGTTTCACTACAACACATGGACACCAACAAATTACCTTGTATTAATTGTAAATGTTCACACAAGCCCAAAATTTTTACAGGATTGCATAATGAAGATTGTGGCCGAAGATCCGGACTGCATATCCACTCAGAATTCCGACGCCTTGATGGAGCAGTGGAATATTTTCAGGGATAATTGCGGCGGTACATTGCAGCTGGACGTTGATCTGATTTTTGTGCCTATCAACATGGACGGGTACTTCTTCTGCATATTCTTCAACCAAAAGAAGAAGACAGTCGATCTCCTCGATCACTGTCGCTACACAGACATTAGAGAGACAGAACTCTTTACAGCTATCAAGATAATTGGGAGCTTCTCTATTCTTCATTTCATCTGTTTTTTTATCACATCTCGTTTGCTATGTTTAGTGAGGTCATCTTATATTGTCATCATTTATTTGCAGGTGGCGACAATGAGAGATTATCTTGACCAATATAAAGTTGTTGGTGTAGAAGATATTGTGGAGTACAGGTTCCGCATGGTTAAACTGAATTAGCAGTCCAAGGTCACCAACAAGGATGAGTCGGGGTTGTTCCTGCTGATGCACATGCTAATGTACGAGGGCTGTGAATTTGAACACGCAGACCTCGACAGGAAGGTTAACAGAAGATACCTAGTGGTCCAACTTGCAGCCACTCTTCTCCTAGCAGACATGAACAGCGTGCGAAAGCGGCTGATTGGACATGTAACCAAGTTTCTGGCAGTTAGGTCAAAATTAATTGAAGAAGTGAAGGCTAAGCGAGGAAAGAGCTTGAAACAGTAACTCGTAAATGGTTGGATTAATTGTAACTTTCATTTAACAAAAAAAATAAGCATCATTTTGTACATGGTTGACAAATTAGGTTGTCAAACAAAAAATTACTGTCATTTTGACATATTTCACTGTCATCATACGCCGTAAACTTTGTTACTTTAAGTCGTATATTGAGTTACTTACAATTCATGACATGTGTTACTTTAACTCTAATATCTTGTATGCTGCATAATAGTGTCTTTAACACAGGATGTCCAATTGAACAAAAAGAGTAATGTCTTTTTTATTAAGTATTTCCCAAACAAATAGAAAAATGGTGTGTTCTTCATTCAATCGACTAACACCTGTTACACATAACCTCTGTTACTCTAATTCATCTACCACGTTACTCTAATGAATAATGTGTGCTACTATAACTGAATCTTACTCCAATAATAAATTATATTCTCCAAGAAATAAATATTTGTAAGTCAATCAACATAAAAAAAATGTGTTACTGTAATTCGTTCAATGTGTTACTGTAAAGAATAAGCTACGTTACTCTAATAACATACTGCCCTAATCAAAATTCTGGTTCATCCTCCTCGTCCTCATCTTCTTCTTCTGATTCGGAGTCATCGTCAAGACGGTTCGACAGTCGGTGGTGGCCGTGCTGCAAAGGGATTGGGGCAATTCCTTTTGTCATGATGCGCCATCTGCTTACAATTGTTGCACATGCACTTGGGCTTTTTTGCAAGTGCAACGGATTTCTCTTTGCTCGATAACAACCTTTTGCCGCTTCCTTTTGTCTTGGAAATCTTCGGCAGGAGTATCGTTATCTTTGCAATTGACGTACATCCATGCATCTCTTCCCATTCCTGGGCTTTATTCAATGTCTTGCTACCCCCAATGTGCTTAAGCTTCTGCCTGAATTCGCGGATGAAAGTGCACATGCTCTCCACATCTGCTTTATTAGCAGACCTAGAATACCTATCGTCTCATGAACCTCCGACCACAATTTACACATCTCTATCTGCTTTCCGTCTATGATGTCAATGTCATCGCCTTCCATACCGTCATCAACAATATGAGCATTGCGCAGTGCATCCCTCGACCACCTTCTGGCAACGTAGTTATCGGGTATACTGTTCAGGACCTTCGACGAATATATCCAAATTATGTGTCGACACAGTATTCCTCTTGTCTTAAACAATTTACACGTGCTCCTGACGTCTGACATTTCTATAGGAGGTTATTATTAAAGCATTAAGATAATCAAATCTACCACCTACAAACCGCATTACTTTAACTCATACTGTGTGTTATTCTAATACATGCATTCTGTTACTTTAACTCATAAATCCCGTAAAAATGAAGACAGCAAGCAGGCCAGTGTGTACCTTGTTTATAGTGGACCAGAAATTCTTTACCCCTAGTGGCATCCCTTACTGTAGTTACTTCAACCCCATCCCTTTCAGCAAATCCTCTCACACTGCACGCGCCCACTGAACACCTGACCTCCTCTTGAAATTCATCAAACACGATGTGGGTGTAGATCCTGGCGGCATGCTATTCTATTGGTAGGTGGGTTATTGTCTTCGACAGAGATTGTATGTTCTCGCTGTCAAGCTTTTTCTGGGTATACCTCTGCTGATCCACAACGCTCTCGAACCACATCCAGAATTCAACCAACGTTCCTTGCTGGTTCTCAAACAGCTTGAAGAAATTGTTTTCGCTCTCCGATCTCTGTGTTGTTTGCATTAAGCCACCTATCTTCAGATCCCTGTAGTGTGCCATGACCCACTGCTTCCTAATCGAAAAGGTAGATGTGAACCACTGAACATCCCCCACATCGTGCTCCTCCATTATTTCCATCCACCGCTCGTCGAATTCAGCTGCATCGATCTCGTCATCGCACACTATTGCATTCAATTTCTTCAGGAATTTCTGGTAGTCACTCCTCGAGGCACCATATTTAGTGGGGACCTTATTCATATATGCCACATACAAAATCGTTGCCACGCCGATTTAAACATCTTCGCGAATGATGATATTATCCCGGGGTCCTGATCAGTGATGATGTACTCAGGATCCTTGCCGCCCATGGCCGTTAGGAACCGTTCGAACACCCAGTTGAACGATTCAATGTTCTCGTGCGCGATGAGAGTGCCACAAAAAGTCACCGATCGTTTGTGATGCTCGACAACGGTGAACGGGGTGAATATCATTTTATATTTGTTCGTCCCGTAGGTCGGGTCGAACGAAACTGCGTCACCAAACAACCTGTAATTTCTCCTAGCAACACCGTCAGCCCAAAATACCCTGCTCAAACTACCGTCGTCATCCAGTTCCTAATCAAAAAAGAATCCCTTCCGATTGTCGACCAAGTCCCTGTAACGATCGATGAATAACTGACCGTCCCTCTCATGGACAAAGCACTTTATATCTCTGCCAAAGTTCTTGAAGTCGACCAAGCTGGCACCTACGTTTGCGAACCCTTCAAACTGCTGCTTACCCATCTTGTACGTCCGCGTAGCACCGATCTTCAGCTGAAACAATACATGGATTAAAGTAACGTATGACAAGAATTGAAGTAACAGTAGAAAGGCATTAAAGTAACAAGGGGTTAAATTAACAGAAAATGCGTATTCACAGATGGTATTCATTAAAGTAACGGATGGTATGAACCACAGTAAGTTATCATGTGCATTAAAGTAGCCCCAGATATTTTGTAGTGCAGTGAACTCATATAGTGATCAAAATTTTAATAAACACATACCCGTGAATTGTTCAGGATCATTTGCTTGTGGTACTTCGTGAGTTTTCTCGATATCTTATGGAATTCTCTGTCCTTTGGTGAAATTAGCTCGTGATTGTGCCCAATGTGGAAAATATCAATTTTTAGGGGTCCGCCTTTGATGTACAACCTAATCCTTGCTTTGAAACCAACACGACAGACCTTGGTCTTCCTTGTCGGTGCTTTGACAGCGACTCCCTCGGCTGTCTCCTTCACTGTTCCCTCCCTGGACGATGACTCCTTGGTCGCCGCATCCGCGCTGACATTTTTCTTTTTGTTAAAACCCTGCCTATTACATACGATCAACTTTGATTTAATCTTACCACCTCGCCATCTTTTTGTTGTGTACCTCCTCACATCGAACCCGCAAGCCAATGCATAGATCTTATAAAAGTTTACTGCCTCTTCCACGTCCTTGAAAATTTGCCCTACGTATGGAGTGAAACTCTCGCCCACATCCCTGCACCATTCACTTGCTTTTGCATCTACTGTAAAAGAATAACATTGCCATTAAATGTCGCAGTAACACTGGACTCAATCAGCAGAAGATGATTAGAATCACTCTGTCACTCCATAGCAATAAAGTAACAGATGACATTAATTAAAGTAACAAATGAAATGCATTGAAGTAACACTGGACTCAATCAACAGAAGATGCGTACAAACTAGAGATAAAGTAACAGATGACGGGCATCAAAGTAACGGTTAACGTGAATTAAAGTAACATATATTGTGCACTAAAATAACGCCATGTATATACCATTCATATATTATCGAAAAAATGTGGTAATATGTAGTGTCCATACCATAAACGTAAAATCTAATAATATGGAGCATTTTAATGGCTCCCATGGCGTCTTCAGTATAAATTACAAAAGCAAAAACTTACCATTTGTGTCTTTGACAAGTTGCATATCAGCCATTGAAGGAGAAGTTGCAGTTGCACTAGGAAGAAGATGAAAGACTGAACGTCTATTAGAGTGTCGTGACTGAACGTGTGTACCTCTATTGAAGGTTATTTTGGTTGAACGTGGTGGATGATAGTATAAAGCAGTATATTTCTTTGAATGAGAGACGTTACTATTTGATATTGTTTCCTATTTTGGTGTCAATCACGTCCCATTATTATATGAAACTGTATTTTTTTTTAAAATATGGCGGTTTCCTAAATCCTTATGCACTCCAAAGCACTACAATAACAAATGAAAAGCACTAAAGTAACGATTGGAGTGTATTAAAGTAACACGACATATAAAGTAACAGATGGTAGACATTAAAATAACAGATCCTCTACATTAAAGTAACGCATTATGTGAGCTACAATAACTCAATATATTGTGCGTGTGCAAATTTCATATGATGAATCAGGCATCTTCCCATATACTACAGTAACACGATAGATATGTAGTTTCCCATATTGCAAACGTAAAAACTAATAATTGAGTAACATCTTAATGATTTCCATGTCGTTTCCAGTATAAATTACAAAGCATATACTCATCGTTTGTGTGTTCTACGATTTTCATATCCGCCATCAAATGAAATTTTTTAGCCTGATTGATCGAACGTAAATTATAATAGCGCGAAGAAGACGGTGAATGATTGAATGTGTTCTTGATTGTGTTGATTGGAAGTAAATGGCAGCGGCGCGAAGAAGAATTTCAATGGTTGAATGAGAGAATGATGAACGTGAGTTTTGTTATGAATGAATGTCAGTATGGATGATACGTTACTCTAATATATTTCTTTCTATTTTGATGGAAGTAATATCTTTTTTTTAATTAAATATTCTGATGGATCTTGTCCGTCCATCCTCATCCCAATAAATGGATGGGATGAGGACTTAGGGACTCAATTCTTATGAGGGATTCATAAGAACTCATCTCTTTCTCTCTCTCTCTCTCTCTCTCTCTCTATATATATATATATATATATATATATATATATATATATATATATATATATATATAGAAATGGGATCAAGGAAGTTGGTGGTGGATTGGGAAGTTATATTTGTGTCAATTAATCATGGGTTAAATGGATGACTTAGATGGATGATGTGTTGTATTTAAAAAAAAGAAGCAAAAGGCTCAATCAGTTACAGCCTGACAACAGCAGTAGCAGCAGCCCCCTCTCACACTTCAATCACACCAACATCTCTCGAACTAATTTATTTCTATCACCCAAATTTTTTCTACTCATCAAGCCACTCCTTCTCTACATGCTTCTTAATTTCAATATTTTGTCTTTATAATTTTTTTTAAAAAAAATTTAACCCCAAATTCTTCAACCTTTATTCATTTTTATCTTCAACATCTCCATTTTCAAGCTTTATTCATCTCACAAAAAAAGAACAACTTCATCTTCCAACTTCATTCATCCAACAAAAAAAAAGAATTTCTTCATCTTCAAGCTTCGTTCATCCAAAAAAACAACAACTTCATCTTCCAACTTCATTCATAAAAACAAACATTCTAATTAAGATGTTCTAGTTGGAAATATTATTTTGATTGACTTTAAAAAAACATTCTAATTAAAAATAAAGAACAAGTCATTTAGTGCGTAATGTTCTTGCAGAATTGCAAGGTCACACACTTTTAGTTGTATAGTCACACTCAGTATTTTGTAGAATCGCGCAGCTGTACACTCATTGTAGTCACATATTCAGTTGTATAGTAACACTCATTAGGTTGTATAGTCACACTCGCTATGTTGTAGAATCACGCAGCTGTAGGATACCTTGGGATTAATGTATCATGCGTTTAATCATCTTCATCTTCATGCTTGTTTTATTTTTCGTACCTTCTTTTTTTTGGTATTTATAAAATTATTCATCTTCATTATCCAAAAACAATGAAGGTTGAATATGGATGAATGGACGACTCTGACTTTCCTCAATATCGACATTCTAAAAAAAAAGTATTAATCACATACAAAAGTATTTAAACCAACTCATCTTCAAGTTTCATTCATCCAACAAAAAAAGGAATTTTTTTTTCATGTTCAAGCTTCGTTCATCCAAAAAAAAGAACAACTTCATCTTCCAACTTCATTCATCCAACAAAAAAATATTCTAATTAATATGTTCTAGTTGGAAATATTATTTTGATTGACTGTAAAAACATTCTAATTAAAAATAGAAAAACTTTTAGTGCGTAATGTTCTTGCAGATTTGCAAGGTCACATACTTTCAGTTGTATAGTCACACTCATTAGGCTGTATTGTCACATTCGCTATGTTGTAGAATCATGCAGCTGTAGAATACCTTAGGATTAAGGTATCATGCGTTTAATCATCTTCATCTTCACGCTTGTTTTATTTTTCATACCTTCTTTTTTTGGTATTTATAAAATTATTCATCTTCATTATCCAAAAAAATGAAGGTTGAATATGGATGAATGAACGAATGTGACTTTCCTCAGTAACGACATTAAAAAAAACAAAAGTATTAATCACATACAAAAGTATTTAAACATTCATTAAATATTCAACCTCCATTCGTGTTGATTTCTTTTATAGTTGATTTCATGTTTGTAAGGAGTGTGACTATACAACATGGCGAGTGTGACTATACAAATACGACAACTTTTGGCTACAAACCAATTGGTGCATAGCTGCGTGGTTTTAAAGGTGAAAGGATGAGTGATTTTGCTATAGACCCCACGTGATTATGAAATCAGAAAATAGCGATGGAAATATATTTACATTAGAAAAAGTCCATCCTTTACATATAGTACGTCAAACATAAAAACATACTAACCCACCAAACATCCTTTACATATAGTACGTCCATCCTAAAGCAAACATTTTATCCCATACAAACACTCAAGAGCTTAACGATGGTCTCCGGTACGTGCGCAACAATACGTTGTCCAATTACGTGGTCGGTCGCTGTATCTTCCACGATGTTCTTCTTCCCACCGCCCCTTTTACCAACATTCCTCTTTCCACCAGCCATTTCGCTGCGATAAAACACACAATCAATCTAAGTCACACAATGAATATGACTATATAACTAAATATGTGACTACAATGACTGTACAACTGCGTGATTGTACAACATAATGAGTGTGACTGTACAACTTTAACTGTGTGACTATACAACATAATCAGTGTGATCCTACAACATAACGAGTGTGACTATACAACTTCAACTGTGTTACTATACAACATAATCAGTGTGATCCTACAATATAATTAGTGTAAATATACATCATACTGACTGTGATTGTCCTACAACATAACGAGTGTGACTATACAACTTAAACTGTGTGACTATACAACCCAATCTCTATGACTATAAACTAAATTATACTTATTTATACTTCAATCATCATTAGCAAAGATGATTACACACACTAATCACTGCAAGAATTTGTGTGATTCTACAATATAATGAGTGTGACTATACAACACCAACTGTTTGACTATACAACCTAAAGTGTGTGACTACAAAACTAAAACCGTAAATGGAAAATAAAAGCCATACAGTTCATTATACTTCAATCATCATTAGCAAAGTCACATTCATAATTAGAAAGATGATTATACCTACGAATCAGAGCAAATTATTTAAACATTCAATAAATATTCAACCTTCATTCATCCATATTCAACCTTCATTTTTCTTTGTGGATAATGAAGATGAATAATTTTATAAATACCAAAAACAAAAGGGATGAAAAATAAAACAAGCATGAAGATGTAGATGATTAATTATTTTAAAGATGATATAAAAAGATAAAAACAAATACCGGAATTGTAGATTACCTTGGGATTAGGGTATCATGCGTTTAATCATCTTCATCTTCATGCTTGTTTTATTTTTCATTTCTTTTTTTTTGTATTTATATTCATCTTCATTATCCACAAAAAAATGAAGGTTGAATATGGATGAAAGGACGACTGTGACATTAAAAAAACAAAAATATCTAAACATTCATTAAATATTCAACCTCCATTCATCCATATTATGAATAGTTTCATCCATATAATTAGTTCCCTAATTATCATGAGTAGCTAGTTTTTTTGCTCGGGTCGAGGGGGATTGATGGACTGTTTTACGATTATGTTGCTTCGATACTAATTTTATAATTATGCCAATACCATTTTCGCGTGCTTTATTTGTCGATTAATTTATTAAAGGCCGCAACATTTTAATCTGTTTGGGAAATTCTAGTTCTTGTGCGAAAGCCGAATTAGGATTAGATCACGCGATTTGGTAGGGAGTCTAATAAGTTGCGAGAGCCTGTTAGATCCTTCCTAGGTTGATACGATTCGAGAGAACGTGTTATAGCCGACTAGCATGTTTATGTGTTTATTATTATTATTGTCGCATAATTGTCGAACATCTATCATGAACCCGTGACCTTAGTTTTCATCTTACTGTTAGATTCGATTATTTATTATCGCATTTTAGTAGTGTTTTTATATTTTTCCATCAATTAACCCGTTTAGAGCATTTTAGAATCGCCATAGCTATTAGACGTGTTTAACTGTTTTCCTGTGGATACGATACCTTGCTTGCCGCTATATTTTTGTTAGTAGCATTGAGTTTATCTTGATTGGGTGAGACGACTTAACCCATATCATCTAACAGTATGTAGTTTCCCATATTGTAAACGTAAAAACTAATAATTGAGTAGCATCTTAATGACTTCCATGACGATTCCAGTATATATTACAAAGCATATACTCACCGTTTGTGTGTTCTATGATTTGCATATGCGCCATTGAATGAAAATTTTATGCTGGATTGATCGAACGTATGTTATAGCAGCGGGAAGAAGATGATGAATGATTGAATGTGTTCTTGATTGTGTTAATTGGAAGTAAATGGCAGCGGCGCGAAGAAGAATTTCAATGGTTGAATGAGAGAACGATGAATGTGATTTTGGTTATGAATGATTGAATGAGAGAATGATGAACGAGAGACTGAATGAATGAATGGCAGTATGAATGATACGTTACTCAAATATATTCCTTTCTATTTTCATGGAAACAATATTTTTTTTAATATAATGATGGATCTCGTCCCTCCATCCATCTCCCATCCAACGGATGGGATGAGAACTTAGGGACTCAATATAGATGAGAGACTCATTATAACCCCCCCCCTCTCTCTCTCTCTATATATATATATATACATACATACATACATATATATGTAGGGTTACAATCCTTAAACCAAAGGAGCTGTTACAAGTATTAACCGAAAAGACAAAAGTAGAGAGATAACAATTATACCTTATTTGCAGCGGAACAACGTATTAATAAGAAGTATAATTGTAGACACCCACATTTGGCCGCCAGGTGTCTATAGCAGTTTCCGAAAAACACCCGATGATGATCGGATGTAAACATGACTTAATACGCTCGATTTTGGACTCAGAATCAATAATATTTGGCACGAGCTTTTAGCGGAGTAAAAATCTCACAAAACCGAGCTCAAATCCCGGCCCAGTGGGTCGTTTCCAGTCAAATGAGACTAATTTGGGTCAAAACCGACACCGAGGACAAAACCGTCTTTTAGCGACCGAGTCAACCCCAGTCAAGGACGTTTCCGAGGCATAAAAATCAGTCACGCAACTTTAGAAATCCGATTTAAAGTCAAATACCACAAAAATCAGCTACAAAGAGGAACTAAAACTCTACCTTAAAGATAAAACTCTATCTCTAAAAGAGTCCTCCCACCCGTCTAGACCCACTCGATCGAGTGGACCAGCCCACTCAGTTGAGTAGGCTCACAAAACCCCATAAAACTGGAGTCAGACCGGGCACTCGATCGAGTGGACCCTTTTTAGTTGAAACCGGATTTTTTTTTTCCAAAATCAGAATCCTTCTCTATCAAAAACCGGTACCTTTCCTATCCAAAGTCGGGTACCTTTCCTATCCTAAGCCGAGGTATCTCTCCTATAAATACACCCCTTTGCACACACACAATACACAACAAAAAAATACAATTCATAACCCAAAATTTCAGCAATCTTAGGCAAGTACAAGCCCGACTTTTCCTTAGAAATCCTATAGGAAACCCGAGCCAAACCAATCCAAAATTACAACACCTTAACTCTCTTTATATCCTCGTTACTCCCACGCAAGCGCCGTTACTACGAGTTCCTAATCGAGATCAAAATTAGCATGTAGGTTGAGGGTGTTACAAATCCCGCTTTCTCTCTTTCTTGTTTTTTTCCCCTCCGTTCGTCTTATTATTCCTCGTCGCGTCATCTTTTATTTTCTCGTTTCTAATATTGATATTATCGTACTATCATCTAATCAAATAAAAAAAACATTATCCCTAGGATGCGATATCGACTCTGTAGTCGAATATCGGATCTAAAGGAATCAATCAACAAACCATATCAAGCACAATCCCGTTGATGCCGAAATAATCGTCACATAGTCCGAAAGGATTAATTAGGACATTACGATGCGAAGGGAATTATTTCATCTTAATTCAATTTAAAACAATTTATAAGCATCTTTTACAAAATTCACTCTAAATATTTGATACTGATTTTATAATCAAGTATCGAATATGACGAGCATCGAAAACTGAATCGAGTGTAAATCATATTATATTTTCACGCGATTTAGCAAAAGAATCGATTTCAAAATTAAAAGCAAATTCACAAACCATTGTTTGTACAGGGGGCACTCGATCGAGTGCCATAGGCCACTCGGTCGAGTGACACCCCAAAAAGTGGGCAGAAGGTTTTCTCAAGGACCACTCGATCGAGTCCCACTACGACTCGATCGAGTAGCCTTTGTCACACCAAAATCCGGACCTTCAACATATTTCAAGCCTCGATAAATCTTTTTAATGACTTCGGTCAACGCGTGTCAAGTGTATCACGTGTCCTACTCTTTTCAAACCATGCATCATGCGATTTATGTAATGCTAATCTTTTTACAAACCGTTATATCGTTACTAACTCGTTTGTTTCTATTTTAACGCATTATTTTCATTGTTTGTTTTATTGTACTAAAACGAACCTCGCATGCTAAATACAACTTTGACATAATCCAAAGATGCATTAAACGACGTAGATCAAACATAATTCACATGTTTAGTCAAAACACTGTTTACATATCATTCAACCGTCAAACTAACACGCGTACATGAAAAACGAACGATATCTAAGTAGAGGCCGCTAAGTGCGGGCGGGGTTGGGTGTTCTTTGTGAATTTTCCAACACGTACCCTCACCCCTTACTCAGAACCATGGTTTCCGGATGTCCGAAACCGTTGGCGTACGAGAGTCATTCAATACACGATTTCCGATAATGTCGGTATCGGTATCGCAATGCAAAAGGATGAACCCCATAAACTCTAAAATCGGAATGGGCCGTACTCTGTGCATGGCCCACTAAGACATAGAGTGGGTTCGAATGGGCCCGAACTCCCACAAAGTTCGGTGGCGACTCCTAAATAGATTTAAATTTTAATTCGAGATCCATCTCACATGAGATTCATTCGCCGCCCCAAACCCGCACGTGGCCGCGTCGGGGTGGACCTATGTCATGTCCACAATTTGGCGACTCCGCTGGGGATACCTGATGTATCACTCGTTTTCGGGGTTCCTAGGGTGAGACTTGAACAGAAATCGTTCGATTATTACTGTACGCGTTTTAGTTTGATGGTTCATGCATAACCCAAATTTTTCCCGGGCCGGTTACTTGTGACCGACGTCCCACTATACTGCGGTGCATTCCTAAATGGGTGCGCTAAAAACTTCTATGGCCGAACTCGTATGGGTTTCGCGGCATGTTCTAAGACCAATTCGGCTTAGGAAGTCTGTCCTGATTTACGAGAAAGCCGTCGTTGTTGGTATAGACCCGATTTCGACCGACCGAGACTTAGTTTAAGAGCATACATGTATGGAGTCGATATATTGCTTCCCTGACTACATGCTACTTGATTTACATGTCACCTTTTTTTTTTCAAAAAACCGTTATTTCAAAAATGCATCTTTTCAAAATATATAGTTTTCAAAACCCGGGATGCTACCAAAGATAGGACTTACGATTTGACTCAAAATAGCCTATTTTTAGCCGGTATGCTACCCAAAGTTCGATTTTTTCAAACCTTAAAAAAAAAAACGGTCCCCGACAGCGCTTTTGCCACTTTCAAAAGTCGGGATCATCCTCTGATTTTTCTCGGAATTCAAACTTTTTCAAAAGAAAAATCTTCTTTATCTTAGGACTTACCACATTTAGCAGTGTCGGGTCTTTTCCTAAATTGTCGAAGTCTCTAGTGTCGAAACTCCGTCGATTTTACATCACGGGTTTCCCCCTATCCCAGTCCGCCTTATTTGTCAAGGCAAGGCTCACTTACGTAGGACATACCCCTACAAAAGGGAGGCCCGTTTACACATTCGAGTGCAAAGCCTGGGGAAATCTCACGTAGACCTTCCTTCGAACAGGACTTGGCCCACTCAGTCGAATCCTAAGGAAGTTACATCACCCACGAGTCACCCGTCTAGGTGTCGGTCTCGAGTCATTTTCTCTTCTAGTCTTTTCCTTGCTCAGGATGTACTGTTTTGTTTCCAGGATTTGAGTCAGTTTCTGATTACGCGGTATTCTTACAGACAGGCCACCGGTAACCAGACACCAACACAAGATGCAAGAAGCTTTGGACAAGTGGACAGCCTCGCTGGCTCAGATTGAAGCCCAGTTGGCGGCTATCAAATCCGACCAGATAGCTATTGTTACCCGTTTAAGCGCCGTGGAACAAGGGACTCCTAGCGGTGGGGTTGAGACTACTGGGCCTCTGGCTGAACTGGTCAGCGCAGTCCGAAAACTGGAAGAATAGGTCCACTTATCGACTAACAACACTATCCCCACGGAAAATGCCCGTGCCTATACACCCCTGAATGATGAACTGCCAGCAAACCTCAAACTTACGGGCCTACCAATGTTTGATGGGACCGAAGACCCAGTGCGTCACATCCAGGCCTTCAAGGAGTTCATGGCCGTTAAAGGAGTCAAGTCGACCATGTTCAAGTACCTGTTTGCCTCCTCTCTCGAGAAGCATCCGAAAACCTGGTACTACAGGCTTGATTCCAAGAAATACAAAACTTGTGATGATGTGGCAACGAAGTTTGCTCGGAACTATGCCGACAACACCGAAATCCAGACCACGATGCGCACCCTGGAGGTTATGGCCTAGGAACCCAAGGAAGGTTTTACGAAATACGTTCGACGCTGGAGGGCCGAGAGTGTGAAATTGGTTGACAAGCCCAATGAAAAGGTCTTAGTGGAGGCCTTTGTCAAGAACCTCCTTCCCTCCTATCGGGTCCATCTCCGGTATGCGGTCATACCTAACTTCGCCACCTTAACTGAAATGGGGACGAGGATTGAAGATGATTTAAGGCTAGATGTAACACCCGCTATTTTTCCTAAGCGTTTTTATTTTTTTTTCCGTTAGGACTCCGTCTTAACTCTGTCACTTTTGGCCTCATATTTCATCATTTTACTAAGCTCTATTTTAATTTTTGAGTTTAATAATTTTATTTTTAATTTTAAAGATTTGAATTCTTTTTAAATCCATTTATTTGGTTTCTTCGTAAACTAATTAAATTTTCCGCAAGGAATTCTATTTCTCTTCGAATTGACATTTTTAAGCTTAGATTTAAGTTATTCCTTTTCCTAAAAATGTTTGAATACGTTTCTATAATATTTTAAACTAGTAAATATTTTTATTTACAAAAAAAAATAGTTGTTAATGATTTTTATTACGAAGCTTCGCGAATAATTATTTTCTTACGCGAGGTTTACTCGAATTACTTTGAAATGCCTTTAACTATTTTACGATTATACTTTTTATCAACTTATAAATTATTTGAGACCATTTCCTCACATTTTGGACCGACTAAGCTCTTGGTCACAAGTTTTATTACGTTTTATTTAAACGTTTCATTTTATCACGTTAAAACGTAAACATAAGATAATTTTTATTTCATTCAATTGTTGCATTATTATCAAAACTTTTCATGCATCTTCCTCATCCATTTTGGCCGGCCACTTGGTCATTTTTGCACATTGTTTTCATCAACTCATTCACTCACATTTATACACCAAAGACCTTCCATCCTCCTTATTCATTCTTGTCATAAAAAAAAATATTCAACCTTTCTTCCTCTCATTTTGGCCGTGTACTCCCTCTTCCATCTTAGGCAGATTTTTGCTCCATTTCGAGTCTCAATCGCATCTTTTTTATCGTCATAATAATCCTCTTTCCGTTCTCTTCGTTAAGGTATTAATCGACGTCATTTTCGATCAATTTTTACCTTGATTTTTATTAGTTTTCTCATGGTATTTTTCTGCCATGATTTCCGTGTTTGGTAGGATTTTTGGACGATCTCGAAGCCGACGAATGTATTATCGACTCAGACTTGGAGTAGAGATAACGTCGATGTTACTCGGTATTCCATGATTTTAATTGAGTATTTGCATGTATATATTTTTATGTTTTATTTTGGCAATATATGTATGTCATAAAATCTGGAAAATTTTGAAAAGTTCAAAATTTGCATGTTTCGGTATTTTTATCGCTTTTACGAAATTAACGATTAAATTATTATATTAGTTTGTAAAATCATAATATTCGGCCTAAACATGTAATATATGTTTATATTCTGGAAAAATGTTGTTTTTGATGATTTTTAATAATTTAGTATTTTTCTGATATTTTTGATATCGATTATTGAATTATTACCGTTTTCGGACAAAAACGATTAAAAGCCGATTTTTAGTTCTAGTACTTAAACATTTTATTGTAATTTAATTTTTGACGTGGTGAAACTTTCTGGTGAAATAGAATTTTCTGAAGTTTTTCATAATTTTTCGGAATTGTTAAGTGGATGAATTAATTAATCACTTTAAATCATCGTTTATCGTTAAAACCGTGTTTGTTGTTTAAATTCTCGATTTCTGGTCTTTGGTTTAAATTTGGAAAAAATTATAATTCTGATGATTTCATATTAAAATTTCATTTTATGATTTTTAGTGCCTTAATAAAATGTTAGGAACGATAAGTTTTATTAATGGAATCGTTAATTGTGAAAACGGGTTTTAACGACGGTTTTGACGGGATTTATTAAATCTGGAATTTTTGGAAATCTGGAAAAATGGTTGATACTGGAAAATCATGATTTTTAGGTTTAATAATAATTTTTGGATATTAATACTTAAATCGTTTTGTAATTACTATTTTTATTAATCGTTATTGTCGAGATTGGACGATTAACGAGAAAACGCTTTAAAAACCGAGTTTTAGAATTCTGGAAATTTTCTTTTCTGGACAGAATGTTCATAAATATAATTTAACTATTTTACGTAATTTTTGTACTATTTATTAAAGTCTTTAATTAATCAATATTGATTTTCGGACAAATTGTGATTTATCGTTAAAATGCTTCGTCTTACCTAAAAGAATTATTTTTCCAGCAATTTTGAAAGTATTTAAATCTGAAACTTTAAGAGTTAAATCATCCCTTAACATACTCTAAATATATTTGTTGGTTTAATTAAATAAAGACGTTCAAATATTTAATTTGATGTTTGCCGTAAAATCCTATTTATAATTTTATTTGTCGAAGCTAATAATAATTAGGGAATTTTAGCTTTTTAAATTTTGAAAACACCCTAATTAGTAATATTAAAATGTTTAAGACATTTTCAATCATTTTATAACACTTATACGATATTTTAATAATTTCATAAAATCAAATGGTCTTACTTTAATAATTAATATCGTTAAGGCCGAAAGTATTAGTTTTATAAATCTATATCGTTTGCTAAAAATGTGGTATTAGTATGAACTAATATTTTCACTATTTTGATATAATGCTATTTTTAGTAAAGTTTCTAAAAATAGAAGTTTCCTAAAATAGAAAGTTTCCTCTTTTAGAATATAAGTGTTTACTTCTTTTATCCTCATATTGTTTATAATGAATACATCTTTTAAATATCGATAATGGTTTGTTTTGGAGTTATGGAATAAGAACAAGTGTAGGTTTAGAGTAATATAGTCTGGGAGGTACGTTTTGCCATCAACTATAAAGCTGGTGTGTCTATGTTGAGACACATTGGTCGTTGAACTGAGCATGGTTTGTGTTCAAGAGGGTGTATGCTTACCTTAAACTTAGATATCGCATCGTGTAAGTCGCGTCGGGTTGAACTGGGTATGGTTTGTATCCAGGAGGGGTGTGCACTACTTAAGCCAGGACCTCGCTGCACGCAGTCCTGTTATGGTTGAGTTGCCTAGTTAGAGACCGAAGTCTAATTTGTTTTGACTAAGTTCTCGAAACAAGTTTTTAGTATTATCCTAGTGAAAGTCTAGATTCTACAATAATCCTATCCATAATGCCATTTTGATTATTTTATTTGTTATCGATATTAACTGGTTTGCAGGTTGGCAAATATTTTTATGTTTCTCCGGAAACCCTTTTGATTAATTTGTTTTACGCTAAAGTTTATTTTAATATGCTGTTTGATTGTTTTCCATTTTTACTATTTTTCCTATATTAGTAATTACTGTTTTAAAATCCTGTTATACGGCTGGGAGAACGTTGACGTTGCTCCCCACTGATTGTGGCTGTTATGTTTTAACATGGCAGGTATACGTGTTTGTTTTCCGGTGGGTGTGGGCTAACGAGCAATCTTGGATCCTGCTTGATCTTTTAATAATTGTCTTAAGGATTGTTTAACCTCATTGTGGATTGTTTTAATTTTTAGCCATTTTTATGTATGGCATACGTTTGACTTTACCAATTTAATTTGATAAGACATAGTTACAGTGTGTTTTAATCCCGACTCTACAGTGTTTCCGCCACTGTATCGCGTTAGAATTTCTAGGGGATTACAGTTGGTATCAGAGCATCACTGCTCCCGACGCTTACGCACCTGAAATTAGGGAAAAATACCAATAAATTATTTAAACAGTAAATAAAGATATTATTAGAAATGGGTAGAAACAGATAAGGACTTAACGGTTAAGATTATTTGTTCCTGAACTCGATGATTAGCATTGATTTTATGTTGTTATTTGTGAACTTCAAGATGGCCGGAAGAGGTAACCGAAACAACAACAACAACAACAACAATAATGATCAGGGAGGTATCGAAGCTCTGGCTGACACGCTACGCAACATAGCGCAGGCCATGAACGAGATGAACAACCGGAACCAACAGAGGCCCTTCAGCTTCTCTCACGCAGTTGAAGGAATGGCTAAAAGCATATTGGACTATTATGATGGCTCCGTGGATCCCGAAGTCATGAACCGTTGGTTTCGACTGATGGAAAGGCAGTTTGGAATTTACTGCGCCCCCGAGAATCAGAAGGTGGGCCTAGCTGTGCTGTACCTGTCAGACGATGCAGACAGATGGTGGAGCCAGGTTGGCCCGACTGCACTTCAGACTCCAGGATTCAATTGGACTCAGTTCAAGACTCTCTTAGTGCAGAGATTTTATCCCGAGGAGCTGAGGCATCAGAGGATGATTGAATTCAACGCACTACGCCAGAATACCATGTCGGTTGAAGCTTACACCACTCGGTTCCACTTTCTGGCGAATTATGCTGGAGATTTGTTACCCAATGAGAATTCCCGAGCTTTCTTTTATCGAGGAGGACTTCGAGCCGATATCACTCTCAACATGCCCCGGAGTCTCTCAACTGTTAATGAGCTCTATAATGCCGCGCTTTATGCGGAGTCTTCGATTGAGCGGGTGAAATCTATGAACCCATCATCTGGTTATAAAAGACCTTTCACCCATTCTGGGAATAATTCTTCATCTTCTTCTAAGAAGTTCAACTCTGGAGGTCTGGATTATTTTTTGCTTTCTCTTCTTCTTTTACTTTCTTTTCTTCTAAAATTTCTGACTCTACTGTATGCTATTACAGGTAGTGGTTTCAAGAAAAAAAAATTCAACTCGAAGCCCAACAACAAGAAGGATTCCAACTGTTTCAAATGCAAGAAGGCCTATCATTCGGGTTTGACTTGTGAGGGTAACCCTATTACCTGTTTCCACTGTGGAGAAGTGGGACACCGCTCTACCTTCTGCCCGAAGAAAGCAGCAACCAACACCGCTACTGCAGCTGGCGCTGTCTCTACTTCTGCCCCTCTTAAGGGACGTATCTTTGTGATGAGCCGTGCCGATGCTGAGGCTAATCCTGATGTGGTTACGGGTATGTTTCTGATTTCTGGTGTTAGTGCTTATATACTATTTGATACTGGCGCTTCCACATCTGTAATATCTTCTATTCTGGCTTCAAAACTATCCTTAACCTCCTGTCTAGCTGAACCAATAGCTATTTCCCTTCCTTATGGTGAAGTTGTTGACTGTTCTAAAGCTTATCAGAATGTACATATTCTCTTTGCTGGTACTATTCTTCCTTCTACTCTCCTTGAGTTCCCTCTCGCTGAGTTCGACGTCATTTTGGGAATGGACTGGTTAGCTCAGTATGATGCAAGGTTTCAGTGTCGAGATCAGAAAATTTCTCTGAAGACCCCCGAAGGTGTTCGAGGGTCTTACCGTGGTGGTCGAAGACAGAAGGGTATCAAGATTATTTCTGCCATGAAGGCTATCGGATTGCATAGAAAAAGGTTGACAAGCATTTCTATGTACGGTAACTGTAACTGCTGAACTCCCTAAACTCGAGGAGGTGCGCATAGTGTGTGATTATGAAGATGTATTTCCCGAGGAGTTACCAGGTATTCCACCCGAACGAGATGTGGAATTCACTATTGAACTCATGCCTGGTACTGGCCCAATCGCCAAAGCACCTTACAGAATGGCATTTGCTGAGTTGCAAGAGCTACGCAAGCAATTGGATGAAATGATTGAGAAAGATTTCATTCGTCCAAGTTCTTCCCCTTGGGGCGCTCCTGTACTTTTTGTCAAGAAGAAAGACGGTTCGATGCGCCTGTGTATTGATTATCGTGATCTCAACAAGGTTACGATCAAGAACAAATATCCTCTGCCCAGAATTGATGATCTCTTTGATCAACTTAAGGGTGCTTCTGTGTTTTCCAAGATCGATCTAAGGTCTGGATATCACCAAATTCCCGTCCGTGAATCAGACATTCCGAAGACGGCTTTCAGTTTGAGGTAGGGACATTATGAATTCAAAGTCATGCCTTTTGGACTAACCAATGCTCCTGCTGTTTTTATGGATCAAATGAACAGAACTTTCAGGGAATATTTGGATCAGTGTGTTGTTGTCTTTATTGATGACATCCTGATTTATTCCAAGTCGGAGGTTGAACATGCAGAACATCTCAAGATTATTCTTGGCATTCTACGAGATCAGAAGCGGTATGCTAAGTTTTCCAAGTGTGAATTCTGGCTTTCCGAGGTAGCTTTTCTGGGTCATGTTATCGCAAAGGAAGGTATTAAAGTTGACCCTGCTAAGATTTCAGCTATCAAGAGCTGCGCAAGTCCCAAAGATGTTGGCGAGATCCGAAGTTTCCTAGGTCTTGCCGGTTATTATCGAAGATTTGTGCAAGACTTTTCTAAGTTAGCACGACCTATGACTTAATTACTCAAGAAAGAGAATAAATTTCTGTGGAGTCAAGCTTGTGAAGATGCTTTTTCTGAGCTCAAGAGAAAGCTCACTTCTGCTCCTATCCTGACCCTACCTGAAGAAGGCGTTGGTTTTGATGTGTATTGTGACGCTTCTAAGAACGGTTTGGGTTGTGTCCTTATGCAGAACGGTAAGGTGATTGCTTATGCCTCTAGACAGTTGAAAGTTCAGGTGAATTACCCTACCCACGACTTGGAGTTAGCAGCTGTGGTGCATGCCTTGAAAGTTTGGAGGCATTATTTGTACGGAGTGAGATGCAAGGTTCACACTGACCATAAGAGTCTGCGATATCTCTTCACGCAGAAAGATCTGAATTCGAGACAGAGATGCTGGATCGAGCTAGTGAACGATTATGACCTGGAATTGGTGTATTGTGAGGGAAAAGCTAACGTGGTTGCTGATGCCCTTAGCAGAAAGACCCTCCATTCCTTGTCTCCATGTTTTGGCTTGCCTGAGAAGTTGGCCCGAGATTTTGCCAAGATGTCTATTGATGTTGTTGATGAAGGTTATGATGGTCTCCTTAGTGCCCTAGTTGCTGAACCAACTCTTTTCCATGAGATTCGTGAGAAGCAGTTGGATGACCCTTTTGTAGCCGGTATCCGAGAAAAGATGAATCTTGGTAAGGCTCTAGATTTTTCTGTGGATTCCAGTGGAGCACTGAAATTTAAGAACCGCTGGGTTGTCCCTGGTGATGCTGAGGTGAGGAAGCAAGTTCTAACCGAGGCACATAAGACGAGGTACTCTATTCATCCTGGTGGTGACAAGATGTATCGGGATTTGAAGCTCCATTTCTGGTGGCCTCATATGAGAGAAGACATTGCAGAGTTTGTAAGTAAGTGCTTGACATGTCAGCAGGTGAAATTCGAGCACAAGAAGCCTGGAGGTTTGCTACAACCACTCCCTGTTCCAGAGTGGAAATGGCAGTGCATATCGATGGATTTTGTGATGGCATTACCAAGAACCGTGAATGGTAGAAACGATATTTGGGTTATTATGGACCGCTTGACCAAGTGTGCACGATTCGTCCCAATTCGCGACACTTGGAGTTTGGAGAAGCTTGCAGAAGTGTATGTTGCCGAAATCGTCCGTCATCACGGTGTACCGCTCGAGATTGTTTCAGATCGAGACCCGAGATTCTGCTCTAAATTCTGGAAGGCTTTGCAGGATGCTTTGGGAAGCAAATTATTGATGAGTACCGCTTTCCATGCTGCTACAGATGGACAGTCCGAGAGAACGATCCAAACTTTGGAGGATATGTTGCGGGCTTGTGCCTTGGATTTCCAAGAGAGTTGGATCCGACATCTTCCGCTGGTAGAATTTTCCTATAACAACAGCTACCATGCTTCTATTAAGATGTCCCCGTTCGAAGCACTTTATGGTCGAAAGTGCCGTAGTCCCGTCTGTTGGGATGTTCCCGGTGAAGTGAAGATTTTGGGCCCGGATTTGTTGGCTCAGACTATTGACGTAGTGAATGTGGTCCGATCTAGGATGAAGTCTGCCCAGGATCGACAGAAGTCGTATGCTGATGTTCGTCGCCGACCTTTGGATTTTTCGGTTGGTGATCTTGTGTTCCTGAAGGTATCACCTTTGAAAGGGGTGAAACGGTTTGGGATTAAGGGCAAGCTCAGCCCTAAGTTCGTTGGCCCGTACCCTGTGATCGAGAGAGTGGGCGAAGTTGCTTATAAACTGGAATTGCCTGCATCTATGGGTAAGGTTCACGATGTTTTTCATGTTTCTCAGTTAAGGAAATATGTTAGTGATCCCGAACACGTGTTGGAGCCCGAGATTGTGGATCTCGAACCAGAATTGACTTATGAAGAAAGGCCGGTGAAGATTACTGATCGCCGCGAGAAGCGTTTAAGGAACAAAGTTGTACCTCTGGTAAAAGTGTTGTGGCGCTGTAATCGGTTTGAGGAAGAAACGTGGGAAACCGTGTCATCGATTCGAGCTAAGCATCCTCAACTCTTCGAGTAAGGTAAACCTCGATTTCCTATCTGCTTATTCTTAGTTTCGAGGACGAAACTTTCTTTTAGTGGGGAGGATTGTAACACCCGCTATTTTTCCTAAGCGTTTTTATTTTTTTTTTCCGTTAGGACTCCGTCTTAACTCTGTCACTTTTGGCCTCATATTTCATCATTTTACTAAGCTCTATTTTAATTTTTGAGTTTAATAATTTTATTTTTAATTTTAAAGATTTGAATTCTTTTTAAATCCATTTATTTGGTTTCTTCGTAAACTAATTAATCTTTCCGCAAGGAATTCTATTTCTCTTCGAATTGACATTTTTAAGCTTTGATTTAAGTTATTTCTTTTCCTAAAAATGTTTGAATACGTTTCTATAATATTTTAAACTAGTAAATATTTTTATTTACAAAAAAAATTAGTTGTTAATGATTTTTATTACGAAGCTTCGCGTATAATTATTTTCTTACGCGAGGTTTACTCGAATTACTTTGAAATGCCTTTAACTATTTTACGATTATACTTTTTATCAACTTATAAATTATTTGAGACCATTTCCTCACATTTTGGACCGACTAAGCTCTTGGTCACAAGTTTTATTACGTTTTATTTAAACGTTTCATTTTATCACGTTAAAACGTAAACATAAGATAATTTTTATTTCATTCAATTGTTGCATTATTATCAAAACTTTTCATGCACCTTCCTTATCCATTTTGGCCGGCCACTTGGTCATTTTTGCACATTGTTTTCATCAACTCATTCACTCACATTTATACACCAAAGACCTTCCACCCTCCTTATTCTTTCTTGTCATAAAAAAAAATATTCAACCTTTCTTCCTCTCATTTTGGCCGTGTACTCCCTCCTTCATCTTAGGCAGATTTTTGCTCCATTTCGAGTCCCAATCGCATCTTTTTTATCGTCATAATAATCCTCTTTCCGTTCTCTTCGTTAAGGTATTAATCGACGTCATTTTCGATCAATTTTTACCTTGATTTTTATTAGTTTTCTCATGGTATTTTTCTGCCATGATTTCCGTGTTTGGTAGGATTTTTGGACGATCCCGAAGCCGACGAATATATTATCGACTCAGATTTGGAGTAGAGGTAACGTCGATGTTACTCGGTATTCCATGATTTTAATTGAGTATTTGCATGTATATATTTTTATGTTTTATTTTGGTAATATATGTATGTCATAAAATCTGGAAAATTTTGAAAAGTTGAAAATTTGCATGTTTCGGTATTTTTATCGCTTTTACGAGATTAACGATTAAATTATTATATTAGTTTGTAAAATCATAATATTCGGCCTAAACATGTAATATATGATTATATTCTGGAAAAATGTTTTTTTTGAAGATTTTTAATAATTTAGTATTTTTCTGATATTTTTGATATCGATTATTGGATTATTACCGTTTTCATACAAAAACGATTAAAAGCCGATTTTTAGTTCTAGTACTTAAACATTTTATTTTAATCTGATTTTTGACGTGGTGAAACTTTTTGGTGAAATAGAAATTTCTGAATTTTTGCATAATATTTTGGAATTGTTAATTGAATGAATTAATTAATCACTTTAAATCATCGTTTATCTTTAAAACCGTGTTTGTTGTTTAAATTCTCGATTTCTGGTCTTTGGTTTAAATCTGGAAAAAATTATGATTCTGATTATTTCATATTAAAATATCATTTTATTATTTTTAGTGCCTTAATAAAATGTTAGGAACGATAAGTTTTATTAATGGAATCGTTAATTGTGAAAACGGGTTTTAAAGACGGTTTTGACGGGATTTATTAAATCTGGAATTTTTGGAAATCTGGAAAAATGGTAGATTCTGGAAAATCATGATTTTTAGGTTTAATAATAATTTTTGGATATTAATACTTAAATCGTTTTGTAATTACTATTTTTATTAATCGTTATTGTCGAGATTGGACGATTAACGAGAAAACGCTTTAAAAACCGAGTTTTAGAATTCTGGAAATTTTCTTTTTTGGACAGAATGTCCATAAATATAATTTAACTATTTTACGTAATTTTTGTACTATTTATTAAAGTCTTTAATTAATAAATATTGATTTTCGGACAAATTGTGATTTATCGTTAAAATGCTTCGTCTTACCTAAAAGAATTATTTTTCCAGCAATTTTGAAAGTATTTAAATCTGAAACTTTAAGAGTTAAATCATCCCTTAACATACTCTAAATATATTTGTTGGTTTAATTAAATAAAGACGTTCAAATATTTAATTTGATGTTTGCCGTAAAATCCTATTTATAATTTTATTTGTCGAAGCTAATAATAATTAGGGAATTTTAGCTTTTTAACTTTTGAAAACACCCTAATTAGTAATATTAAAATGTTTAAGACATTTTCAATCATTTTATAACACTTATACGATATTTTAATAATGTAACACCCCAACTTTTCGGACATAATTATTATATTCGTTTCATGGATTTTAATATCCGAAATAATTATTTTAATTCAATTTCTATACTTTTTCTATTCGGATATTCCCTTTTCTAATTTAATTGTCCGAAAATCGTACCCTTCTAACGTTTTGTCGGTTTAGCTTGGAATTTGGGTCAAGGCTAATCCATCCTTGTTTTCCACATGTGGATTGATGAGGGAGCATTGAGATTTGGGCCCAAGTAGGGTTTAACCATGATCCTTGCCTATATATACATGTGATTAGGTGAGAATTTCACCATTCCTTCTCATTTGCAAACCCTAGAATTAGGTTTTCTTTCTCTCCTCTCTTACTCTCCTCTTAGCCACGCCTATACTCCCTCCATACCTATATTTTCGTGCCTCCATCATCACTATTATGCATTATTAATCATCCACTTCAAGTCTCTTCGATCCTAGCGCAATTGTTCACATCGTTTCGTAAGTTTCGCTTCCTTTCGCGCTAGTTTTTCGTAATTGTTTTTAGTAGTGTTTAATTAGGGTTTTGTTTGGTGTTGGCACGTGATTGATGATGGTATAGACAAGGATATGTGCCCGGGGGAAGACGTTTATGTCGTTGAAGAAAAGATCGTTGATTAAATCGCAAATTGGTAACTAGATGTGATTCTTTCGTGTTTATGCATTTTGAATGTGTTGTGTGATTTTAATGATTTGTAACATGATTTAATTGATTTGTGTTGTGTCTTTATTCATGATTTAAAGAGTCTAATTAATTAGTATGTTAATTGAACGATTTATTATTTCATTAGATCTATAATTATCGTTTTTGTTATATTAGAATTGTTAGATCTAATCCATTGTAACATCTAAAATTCGTACGTGAGCCGCTTGGCCTCTCCGTTTGGATATGCTAGGGTTGTTTCATCGACGGCTTTAGGGTTCCAACCCTAAGTATTAGATGACTCGTCCTATTATCGCCCGATGTGGAGATTAGGGTTGAGGTTAATCTAACCTTGATTGAAGATCATGTGACTTTATTGGAAAGTTACTATACAACTTCACTTAAGGTTAAGGTAAGTTCAATGCGGGGTTATAGTCTCGTTGGGGCTCAATTTAAGTGACTCCACGAGGTTATGATCAAGGTTAATATAACTCGAGTTGAGGTTTACGTAACTTTATTGGAAAGTTACTATACAACTTCACACGGGGTTAATGTAACCTTATTGCGTGTTATGATCTCACGGAGGTTAATGTAACCTCACGAGGTTATGACAAGGTTAATGTAACCTTAGTTGAAGTCAAGTAACTTCAATGGAAAGTTACGATACCCTTCACTTAAGGATTACGTAACACCGTTACGAAGCTATAATCTCACTGAGGTTAAGGTAACCTCACAAGGTTATAGTCGAGGTTAATGTAATCTTAACTTGAAGTTGACGTTATAGTGGTTATACTATGACAACACCTTTGGGTTGATGTTATATACATAACTTCAATTTAGTAGACAAGGTTAATGTAGCCTTACCTTAATCTTGAATACTAATACACGTTAGATGTTCAGGATTATACTTTGTTAAACATTAACTCTATCACTATTTGAAGGTTATAGTCATTTGTGCTATAACTTTACCATGTTATCCTTGTTTGATTACTTCTATACTCGTTCCTTTAGAACAATCAGTTACATTGTTCTACGTTTGAGTCGTGATGTTTATCACGAATGATTAGTACTTGGTATAGTCTGTTACACTATCTAGGGCCTGATTTTCCCTGGTATAGTAAGTGACACTATACAAGGTCGAATTAGTACATAGTGCAGTCAGTTACACTGTACTACGTAGAAGTCGTGAGGCTGCTCACGTAGTTGGCAGTTAGTTACACTGTGCAACGTACATGATGGTTAGTGATATAGATGACGGTAGTATCAGTTACATACTATCAGAATGAACCAATACTGCTCGTAAGAGATTTAATTGGTCTACGTTCGGTGGGTCCAGATTCGTCAGTTACACGTTCTGGGTTCCCGTCTGTCGTTCGACGTACAGTTACTGCGTCGAGAGCTCTGGCCAGGTCTTAGACATATAGTCTTCAGTTACACGCTATACATAGTACCGTGGAGTATCAGTTACATACTTCACAAAACGGAGGGTCAGTTACACGGTCCGTGTCAGAGGGTCAGTTACACGCTCTGACTAGTTAGAGTTTCAGTTACATACTCTTGCCGGTGTTCATTCTATATCTTATACGTCTTTGTATGAAGTCGGTTGTTACTTACTCCAACACATATGGATGGATATGTAGTATCTATCCCGATCGTTATGATTAATTATGGATTGCAATACATTATATGATCGTCTCTTATAACATGTTGGTCATGTGTATAGACATCTTCACATGTCGTTTGATTATGTTATCTTTCATTATTATTGCTATTCATGTTCAACCTGTTATAACCATGACTGGGAGAACATCTAGTTGCTCCCCACTGACAGTGGACCCCCTTTTCAGGTCTTCCGAGATACTATTGATTGTGATGCTGTGTTGGGGAAAACTTGTGGAGAGAGACCTTTCATTTAAGTTTCTTTTGATTTTCAGTTTTGAACACTTTTGAATAATGTATTAAATGAATGTCGAGATAGTGGTGATCCGGATTCGGTCAGGTGTTTCCGCCACCTTTGACCCTATATTTCATACTATTTATATTATTATAAGTTTTTAAAAATCCGGGTTGTTACAAATAATTTCATAAAATCAAATGGTCTTACTTTAATAATTAACATCGTTAAGGCCGAAAGTATTAGTTTTATAAATCTATATCGTTTGCTAAAAATGTGGTATTAGTATGAACTAATATTTTCACTATTTTGATATAATGCTATTTTTAGTAAAGTTTCTAAAAATAGAAGTTTCCTAAAATAGAAAGTTTCCTCTTTTAGAATATAAGTGTTTACTTCTTTTATCCTCATATTGTTTATAATGAATACATCTTTTAAATATCGATAATGGTTTGTTTTGGAGTTATGGAATAAGAACAAGTGTAGGTTTAGAGTAATATAGTCTAGGATGTACGTTTTGCCATCAACTATAAAGCTGGTGTGTCTATGTTGAGACACATTGGTCGTTGAACTGAGCATGGTTTGTGTTCAAGAGGGTGTATGCTTACCTTAAACTTAGATATCGCATCGTGTAAGTCGCGTCGGGTTGAACTGGGTATGGTTTGTATCCAGGAGGGGTGTGCACTACTTAAGCCAGGACCTCGCTGCACGCAGTCCTGTTATGGTTGAGTTGCCTAGTTAGAGACCGAAGTCTAAATTGTTTTGACAAAGTTCTCGAAACTAGTTTTTAGTATTATCCTAGTGAAAGTCTAGATTCTACATTAATCCTATCCATAACGTCATTTTGATTATTTTATTTGTTATCGATATTAACTGGTTTGCAGGTTGGCTAAAGTTTATTTTAATATGCTGTTTTACTATTTTCCATTTTTACTATTTTTCCTATATTAGTAATTACTGTTTTAAAATCCTGTTATACGGCTGGGAGAACGTTGACGTTGCTCCCCACTGATTGTGGCTGTTATGTTTTAACATGGCAGGTATACGTGTTTGTTTTCCGGTGGGTGTGGGCTAACGAGCAGTCTTGGATCCTGCTTGATCTTTTAATAATTGTCTTAAGGATTGTTTAACCTCATTGTGGATTGTTTTAATTTTTAGCCATTTTTATGTATGGCATACGTTTGACTTTACCAATTTAATTTGATAAGACATAGTTACAGTGTGTTTTAATCCCGACTCTACAGTGTTTCCGCCACTGTATCGCGTTAGAATTTCTAGGGGATTACACTAGAGGGCCTTACTAAGGCCTCTAGTAAAGGGTATCAAGGGGCCAGCTCATCCACCAGCAAACCCACATCCGCAGCTGCAACCCGCAGCATTTTCGACGATGTTAATCTACTAGTTAACCCGTCCAAAAAGAATACCACTCCAAGGGTGTTCACTGATATAGGTACTACCTATACATATGCCTTACAAAGGCTATCATCAAAGGGCCTGATCCAACCGATAAGCCCTACACTTGAAGTCCCGGTCGAGCGACGATCCAAGGCCTACAATGTCCAGGCCTATTGCCAATACCACCGAGGCAATGGGCATGGCACCAAAGAATGTTGGAAGCTGAAACATTTGATCCAGGATCTCATCGAGAGTGGTAAAATCCCCTTACCCGGAGACAAGCCGAGTAATAAGGACAATCCCTTAGGTGCTCACGCCATTTTTTTCGGAGAGGTAATTGACTGCTTTCACCTCATTTTTCCATTTATCCCGCAAATAAACGGGATCTGGTTCAACGACGAGGACGATGTGTACCTCACCAAAGGGGAAGCTGTCCCCATTACCCCGGAGGAGATCCGGAAAGCTAAGTCCAAGGCCTTAGCCAGTAACCACCTTAGGGACACACGTACTTCGATAACTGTCACTGAACCAATCAGGGCGGAAATCGCCCCTGAAGAGCCAACCACTGAAAAGGCTCTCGTAAAGCAACTAAAGAAGACCCGAGACCTCTCTATATGGCAACTCCTAGTTAGCTCACAAGAACATCGAGAGGAACTCACTAAGGCCCTCCACCAAGTCAAGATCGACTCCTCGGCTACTCCTGCTGAAATGGTAGCCACGATCCTGCCCCACTTAAAGGGCAAAGCTGAGGAAGGTCCACTAATCACCTTCTCCGAAGCCGATCTACCATCATTCGGGGCTACCCACAACATGGCCCTCTATATCACGGTAATCGACCGTGGAAACTACCTCCCGATGACGCTAATCGACGATGGGTCCGCGGTCAACGTCCTCCCCTTGAGCCCGCCAAAGCCCTCGGCATTACCGTGGCCGACTATGTTCCAATGGCTCAAACCATCCAGGCTTTCGATGGAAGCCCAAAGTCGGTAGCTGGGGCCGTGAAACGAACCATCATAACAGGCCCGATAGAAAAGGAGCTGGAGTTTCAAGTAATCGATGTCACTTCTTCCTTTAACCTGCTCCTTGGGAGGCCATGGATCCACGTAGTCAAGGCAGTACCCTCCACCCTTCACCGGAAAATCAAGTTGCCTTTACACGATAGTATCATCACCATGGAGGCAACTCCTATGACTGTGGCTAACTGTAGCGCCATGGGCCGCTCGGACCTCTGAGGGTTCGATTTCATAGGAATGATCGAAGAGGAGTTTCTTTTCCGACACTACTTCACAGCTAGCATCGACACGATGCTACAAAATCTAGAGTATCTGCCGGGGGCTACATCCCGACCCGATCTTCCAGGTGGGAAGATTATCGAGGTTCTTAAAAATGAAGTCTCGCATTTAGGCCTCGGTTATGCTACAACTCCGGGCAACATTGTCCGGGCAGGTATTGAAAGAGCCTGCAACCTCATTAAGGGTATCTACTTGAGCCCTTATAGCCCACGACTAACCGACTACTTCGTCACACCGGTATTCGGGGCTGTCCAGGTTGGTCTATACCAACCCAATGCTGTGCACCCTGGGACCCACTTGGCCAAGGACTGTAACTATATCCCGGATGATGTCTTCGCCCTCGTGCAGTCAGAAGATGTCAACGATGTTGAGCCCGTGCCAGGGTTACTTTTTGGGGAAGAAATTGTGGCCCCGATTCCAAAGGAAGATCTGGTCAACCTTATTCTTTGCAGCAATAGATTTGACACAACTAAGCTGATCTCGGATGTAGGCTGCAAGACGGGAAACAGAGCCTGGAGGAAGACTGTCAAATGGACTGACAGTCAAGGAAGGACTTACAAGCTGATCGCCGGAGAAGGAGACATGCCTGAGTCTGAGTCGGAGTCCGAGTCAGAGTCTGAGGTCGAGTCTAGAAGGTCCGGTGGTAGAGTCACTCCTGTAATCATCCCCTCCCTTTAGTTACTCCTGCTGCTGGTGCTTCGGGGTCTGTCCCGAGCGCCTTACCTATCCCGCCGCTGACCAATGATCAGATGGCAGCTCTTTTCGAGCTTTTTCAAAATTTGCAATCAATAATAACAACCGTTCTGCTTACGACTTGTCTAATTTTCAAAATGCTTTCAATTTTAAAAATGTTTTGTGCAATGATATTGAGAAACCCGACGAACAGGTACCCCTACCTCCACATCTTATTGGGCAACTAGATCAAAGGGAATCCCGGAACGCGGTAATCAAGGAAACCGAGTCCATTAATGTAGGAACAACCTTAGAACCCGGGGAGAGACGATAGTTCACAAGCCTCCTTCAAGAATTCTAAGACGTTTTCGCATAGTTCTACAAGGACATGCCAGAGATAGACCGGGAAATAGCCGAGCACCACATACCGATCAAAGACGGGTTCAAGCCAGTTAAACAGAAGCTCCGCCGAATGAGGCCCGAATGGTCCCTTAAAGTCAAGGAAGAAGTCGATAAACAATTCAAAGCTGGCTTCATACAAGTGTCCGAATATCCGGACTGGGTTGCAAACATCGTGCCGGTTCCTAAAAAGGACGGTAAGGTGCGCGTCTGCGTAGATTTTCGGGATCTTAACAAGGCGAGCCCGAAAGATGATTTTCCGTTGCCACACATCGACATACTGGTGGATAACACAGCCGATCATGCCCTTCTATCATTTATGGACGGGTATGCCGGGTATAATCAAATCAAAATGGCAGAAGAAGATATGAGTAAGACCACCTTCATTACACCTTGGGGTACTTACTGCTATACTGTCATGTCATTTGGCCTCATCAATCCCGGGGCCACTTATCAACGAACCGCCACAACTTTATTACACGATATGATGCACAAAGAAGTGGAGGTTTACGTCGACGACATGATCGTCAAATCTAAAAATAGGGACGGTCACATCACCGCTCTGAGAAAATTCTTCACCCGACTACGCAAGTACAACATGAGGTTAAATCCTAAAAAATGCAGTTTCGGGGTAACGTCAGGTAAATTACAGGGTCATATCGTTAGCCAACGTGGCATCGAAGTCGATCCAGCTAAAATCAAGGCCATTACCGAGATGCAACCTCATAAAACCGAAAAAGAAATAAGAGGATTTCTCGGGAAAGTCCAGTACATCAGCCTGTTTATTTCAAAACTAACCATGGTATGTGAACCCATTTTTAAGAAGCTGAAGATAAGGGAACGAATACTGTGGGACGATAAATGTCAAGAATCCTTCGATAAAATCAAGGAAATCTTGTCTGCTCCACCAGTTTTGATGCCGCCTCAACCCGGTTTGCCTTTGTCGTTATACCTAACAACGATCGAGACAGCCGTGGGGGCTATGCTAGCTCAGACGGTCAACTCCAAAGAATGAGCTGTCTACTACATTAGAAAATTGATTTTGGAGTATGAATACAAATACACCATGCTCGAGAAGACGTGCTTAGCCCTGGTCTGGGCACCTAAGAAGCTTCGACATTATATGCTCAGCTACGAGGTTTAGGTGCTATCTAAGATGGACCCAATCAAGTACCTCTTCGAAAAGCCCATCCTCAATGGCAGAATGTCAAGATGGACCCTAACGTTGGTAAAATTTGACCTAAAGTTCCTGCCGTTAAAAGCTATTACAGGCCGTGTAGTAACCGAGTTCCTCACCGACAATCCCGTAGCTGAAGAAGGACACACCGACACTTGGTCCCTCCCAGATGAAGATATTTTCCATACCGATAACGAAACGTTGGACTTATACTTCGACGGGGCATCCAATTTCCGAGGATTCGGAGTCGGGATTCTTTTAATCTCGCCAAAAGAAGAACATACTCCCGTGTCCATCAAACTGGACTTCGATGTTACCGATAACACCGCTGAGTACGAAGCATGTATCCATGGACTACAAGCCGTCGCCGACTTGGGGGTCACGAGCCTCCGAGTACGTGGTGACTCATCCTTGGTCATTAATCAAGCGCTTCAGAAATGGAAAACTCGGAACGCCAATCTTGTGGCCAACCAGGCACGAGTGAGGGATCTCGAGAAAAATTCCAAAAGTTGGAGTACATATACTTGCCTCGGAAAGAAAATCAGCTTGCAGATGCACTCTCAAAACTGGCATTTTTACTGAATATTTCCGATCACGTGACTAGTATGCCAATTTGTGTCGAATGAGGGTCTGAGCCGGCGTACGTCCACGACATTGAAGATATTGACATACCTAATCCCGAGCCATGGTACCAAGCGGTGCAAACATACCTGACGATCGGAGAATATCCTCCCGGTACCGAAGGCCGAGCCAAGAAAGCCTTACGGAGGCTAGCTACCCAGTTTGTCCATACCGATGCCGGGCAACTATACAAGAAGACGGCACAGGGGGTTCTTCTCCTATGTATTGATAAAACTAAAGCTGAAAAGGTCATGGCCGAAGTACATGATGGTGAGTGCGGCCCGCATATGAATGCCCAGATGTTATTCCGAAAAATTATGAGGCTCGGATACTACTGGAATAATATGGAAACCGACTGCCAGATATACGTCAAGCATTGCCATAACTGTCAAATTTTCGCCAATGTGCAACATATGCCGTCATCCCTGTTGTATACCATGACATCGCCTTGGCCATTTTCAACGTGGGGTATCGACATAATCGGAAAGACAAATCCTTCGGGAACTGGCGGACACTGCTTCATTCTAGTAGCTATCGACTATTTCACAAAATGGGTCGAAGCTGAATCTTACCGTATTCTTAATGCCAAACATGTTGCCAAGTTTATCCAAAACAAGAAAATATGCCGATATAGAATCCCGCATGAATTTATCAGTGACCACGGGACCCATTTTCAAGCCGAAACAGCGGCCCTGCTAACCAAGTATAAGATTCAGAGGCATACATCTTCGCCCTAACGACCCCAAAAAAATGGAGCTGTAGAAGCGGCTAATAAGACGATTATCACCATACTAAAAAAGATGGCTGATAATTACCGGGACTGGCCCGATAAGATACCTTTTGCACTATGGGGATACCGGACGTCAATCCGCACCGCAACCGGTGCAAGCCTTATTACCTAACATACGGGTTGGAAGCGGTCCAGCCCGTCGAGTTGAAGGTGCCATCCCTCAGGATCTTGCTCGAAAGTCAAGTACCTGAAGCTGATTGGGTTCGAGCACGGTATGACTCGCTAGTCCTATTGGATGAACGACGATCTCGCGCCCTCAATAACATCCAGATATATCAAAAAAGGATCCAACGGGCCTTCAATAAAAGGGTGAGGCCCAGGAACATTAAAGAAGAGGATTTTGTTCTCAAGTCTGTTCGAGCCTTATTGCCAGTAGACCCGAGTGGGAAGTTCAAACCCAATTGGGCCGGGCCATATTTAGTGAAGAAGATTCTATCAGGCGGAGCTGTGATGCTGACAGACCTGGACGGGAATGAGTTTGTCAACCCAACCAACCTGGACCAGCTGAACCGTTACTACCCTTAATCCCTTTCTCAAAGTCATTAGCAAAGTCTATTAAAATTGTTTTTTTACATAAACTTTCAAAAGCAAGTCAAAACCTAGAATTATTTATTCTAATGTTATAAACATCTTGAATCAATAGTCTTGGTGTATTTCGAGATTACAAATTTATAAAAGATCTGAACTACGTTTGGTTTGACTCCGCTAATTGTGGATACGTAGGCAGCCCCTCAAAAGGGCACAACCACTGCAATCGAGGAAAAATCAGGAGCGGTTTAAATAAGAAACTTCCTTTATATTTATTACTAAATAATCCGATAAACTCGAAAAATTACAGATTGCTAAAAAAATTCCAAAAAATTCATTAAAAAAAAAGCACACAACACAAAAATAAATAGTAGTAATATTTAAATAATAAAAACTAAGGGCTCGGTATTTAGGGCATCTTGCCCTTTCCCTTGTCCTTGGCTTCTTTTACCGTCCACTAGCGACGACGCGGAGGTGAGCGTTCCCGAATCACTACGGGAACCTCTTTGGCCTAGACTCGTTTCTTCGAACTCGATTCCTCAATCACTTCAATAGGCCCAAGTCGATCCCTAACCCGTTCTGGCAATCGATCGCGGAGGCCCAATCGGTCTCGGGCCGCCAATCTCGGCCCAAGTCTTTTCTCTAAGTCAGTCTGGGGGCTTAGCTGTCCCCGTGAGACGCTAGCACCGGCCTCTTTAGCTCGAGTCTTAGTTTTTGACTTAAGACCCGACTCCAATCGGACGAGGGTAGCAGGAGTCTCCCCTTCGTCAAAGAGACCGCTATTATCTTTCACCGTCTTCCGGCAAACCAAGTCGAAAGCCTCGTCGGTCTTCAAAGCCTTACGGGCCTCCTCTGACTCCTCGGAAGTCCATTTTCGGTATGATTCCGAAACCTAAACGGATTGGAAAGGGCGGGGTATGGTCCATATGGCACGGGTAAACCAGCGTTGTAGCCATGTGTCACACATAGCGTCCGTCAATTGGAGCGAATCGCTAATGATTGATTCAATCTCGGGGATTCGTTGAGACGAACCGAACTGCCTCAGTATGCGGTCCGGGTAGATGTGAACGGTCTAGTCCAGGGACCGGATCACCAGGTAGCTAGCTTTGTCTCTCTTGGCTAGCCCCGTCAATATCGAAAGGAACCACCAAGCAATGGTCCAACTAATCAAAGGTCCACCATGGAATTTAAGCTCTTAGTCCCAATAAGCTTGGTTTATGTAATGACTCGAGCTTATCCGTTGTCTCCTTGAGCAAATCTGGCTGCTGCGATAGTTGGATACATTCACCAGGGGCTCTATGATCGACAAGCGCTCGGATAGCCAAATCTGAAAAAAAAAATGCAAATTTTCGTAGCAAATTTTGGCTCCGCTGGTAGGCACTAGATCAAGTGTCACGCCTGACTCGATCAAGTGGACTTGCTGAAATCATGAAGACGGGTTTTTATCGAATTCACTCGATAGAGTGGCAGGTGTGGACATGACATAGGTCCACCCCGACGCGGCCACGCGCGGGTTTGGTTAGGCGAATGAATCTCCATATGAAACGGATCGAATTGAAATTTAGGTCGAAGTGGAGTCGCCACCGAATTTTGTGGTTATTCGGAACCATTCGAGCCCACTCTATGTCGTAGTGGTCCGTATACAAAATACGGCCCATTTCCGATGTCAGAGTTTATTGGGCTCGTACCTTTGCATTTGATACCAATACCGACGTTATCGGATATTGTGTATTGAATGAATCTTGTGCGCCAACGGTTTCGGGCATCCGGAATCCGAGGTTCTGAGTAAGGGGTGAGGGTACGTGTTGGGAAGCCCACGAAGGACACCCAACCCCGCCCGCACATTAGCGGCCTCTACTAAGAATTCGAATGACTTTCCAATACGCGCGTTAGTTGAATGGGAAAATGATATGCAAAGATTATTTTCCCTAAACATGTGAATGGAATTGAAAAGGGTTTCTAAGTCAATTTAATGCAATTAATTCTACGTCAAAGTGGAATTTTAGCACGTGGGTTCATTTTAGTAAAATAAAATAAACAAAAATAAATTGACAAGAAAATAACAAACTTGTTAGTAACGGTATAACGATAATAACAGTTTGCGAATAATGTAGTATGATGCATGGTTTTGAAAAGAATAGTAGGTCACGTGATGGATTAACACGTGTTGACCGAGGTCAAGGAAAAAAATATATCGAGATCTAAAAAAAAATGTTTCGTCTAAAAAAAATGATGTTCGAAGAATAATAATAATAAAGAGCGAAATTGTTTTCTTCGGAAAATTGATGATTTTATTAAATCGCGTACAAATATTGCGTAATTTGCACTCGACTTAATATTTTCGATATTCGTCGTATTCAATATTCGATTATGAAATCGGTATTAAATACTTGGAATAATTTATACTCGATTTTAATTTTGATGCTCGTCATATCCCATATTCGATTATGGAATCGATATGGAATACTTAGAGTGAAAAAAAAGAGATTTGAATCGTTTAAAATAACCAAGACAATATAGATATTCCTCCGCATTTGTACTGTCATGATTCGAACGAATTAAATAACATCTACGTTAGGATCAACGAAAAATTGAATTGGCTAAATTGTTTGATTCGATTATTAGACTCGACATCCAATTATGGAATTGGCATCGGATCTAACGTATCGACACTTTGCTTGAATGAAAACTTGATTCCCTCGGCTTTTCCGACATCGAAATAAATCCCTAAGGATTAGGATGTCAGATCCGCGTCAACGGGTTTCGACCCTTATTAAATATAATGCTTGTTTTTGAAAATTAATTTAAATATATGACTCGAACAATGATGAAAACAAAATAAAAAAAAATTGTTTAAGTTAACTTATCTCAATAATCAAATAATCGGGGTATTGGAACAAGCGACCGTCAACGCTGTGTGCAGTACACTTGTATATTCGTGTTTCCTTATTCCGATACCCTTCTTATTCGACACAAATCGATAAGTATTTTAGTGTTTTGTATTAGTTATTATCGATATTATAATGCAAGGAACAAAATAAAACAAAAAAAACGCGAAAAAGATGAAGATGACGAGAGGAAGAGAGGAAGGAGAGAAAGGGGTTTTGACACCCTCAACCTACATGTTCTTGTCTCGGAATGGACTCGTCACCGTGGCTTTACACAAGAGTCTTCGAGGTTTTATGGAGGTTAAGTTATGGTGGCTCGGGATTGATTCCTAAAATTAGGTTTAGGGTTTGCTAGTGTAGAATTGCTTAGGGTTTGAGTCTTGATGTGTTGAGAGTTTGATATTGATTAGGGTTTTATTTGATATTGATTAGCATTGTGTAGAGATGTGTATTAGGTTTCTTGAGGTTGTGAAAAAGTTGTGTCATATGGTGTTGCATGGGGTGTATATATAGGCATTGCCCATGTATTTGTATGTTTAGGGTTTTGTGCCCTGATGGACTTGACCTGATGGCCCGTCTAAAGGTGGACTGTTGGTTTTGCTTCTTGAGTTGGACTTTTGATGTCGTGAATGGTTGTTTTGCACGTCCCGGAGACGACTTTGACTAGGGTTGAGCCAATCGTAAAAAATTCGGTTTTATTTCCGGTGTCGGTTTTGGCCCAAATTAATCTTGTTTGATTGGAAACGGCCCACTGGACCTGGATTCGAGGTTGATTTTGTGAGATTTGTACTCTGTAAGTGTGTTAGCCAGCGATTAATGGATTTGAGCCCGTATCCGAGCGCAGAGAAGCATGTTAGCGTCCGATCATCATCGGGTGTTTTTTGGGAAACTATCATAGACACCTGGCAGTTAAAATGCGGGTGTCTACAGAGCCCCCACTCTGACTGAGGCTTGGACAAGGCAAAAGTCAGAGTAGCCACCAGGCCAATCGAGGATTGAAACCTGGCGGACTTCCGGTCGGGTCGTTTATAGTCCATTAAACTCGCGTGAAGGGCTCGCCAGCCACAAGCTAGAAGTCATACCTGAGCTGATGACGGTAACTCCGTGGGGGAATTGGACTTGTCCCATAAGTCCTGGGTGCGCCTGTATGTAGGCTCATCCCGTGAAATGCTGTCGTTGGCTTCCGGTGGGGAGATGTAGTGGGTTGCACATCCCTGTTTGAGTCGTACCTGTATAAGTCACATAAAATTTGCATGCAACACGTAGGTAGTAAAATGACTCGCGCTGGGGAAAATGATTTTTATTTTTTTGAAATTTTTGAAATTGAAATCCTGAAAGCACCCACGGGCTAGGTTTTCAAAATGGAAAAGGGTTAGAAGTTTGCAGTTTAAATGGACCGAAATTTGACCTTGTCGAAAAGAATTTTCTCAAATGGCTAAGTTTTGCAAATTTTAAAATGAGAATTTGGAGAGAGACATACTGACAGACTCGACTCTGGACGCGACAGGACGAGTTGACCGACACGGACTGGATTCTCTAAGGGTTGGACCGTGACTCGGTAGGGGATGGGCCACCTAAGATGACGAGACTCTCGAGTTGCGCTATTCCGTAGCCTAGGCGAGTGGCAACACGGTCGAACATCGAAATGGGATGGATATGCTATAGGGGACTTCAGTAGTTTGTAATGAGACTGTTTTAGTCTGGTGCCCTTCTGGATCTCTGATTTTAGGGTAAAGTCCAAAATGGGTATAACTTCGAGTCCTGACAGATTCTTGTCTTCGACGGAGCCGAGTACTAGGACACACTACAGAAAGGAGGCTAGTTTTTGAAAGTATTTTGGATTTTGTGAGTGGAAGGAGAACTTCTGCCTAGGAGAAGCTCCCATGATGACAAAGCTAGCTCTTGAGAACATGACGGTGTCGTGACCGGAAGGATGACGCTTCTTGAATTTGTGTCAATGTGGGTGGTTGTGCCTCTGTTGAAAGGCTGCCTACGTATTCACGTGTGGTGAAATCAAACCAAGCCGTAGTTCAGTGTCGGAAGATGTATTATGGTGCCTATTCTAATAGGACTTTGTGTGTAACTTAGCCGCCGTAAAAACGGTGTAGGCTAGGTGCATTCCCAGTGATGTCTTGATCAAAGGGCTTGAATGGTGAGGATATTAATCCTGTGACTGTGAGCATTCTCCGGGGTAGCCCCCAGAGGTGGTGTGCATTATTTGGGCATGTTCTATGCCGACTGCAAGTTGAGTTCTCGTGTTTGGGGTTGGTAACTGGTTTGGATAGGATTTTAACGAGTTTTGTTCTCGGGATTTTTAACGAGTTCTGCTCTCGGGATTTTTAACGAGTTCTACTCTCGGGGAATTTTAACGAGTTTTGTTCTCGGGATTTTTAATGAGTTCTGCTCTCGGGGAATTTGATGTTTTTGGAAATGTGGTGCTAGGAAGTAAATGGCTTTGATGACTCGAAATCTGGAGCTCGGTTCTGTGGAGCTAAGGCTTCGAGGGCTGGTTTGATAATGTGGGATCTGGTTTTGATGACTCGAAATCTGGAGCTCGGTTCTGTGGATCTAAGGCTTCGAGGGCTGGCTTGATAATGCGGGATTTGGTTTCCATGTCCGGCCCTAATTGTTAGGGGTATCCTATGGAGCTTGAATCCTCAAAATTCCGGGCTGTCTCTGGCCTGGGTCTCGGGAAGGTCTTGAGGGTTGTAATGTGGGAAGGCTGAGTGTGGTATTAGCTGACCAGCTTGATTGTTACTCCCTTATTGGATGGCATGGATTATTTTGAATTTGACCGTACCACGGTCAAAGGATTTTCACTTGAGTTGACCGTTGACCACGGTCATGGGTATTTGATTTTTGATTGACCTCTTAGCCGCGGTCATGGGTTTTGATAATTTTGACCGTACCCTGGTCGTGGGGCTTTCCCTTGAATTGACCGTTGACCACGGTCATGGGTATTCTGAATTTTTTGATGATGGCTTGCTTTTTTTTTTGGCCTTTTGCTTTTTTTTTTCTCATGGACTTTCGATTTTTTTTTTGTCCAGTTTTCTTTTTTTGAAGGTCTTCTCTTTGTTTTGGCCCTTTCTTTTTTGATGGCCTTCTTTTTGTTTTTTTTTTACTTTTGATTTTTTTGTCCAGTGTTTTTTTTGTTTTTTTTTTACGGTCAGACTAACACCTAAGGTAGGGATTGGTCAGCCTTATTGGAGGGGTATTTTATTGTGGGAAATGGGCTTGCCTCCCGTCTTGAACCCAAACTAGGAGATTACCTAGATTTGTCATAGGATTCAATACCGCTCCTGCTACGGGTAGTTATGTGGTTTTTCTATACCAGACACGGAATAGGTAAAAAGAAAACACGGGCTTGGTTTCCTGCAGTCATTATAGATGTGCCTATAATAGTCACGTGCGTGTGCTCACAGTGTATGATGGTGTTCATCTTGTTCTCGGAAACACATAAGGAAAATATATATGAGAAAGAATATTGAAAGCTGATTTTATTGAATTTTGAAAAAGAGGACAGAATACAACTGACTCTGACTCTGACTCTGACCTTGGCTTTGGAATAGAACATCCTAGACTCAGACTCAGACTCGGACTTAAATCAAATCCGGACTCTTGGGTGCATGAGAGGTAGATTGGATGCTTCGGTCATCGGGCCCTGTGTAGTCCACGAGGGGCTTTGCAAGTGGCAATGTTTTCAAAACGGGAGTCTTCCCGGCATCGAGGAAGTCTTGAATGATGTGTTTCAGTTTCCAGCATTGTTCTGTATCGTGTCCCCTCCCTCTGTGGAATTCGCAGTAATGCTCGGCGTTCCATGCTTTGGAACGTTTCTCCACAGGTGGGTCGGCTGTTGGGCCTATAGGTAGCACTAGGCCCTTCGAAACCAACCTCTGAAAAGCGACGGTGTAGGACATATCCAAGTGAGTAAATGTCCTTTCCTTTGACTGGTTCTTGATTCTTGGAGAGGTAACTTGAGGGTCACCTCTCTCGGCCTTGCCATCTTGAGGGTATCGGACAGTTTCGTAAGAGTGTTCACCCTTCGAATGGCTCAGTTGGATGACTGGCTGCCTTACCCGCTCTAGTTGTGTTAGACGGGATCGGGTTCTTACAAGGTCTTCTTCGATGATGGTTACCCTGGAACTTAGGTTATCTAGGGCAGTATCAATTTTTCGAGAAGATGTTGTTAATGGAGCAAGATAGCATAAGCATACTCCCCTGGATATCCCCTTTCTTGACGGCATGGGATTTGTTGTGGTTTGGTAGTGTCTCGTTCATAGGGTCCCTGATCGGAAGAAACGACAGGTGTTAGAACTCGCCTAAACTCGGCTTTGCGCAAGAGAGAGAGTCAAACCAGACACGGCCCGGGGTGACGGGTCGACAAAGTCTCTCGGACAGGGATACTTGAATGTTGACCTAGACGAGGTAACGACCGCAAATTAGACTCGAGCTGCAGAAGGGTGAGTCCGAAAATGGGGCGACCATATTTGACTTGGGTTAGACCCTCCTAAGACGAATGTGTAGGGTGCGCTTCTCAGAGTGACTGTGATTAATCGCTCCGTCCGAGAATAGCCCCCAAATGAGACAAAGTACTCAGATGGTCTGGCGTCTAAGTGACTCAAAGGTGGGGTACGTGAGAAACGTGTAAGACATGACCCTTAGGGCAACCGTGATTGATCGCTCCGCTAAGGGGTAGCCCCCAAGTGGGATTGAAGATTTTGTTAAGACTCGATTGTTGGACGAGTGACCCTTAGACGTAAGGACCGTGAGCCTTTTGTTATGGGGCTATGCCTTGTAAAAAAGGTTGACTCGGAAAAGACACCTAGACGGGTGACTCGTGAAAGGTGGGCCTCCCTTAGAATTCGGCATGTGGGCCGAGTCCTGTTCGAAGGAAGGTTCACGTCAGACATCCCCAGACTTTTGACTCGATTGTGTTGACGGGCCCTCCTTCGTAAGAGTATGTCCTACTTAGGTGGGCCCTGCCTTAGTCTAATAAGGCGGACTGGGATAGGGAAGAGACCCGTGATGTAAGATCGACAGAGTTTCGACGCTAAAGACTTCGAAGACTTATGACATGACCCGACACTGCTAAATACGGGAAGTCCTAAGAAGAGGAAGGTTTTGAAAATGATTTTTTTTTGATAAATCCGAGAGAACTCGGGGAAGGGCCCGATTTAAAAAAAAAAAACGAAAAGTGCATCAGGCCCTAAATTTGAAAGTTTGAAAATATTTTTGAGTTTTGAAATAGGCAGAATACCGGCTAGAAATAGGCTATTTTGAGTAAAATCATAAGTCCTAAATTCGGTATGTGTCCCGGGTTTTGAAATTGGATATCTTGAAAATTAAAAATTTGAATGTCGGAAAAAAGAATTTCCGACGATTTGAAAATTGAAGATGAGATCCCGAAGATTTGAAAATAAAAAACGGCATCTCGAAGATTTGAAAATTGAAATTGAATTTTCGAAAATTCGAAAATCGAATGGTGGATCGGAAAATCGAATTTTGAAATGGGCGGCATAACGGCTAGAAAATAGGCTTGTTTTGAGTCAAATCATAAGTCCTAAATTTTGGTAGCTTTCCGAGTTTTTGAAAATTTGTATATTTTTTTGAAAGATGCATTTTTTGAAATGACGGTTTTTGAAAACGACACGGAAACCAAGCAACACATAGTCACGTAAGCATTATGACGACAACACGTATGCTTTACACTAAGTCTCGGTCGGTCTAAAGAGGGTCTATACCAGTGTACATAGTATAGACGTTGATCGGGACGGACTTTCTAAGTCGAGTTGAGCTTAGAACATGCCGCGAAACCCACTCGAATCGACCATGAACACCTTTTGACATATCCATGTTGGAGTACATCAATGGTATAGTGGGACGTCGGTCACCAGTACCGGCCCGGGAAAATATGGGTTATGCATGAACCGTAGAACTAAAACGCGTATTGTAGTTGTCAAACGATTTCTATTCGAGTCTCAACCTGAGGATGCCGATGGTAAGTCACACATCAGTTAATCCCCAGCGGAGTCGCCAAATTGTGGACATGACATAGGTCCACCCCGACGCGGCCACACGCGGGTTTGGGTAGGCGAATGAATCTCCATATGAAACGAATCGAATTGAAATTTAGGTCGAAGTGGAGTCGCCACCGAATTTTGTGGTTATTCGGAACCATTCGAGCCCACTCTATGTCGTAGTTGTCCGTATACAAAATACGGCCCATTTCCGATGTCAGAGTTTATTGGGCTCGTCCCTTTGCATTTGATACCAATACCGACGTTATCAGATATTGTGTATTGAATGACTCTCGTGCGCCAACGGTTTCGGGCATCCGGAAACCGAGGTTCTGAGTAAGGGGTGAGGGTACGTGTTGGGAAGCCCACGAAGGACCCTTAACCCCGCCCGCACATTAGCGGCCTATACTAAGAATTCGAATGACTTTCCAATACGCGCGTTAGTTGAACGGGAAAATGATATGCAAAGATTATTTTCCCTAAACATGTTAATGGAATTGAAAAGGGTTTCTAAGTCAATTTAATGCAATTAATTCTACGTCAAAGTGGAATTTTAGCATGTGGGTTCATTTTAGTAAAATAAAATAAACAAAAATAAATTGACAAGAAAATAACAAACTTGTTAGTAACGGTATAACGATAATAACAGTTTGCGAATAATGTAGTATGATGCATGGTTTTGAAAAGAATAGTAGGTCACGTGATGGATTAACACGTGTTGACCGAGGTCAAGGAAAAAAATATGTCGAGATCTAAAAAAAAATGTTTTGTCTAAAAAAAATGATGTTCGAAGAATAATAATAAAAAAGAGTGAAATTGTTTTCTTCGGAAAATTGATGATTTTATTAAATCGCGTATAAATATTGCGTAATTTGCACTCGACTTAATATTTTCGATATTCGTCGTATTCAATATTCGATTATGAAATCGGTATTAAATACTTGGAATAATTTATACTCGATTTTAATTTTGATGCTCGTCATATCCCATATTCGATTATGGAATCGATATGGAATACTTAGAGTGAAAAAAAAGAGAGATTTGAATCGTTTAAAATAACCAAGACAATATAGATATTCCTCCGCGTTTGTAGTGTCATGATTCGAACGAATTAAATAACATCTACGTTAGCATCAACGAAAAATTGAATTGGCTAAATTGTTTGATTAGATTATTAGACTCGACATCCAATTACGGAATTGGCATCGGATCTAACGTATCGACACTTTGCTTGAATGAAAACTTGATTCCCTTGGCTTTTCCGACATCGAAATAAATCCCTAAGGATTAGGATGTCAGATCCGCGTCAACGGGTTTCGACCCTTATTAAATATAATGCTTGTTTTTGAAAATTAATGTAAATATATGACTCGAACAATGATGAAAACGAAATTAAAAAAAATTGTTTAAGTTAACTTATCTCAATAATCAAATAATCGGGGTATTGGAACAAGCGACCGTCAACGCTGTGTGCAGTACACTTGTATATTCGTGTTTCCTTATTCCGATACCCCTCTTATTCGACATAAATCGATAAGTATTTTAGTGTTTTGTATTAGTTATTATCGATATTATAATGCAACGAACAAAATAAAACAAAAAAAACGCGAAAAAGATGAAGATGACGAGAGGAAGAGAGGAAGGAGAGAAAGGGGTTTTGACACCCTCAACCTACATGTTCTTGTCTCGGAATGGATTCGTCACCGTGGATTTACACAAGAGTCTTCGAGGTTTTATGGAGGTTAAGTTATGGTGGCTCGGGATTGATTCCTAAAATTAGGTTTAGGGTTTGCTAGTGTAAAATTGCTTAGGGTTTGAGTCTTGATGTGTTGAGAGTTTGATATTGATTAGGGTTTTATTTGATATTGATTAGCATTGTGTAGAGATGTGTATTAGGTTTCTTGAGGTTGTGAAAAAATTGTGTCATATGGTGTTGCATGGGGTGTATATATACGCATTGCCCATGTATTTGGATGTTTAGGGTTTTGTGCCCTGATGGACTTGACCTGATGGCCCGTCTGAAGGTGGACTGTTGGTTTTGCTTCTTGAGTTGGACTTTTGATGTCGTGAATGGTTGTTTTGCACGTCCCGGAGACGACTTTGACTAGGGTTGACCCAATCGTAAAAAAGTCGGTTTTATTTCCGGTGTCGGTTTTGGCCCAAATTAATCTTGTTTGATTGGAAACGGTCCACTGGACCTGGATTCGAGGTTGATTTCGTGAGATTTGTACTCTTTAAGTGTGTTAGCCAGCGATTAATGGATTTGAGCCCGTATCCGAGCGCACAGAAGCATGTTAGCGTCCGATCATCATCGGGTGTTTTTTGGGAAACTACCATAGACACCTGGCAGTCAAAATGCGGGTGTCTACAGCAGGTCCACTCGATCGAGTGGCCCCTGTACGTCAAAATTTTGCGTTAAAAAAAAAGCGTAAGGATTATACCTGCAAAAGATGGGTACTTCCCGTCAATTGTTGGTCCGGGTCAAGTCTTCTAGCATCAAGACCCATGATGATCTCCCCGGTTGCCAGCCAAGCCGGGTTGTGACCCGTCTCCATCTGATCAACTATGCCGATCAGCCTAATCTGACCCATGCATGAATCAACATCCATTTTCCCCTCAAATATGTATCGATGCAGCATGTAAAAGGCAAAATCCATACGCCTATGGGTGGGAGTAACTCTTACGCCGCCAGAATTCATTAACTTGTCGGCTAAATCAAACAAAGAAACAGAATCTCCTCGCACCATGCGATCCGTCTCAGCATGGGACAAGCCAAGAAAATCCCTTAACCTCCTCCTTGGGTCAGGATAAAACGAGGGATTAGCAGGACGGGCGTTAGGGCACCAACCGCCAATAGCTGCAATTTTTTCAGGGAGAGGACATAATTCTCCTCAAGAGAACGCGAAAACATGGTGAGTAGTATCCCAAAAGATCAAGCAGGCGTCCATAAAGTGTTAATCAACCCGGAGGCGTTGGAGCGGGAATAGGGCAGTAATTCCCATCTGGGTCAGCTGAACTTTTTCTTCGTCCCGAAAGTACTGGGACCACGCCTGAGCATTGCTGTCAAATTCTCGATACCCATGACATATTTTTTTTCTTGAAAGTCTAAAGGATTTTGAGAAAAGAAGAAAGAAACTTGAGTCGAGATGTAGGAAATTGAAACAGGAGTCCTCTATTTATAATAAGGAAATTCTTTTAGCATCTCTAGTTGCCTTAGGAATAGGAATTCTTGTCATATTTCCTAATCCATATAGGCATGGGCTCAACCCAAGGCTTCAAAAGTCCTTTTCGTAATCTGATACAGGAATCGAGTCATCCCGAGCATTTCTATTTTAAAATTTCAAAATTTCGGAAATTTCAAAATTTTCTCAACAAAATCAATTTTTTTTTTACATTCTCAGCGTGAGTCGATGTTTCGCCTAAATGTTACATACGAATTGCTATTTGTCAGCATACAGGTACACCCAGACTTCAGAAGATAGTCTCCACGCAGCTCAGTTACTCCCCACGGAGCTATTATCATCAGGACAGGTATGACCCTCTACTTATGGCTGGCGAACCCTTTTACGCAAGTCTAATGGACTATAAACGACCCGACTGGAAGTCTGCCAGGTTTTAATCCTTGATTGGCCTGGTAGCTACTCTGACTTTCGCCTTGTACAAGCCTCAGTCAGAGTGGGGGCTCTGTAGACACCCACATTTGGCCGCCAGGTGTCTATAGCAGTTTCCGAAAAACACCCGATGATGATCGGACGCAAACATGACTTAATACGCTCGATTTTGGACTTGGAATCAATAGTATTTGGCACGAGCTTTTAGCGGAGTAAAAATCTCACAAAACCGACCTCAAATCCCGGCCCAGTGGGTCATTTCCAGTCAAATGAGACTAATTTGGGTCAAAACCGACACCGAGGGCAAAACTGTCTTCTAGCGATCAAGTCAAACCCCGGTCATGGACGTTTCCGAGGCATAAACATCTGTCACGCAGCTTTGGAAATCCGATTCAAAGTCAAATACCACAAAAATCAGCTACAAAGAGGAACTAAAACTCTACCTTAAAGATAAAACTCTATCTCTAAAAGAGTCCTCTCACCCGTCTAGACCCACTCGATCGAGTGGACCAGCCCACTGGTCGAGTAGGCTCGCAAAACCCCATAAAAATGGAGTCAGACCGGGCACTCGATCGAGTACTACGCACCACTCGATCGAGTACTACGCACCACTCGATCGAGTGGACCCTATTTAGCTGAAACCGGATTCTTTTTTTTTTTTCCAAAATCAGAATCCGTCTCAATCTAAAACCGGTACCTTTCCTATCCAAAGTCGGGTACCTTTCCAATCCTAAGCCGGGGTATCTCTCCTATAAATACACCCCTTTGCACACACACAATACACAACGAAAAAATACAATTCATAACCCAAAATTTCAGGAATCTTAGGCAAGTACAACCCCGACTTTTCCTTAGAAATCCTATAGGAAACCCTAGCCAAACCAATCCAAAAATACAACACCTTAACTCTCCCTATATCCTCGTTACTCCCACGCAAGCGCCGTTACTACGAGTTCCTAAACGAGGTCGAAATTAGCATGTAGGTTGAGGGTGTTACAAATCCCTCTTTCTCTCTTTCCTTCTCCTCTTTCTCGTTTTTTTTCCCGTCCGTCCGTTTTATTATTCCTCGTCGCGTCATATTTTATTTTCTCATTTCTAATATCGATATTATTGTACTATCATCTAATCAAATAAATAAAACATTATCCCTAGGATGCGATATCGACTCTGTAGTCGAATATCGGATCTAAAGGAATCAATCAACAAACCATATTAAGCACAATCCCGTTGATGCCGAAATAATCGTCATGTAGTCCGAAAGGAATAATTACGACATTACGACGCGAAGGGAATTATTTCATCTTAATTCAGTTTAAAACAATTTATAAGCATCTTTTACAAAATTCACTATAAATATTAGATATTGATTTTATAATCAAGTATCGAATATGACGAGCATCGAAAACTGAATCGAGTGTAAATCATATTATATTTTCACGCGATTTAGCAAAATTATCTATTTCAAAATTAAAAGCAAATTCACGAACCATTGTTTGTACAGGGGTCACTCGATCGAGTGCAATAGGTCACTCGGTCGAGTGACACCCCGAAAAGTGGGCAGAAGGTTTTCTCAAGGACCAATCGATCGAGTCCCTCTATGACTCGATCGAGTGGCCTTTGTCACACCAAAATCGTGAGCCTTCAACATATTTCAAGCCTCGATAAATCTTTTTAATGACTTCGGTCAACGCGTGTCAAGTCTATCACGTGTCCTACTCTTTTCAAAACCATGCATCGTGCCATTTATGTAATTCTATTCTTTTTACAAACCGTTATATCGTTACTAACTCGTTTGTTTCCATTTTGACGCTTTATTTTCATTGTTTGTTTTATTGTACTAAAACGAACCTCTCATGCTAAATACAACTTTGACATAATTCAAAGATGCATTAAACGACGTATATCAAACATAATTCACATGTTTAGTCAAATCACTGTTTGCATATCATTCAACCGTCAAACTAACGCGCGTACACGAAAAACGAACGATATCTAAGTAGAGGCCGCTAAGTGCGGGCGGGATTGGGTGTTCTTTGTGAACTTTCCAACACGTACCCTCACTCCTTACTCAGAACCATGGTTTCCGAATGTCCGAAACCGTTGGCATACGGGAGTCATTCAATACATGATTTCCGATAATGTCGGTATCGGTATCGCAATGCAAAGGGACGAACTCCATAAACTCTGAAATCGAAATGGCCCGTACTCTGTGCACGACCCACTAAGACATAGAGTGGGTTTGAATGGGCCCGAACTCCCACAATGTTCGGTGGCGACTCCTAAATAGATTTAAATTTTAATTCGAGATCCATCTCACATGAGATTCATTCGCCGCTCCAAACCCGCGCGTGGCTGTGTCGGGGTGGGCCTATGTCATGTCCACAATAATAAACCGAAAAATATATATAATTTTCACGAACAGAATAAAGCACCCTAAACGTGATGCCTCCTTTGGCATCCACACGGGTACGGAACTACGACGTATATGCTAGTATTAGGGTTTGTGAGACCGTCTCACAACTTCTCTCTAGGTCTATCTTATAACTCTTTATAAGAAGACTACTCTGTATATATATTATGAGTCAATATTATTAATTCCATATTATACTTCATCATATGAACCTCCTTATATAAGAGATGATTAGGTGGAATTAGGTTATTACAATAACTCTAATTACCATAATTAAATTATTACCATAACTCTAATTATAACCCAACAACGCAGCTGGGTCCGTATTACTACTGACCCGATAATATATCGATATATACTAATATATCTCGTACACATTGTGTGTGATCCAATGGGCCCATTTAAGACTACCAGACACGTAACCTATTTACATGTCAACCCGACATCGACCTCTAGCAAGGCATATCAGATACATAGACTTAAGCGGGTTAATACGTAGGACAGTGGACATAACTCCTTCAGTCTCTCACTTCACATGACCTCTCAAGAACGGCGTTAAGTCTCTTTGCTACTATTGTCTCTAATTGAGAATGAGGTAAGATGAAGTGTCATCCTCGCATGTCTCAATCTTTTACTTGAATATTTGAGTTGGCTTGTTAAAAGAGCAGATAGATGACAATCATCCTATCTGAGCGCTGCCACGCATTTGTACAAGTCACACTCTTCGAGTGGCCAAGAAACAATAAATTCCCTTCAACAAAGGAAGAGCAAATCCTCTCTTGTCCAACCACATACTATCATATGATCCATGCATGCCCCATAACCAACCATAGCCCCCTTTCACAGCTGACGAGGAATAGTATCAAAACATACACATCACATGTACAGAATAGTCAAAGACTCTGGTCTACAGACCATACAAGTTCATAACTTGTAAACAACTTTACTGACACTAAGCGAAATCTTAGTAAAATCCTTTTCGGCGGGTCTGTCTAATGCATGTTCTTAACATACACCCGAGTGCCTGGTTTTGTACCTCAATACCTACGACTCAAGGAACTTAGTCATCAACCAACTCACACACCAGTCATTTAAGGGTATTCAAATGTCCCAACGTAATACCCTCACTAGAGACAAAAAAATTACATCATCCAAATAGAGTTCCAATTCAAGACTAAGTCACGTACTTAGTGATATATTTCATCAATGTAAATTATTTAGGAACAAAATTCGGTTACCTTAACCAAATGACAATATGTCATACATATATCAATTATCGAAATACCTCCCACTAAACCAAACACCTCTAAAACTACTAAGACCACTCGCTCATGCGTCTTATACAAATCATAACAATATGATTTTATGTAGAGGAGGTTTCAGGACATACAACATTTTGTGGACGCCCGTCCGCACCGCGCCCGCCCGCACGGGACCGACCCAGTTTTGATCGCGGCGGCCACCCATGCGGCTCCCTCCCGGTCGGGGGCCAGTCCGATCTCGCTTTTGGGGCGAAGGTCTCGGACCTCGATTCGGATGACGATTCAGAGTTGTACTAGACGGGCGCAGGCACCCGTGTTTCCGTTGGAATCGATCGAGTCGTGGTTGAAAATGTTTAAAGGCCGATATGTCTTGTAAGGCGACCTTTTTAGTGAACCGAATTCGTTGTCGATTTGTGGAGTCGCCACCGAGTCAATTATGGGGACTCAGAAACCATTCAAGTCAACTTTGATCCTTAGTCGGCTCAAAGCTGAGTGGCACGGGACCTAAAGATTCTATGCCTGGAATGACTCTAATTGCTAATGGTTTCGGACATCCAGAAACCGTCGATTCTGAGTAAGGGGTGAGGGTACGTATTGGGAAGCCAACGTCCGCTGGAAATCGACACCTAATCCTGCCCGCACGTAGCGGCCTCTGCTAATCAATCGGTGAGCTGATAACTTTGTTCCTTTGTTGTGGCGGAAGTACAGTAACATCCATTGTTTTAACCCTATACCTTTGCTATGTCGGTTGTTTAAGGACAAGTAAGTTTTGTCGTCAAAATAGTTGTGTTTAGATTCTTTGCATGCGATTTCACGTGACAGACAAGCCATGAAAAGATGCACATAGGTGAGTAGAGAGTACTAATATTATACGTATTATCAAATCAGTTTTAATGTGATAATACGGATATTACTCATTCTCATGGTATACCTTACTGGTATTCTTCTTAAGATGTGCTGACTCGGTATTAATAGGGATGCGTCGAACCATGTAAGGTGAGCACCAGGACTAATATGGAACCCGACCATCGCTTTGTTCAATTTTAGCTTGTTTACGTTTTGATTTCCGTGTTAGGTGATTTAGCATGCAATTATAGGGTCATAAAAGCAAAGAATCATACGAAAGATATAAATACGAATATAAGTAAATCACATAGTGAGGAGTTGCACCCTCGGAGTATACGCTAAACGGGACACGATGCATAGATAGTTGAGAACAGATCTCGGAACTACTCGAGTCTATTTAAGGTGTTTTACTGTTTATGGTTGAAGTTGGGACATTACATGCTTTAGTACGTGTTGTGGACCTAGCGTCCACATTTGACATTATCGAAGTGCATAATGAAAGTACAAAAATGTAAAGTTTTGTTTAGATGACAACCTAGTGACGATTCGACTTCGAATGACGGATCCTTCTAGCTCGCCTGGTGATTTCAACAGAGTTCCGTTACCGTTTGTTTGTTCCGCGGCTAATCCGGCAAAGTTCCGTTTCTATTTGCTGATTCTGCGGCTAATCTTGCAGAACTCCGTTATTAGACTCGGAGTAGCTAGTCGATTGCAGGCACCTCGGGATCGAGTGAAGTGCTCGAAGGTGAGGAGTAGCGTCGATTTTGCTTATCGGGATTACGATCGAGTGGATCGTTGGCTTTGGGTGTCAGAGTGCGAGCCCTAGCTAAGAGAAACTCGTAATGAGTAAAGGGAGAAAAGAATCTGAGATTGTGTGTCGAATGAGAGGGTATTTATAGTTGTTTTTGGCTCTTGTCACCTGGATGGACGTCTGAGTCCAGGCGCACCAGAACTCAGGTGCCTGGGTTCATGCGTGTGAGTCTTAAGACGCACGAAGTGAGGCGTTCGGGATTTTGAATATACGATTTTGATATTTTCCAAAACCGAGAGTGTGCGTATCATTTGTAAGCTTGGGGGTTAAGTTTTCTCCTTGACCTAGCACGCTGTTGCGCCGAGTGGGCCTCGGGTGTGCATCCCGAGGTTCGCTTGGCCCGGTGCTGACTCGGGTTTGATTTTACGTATTTCGGGACTGTTTCGGAGTCCCGGTGTCAGAATTGACTCTAATTAGTGTCTTGCGACCGTAATGACACGACTAAGGCTGCTTTGATGTTAATTTAATTTTTCCGAGTAATTATTTGATCCGTTCTATAGAAAAACTACCTAAAACATCGTATTCTCGCATCGCGTTGCAGTCCGATTGTCATCGGTTGTTTGTTGAGCACTCCTGCAGCGACCATGTCCAAATCCGGGTGTCTGTACATTTGTATCGGTTATTTACAAGCATATGATCAATCTACCTTCTCTCAATTAAGGCAAACTGTTAGTTTCATACGCAACAAATTGCTTCATAAACTTTAAAGTTGAGCGTGTGCTTTATTCGTAATCAAATGTTTTCTCTTTGCTTCAAAAGCAAAAGAACACTCACTCCAGTTATAATACTAGTCATAAAGTTGTCCTTTGGAACCGTTCTAACACACAACTTCTCATCCAAAACAAAATATACTGAGATTACAATCTCATGTCATCTTTGTTTATTTGGAAATACGAATCGTTGTAACTTGTTTACAATAATTAGCTTATCATATCGTGTGCATCTCTTAAATAATTCTCTTTTTTGCTTCTCAAGAGCAAAAGAACAATTCTTAGATAGCATTCTAGTGACACTCACAAGATTAGTATCTACTCATCACACGAGCACATAATAAAAACATTTCTTACAAAGTCTCATAGACTAAAGCAATCAAATGTCGTTTAGTTAGAGAAGTATGTCACTTACATACCAAATCATAACGATAAATGCACTCCCACTAGCCTCTTTTACACACTTTATCTCTCTTCGTCTCAAAGAAAAACAAACATCTTTGAATTACCACATTAAGAACGAAGATATTACTTCATAATACTTGCTCCAATCAAATTGGATCATTCACATTTGTCTAACAATTTTGATAATATGAAATTCATACGATGAGTCGCACACACTTCATATTGTGCTGCATCTCTCTCAAGAAATGTCACATATATGTCCAAAACTCATCAAATGAGTTATGACATTCAAAATGCTAAATCGTTCCTAATAGACTCAAGCATAATGTTGTAAAAAGAGTTTTTCCATAGTCATTACTATGAAATCAATCCTTAACTACCAACTATGCTTCATAGATACTCTTATATCAATATACACCGTCTTTATATTGAAGACTAGTCTTCACTATAATACCCATTTAACCTAACTCTATACTTGGTAGTTATGGTATATAGAATCCATTAGATTTTATGTGACTTTTGGAGTCTTTGCCCATTATTGTTTCATCATAGGTTGATAAGTGTGGTTTGTAGAGCCTATTTCGTAGTGTTTTGGTCTCATTTTCCTTGTGGAATCGCTCCTTGGGAGCGATTTATGGGCTACTTATGCTTCCACTAGTTCGTTTCAGGTTCCCGAGACCATTCATGAAGAGTTGGAGCGATTCCGACTCAATACATACACTTTTCGGAGCCAACGAAGCGAAGGAACGATGACTCGATGCTTCGGAATCGACCCCGAGACCTTGGGACCCAATCCCGAGTCCCGAGACCCGATCCCGAGTCCCGAGAATCGATGAGAAGTTCATATGAAGCAAGGAGGAACCAAAAGGGTCATATTGGAGGCCTACAAGACTCATCCCCGACGGGTATGCACCTCATCCCGTCGGGGATGAAGTGCAATTTTGAGGGAGCTACTGCAAGGCCGTCCCGGTCGGGACCAACCCGTCCCGGTCGGGATGGTGGGTCCGTCCCGGTCGGGACCAAATCGCTGTAGCCCGCATTTCTTTCTTTCTTCTCCCTTCCATTTGTAACCCTATAAATACTTCCCTCTTGTATTGTTTATGGATCCTACATTAGTTTAGCCTCTCTTAAGCCTCTCTACAACATATAAACCCTAGATTTAGTTCCTCATATTAGTTTGAATCTCTCATTAATCCTTAGTTAATATTAGTTAATCCTAGTTAATTAGTGCTTGTATTAAGAAGATACTTGAAGATTTCTCCAAGATTGACAACCTTGGGATTATTTGGGTTTCTCTTTTATGCAAGATATCATCTTTTCATCATCTTATTGTTGGTATAACTTTCTTTTCTCTTGTTTATTGTTATTGAATCAAGTTTGAATCTTTACTTAGTGTTTGTTGTTATTGATTGTTATTGCTCTTGATGGTGAATGTTAGGGTTGTGATGTTGTGTTCTCTTCTTATTATTGTTAGTTTTTCTTTGATTATGAGTGAGTAGATTACTTGTGGGTTAGTAGGGGGATTAAGGGTAGATTATGGGTGATTAGGCTTTGATTGGGGGTAAAGGGTGATTCTTTATTGTTAGTCACATACTTGGCACACCATGTGTTTGTTGATATGCTTATTTGAGTTGTAGTGGCCATGCTTCTCATGCTAGTTTTCCTCTACTCATTGTTTGTCTTGTTTGTGGTCATGTTGAGGATAGTCTAAGTTGCGAGAGCCCGGACTTACCTTGACATCGGTCTAAGTTGCGAGAGCCCGGACCGACTCTAGCACTAGGAGACACCCATACCCATGACCAACCCGATCACCCTACTATTCTTATGAACCCGACCTAACCCACTTCTTTCCGTATTTGGTTCATCTTATTAGTTAGACTCATTCTCTTAGTTTGCTAGTTGGCTTGTGTTTGGTTAGAATTTGTTAGTCTAGTTCATCATAGTTCATCATTAGTCTACTTCCTTCTTCTCCTCTCATCACAATTCATCAATTAGTAGCTCTTTGTGTTTGTTTGGTAGCATAGTCTCGTTTTAGGCCGATTTAGTCTAAACATTGCAATACCGTCTCCGTGGACACGACCCGACTTACCCTAACTACCGTTAGGTGCTAGTTGGTTATTTAATTGGTGGCGGGATCCACGACAAATCCCTACCATCATAGGTCAAACCTATGTAGGGTAATATTTTACAGCTAAGATGATCATGACTTTTCATGGATGCATCAATATCCTCTTCAACAGTTGTAGAGAATTCCTGTTAATCTTGAACATTTCAAGGTCGACACTACTCCCACTGTTTCTATTAGAAATCAGATCTCTTTAAAAGAAACATACCACTCTATGAAACAAAACAATTTTGTTTTTTGGATGGTTTGTAGAATTAACATAGTACCACTAATAAAACAAATGTCAAAATTCAGTCTAAGTTCTAGAAAACAATTTTCTCTAAACTTTAAGACTTGATAATCAAGAAAAGACTATTTTAGAACATTTTCAATCCATATCTCATATGGTGTCTATTCTCCAACTTACATGGACAATAAGGAACAGTGTACAAAGAATTTTATAGTGCATAAGTTTCTAAAGCGTCAATAAAATCTGCATATGACTCATCATAGACCAAATCATATCTAATATGGTTCAATGTAGTTTGAAACACTTTTCACTACTTCTAAGATGATCACAATCTTTTAGTTCAATTCCTCCTTATTTCAATCATATCAAACGACTCGTATAACCTTTTCAAGTTGATCTTGTACTTTTATCTGAATTTCCTTGAACAATTCAAAGCATTCACTTTCAAATTTCATCAAATGAACAAAACAATACGTGTTACCCATTTTTCCAACATCACTAGTTAAACTCACACATATCTGTATATGTGTTATCCAACAAGTCTAAGTACCCTCCCACTACAAATGATAGGAGACACTTCTAATGTCATTTATCCATCTAAACAAGATCCATCTACCTCAGTTGATCCTTATCAATAAGGTTTATAGTTTCATCATTATGAAACTTATTCTTATGTTTCTTGTCTTATGGATTAAGGACAATGCCATAATAGGTAAAACTTTAGTCGAGGGACTTGAACCTTTTGGTTATTATGTTACAAATAAAAGCATTCACTACTAGGAATGTAGAGCTCAACAATCATGTTAGCCTTATTGTACCTCATATTCTTGCAAGGTATAGAGCAACAATTGTTCTATTTTTATCAAAACTTTTCATGCCCATACGTGAAACAGATTCAATATTCTTGCTTATGACTAGTACAAGAATAACAATTATTCAGTTCCAATATTCAGCTTTATGGTAAAATTAAGTGATTTTCCTTTTATATATGAAACAACAACGCTTTTGTCCATTTCAATCATAAAACACTTCACTTGTATACCATTATTCCACCCTCTTTGAGCCATCACATCCACTATGTAATAGTTGCATTTGGTATCTTATACCAAAACAGTAGAATGCAAGTAACAATTACTCCAGTAACATATACACCTGAAGTCATACTTTAATTGATTTGCAGATTTTCTAGACACTTCTAGAAAGCTATCTACCAATGCCATATATTTGTCATTACATTAATGACTGAATCACTACATTAATGATAAATAATTTTGTACCTAATCTAAATTTGGGAACAAGTTTGGGTATGACAACAATTATCCTTCCCTTACTTTAACCAACGTCTTAGATTCATTAATCATTATCTCAAGCAATTTTCTTAATGAACTCATAGAACATTAGTATTATTTGCCTTCTTGATACAATGTTCAACCGTCTTTTAACATCTCATGCTAAAAGGTGCAAACCCTTATTAAGTCACATGTTTTATTTCCTGATTATCAATATAATCACGTCATCGTATGACATATGGATTAACAAGATCATCTCCAACATTTTCTCACTTAATGGGAAATGTTCCCTTTTATTGAAACAATTGATTTTGGTACATATGGTCATCTCCATGACTCTAATTATACAGTCCATATTGTACATTAGCACTGATTATATTTTGTCGGAATTATCCTTCACAAGGACAAAATCCATATCTCTATTTTGAAAACAATTCTCAAGATACCAATCGACAAGGTTGAACAATTCAAACTCATCTCTAATAAATGTGATAAAGGGACTGAATTACAACTAGAAGTATATGCAAAGTGAAACGATAATTAATATTAAGTGAACTTGGGCTCACTGCTCAAGCTCTTAAGCAATTTTAAGATAAAATCATGAAAACTACTCTCAAGTTCGCATAATATTCCAAGATCCTAAACCTTTTGTCTCAAGTGAACTTGGGCTCACTACTCAAGCTCCAAAAATAAAGGTAGACAACAACATTATCAATTACATCAATATGTAATTTTTGGTTCGTCGAATTAGTCATCATATGACACCAACTATTTGCCTCAAAGCCTAAGTCCGACTTGATAGCAATGTTGAGCAAACCAGATTGAACTTGTCAGTAACTGTTACCCACCTACTCAGTCCACACACATCGGCAAAGCACCGCTTAGGCAGTCACTTCAACCAATTATATGAAATTGTTGTAGTGGTCAATTCTGGAAAGGCAATACTTAATATTTGTGCGAGTGATTAAATGCATATGGGTCCTAACCATGACACTAGGTCAACTTACAAGGCGACCTATAAATTCTAACCACACAAGTCACGAGTCGCAAACAATAAAATTCATGCATCGTATGACATAATAATTTAATTCTTATTAGTGATATGTGCATAAAACAAGTTAAAAGATCCCATAGTTTGATTCATAATCATATCAAACTTCATAATTACTATTTGTTTGACCAATTTCCCCAATCTCTTTCATTTTTCCAACTAGGAGAAACAATTCTCCACTCGAAAAAATTGAACGGATATATAAAACTCTATTCACAATCGATCTGCAACTTATAATTGTCATATAGATAAACAATTCATCAAAATCAAATAAGACTCGAGAAACTCTTTTCCCGATCTATTAATGATAATATGATAATTACAATGCATAACATTATTTATCGATTTAGAAAACTAATTTTTCGTTGATTCGGAAAAATAAAAGTATAATCACAGTTTGTTTCATAATCAACACAGAAACACAAGGAAACGACTTTTCTTAAAAGCGTCGCCCAACCCGACACCATGTCGTCCGAGTAAATATTGTGTCGTCTTGGTGAAACCTGTGCCGCCCGGGTCATCCCGTTCCAACCGGGACACACCCGTGTCCACCGAGTCAGACTCGTGCCCACCGAGTCATACTCGTGCCAACCGGGTTGGCCTCGTTTCGTTCCGTCTCCACCATAATTAAACCGAGTCTTGCCTTAATCTTATTAGGACTCATCATTAACAATAAATTCAAGTAATTTACGTTCCCAATTTCAATCGAATCTTGACCTAATCTTATTAGTCTCATCGTCAACAAAGAAATTTGGGATTATAGTGGGTCAATTTAGGGTAAATTACATTAAAATGTAATCAATATTAGATCTTAAATTAATTTTGAGAGTCAATTGTAGAATTTAACAATTTATTCACAAATTACATAACCTAAATATAAAGGATAAAACGTTTACAAATTATTTTCTGATATGAAACAATCTCTTTGTGTGTCACACAAATTATCAAATAATCATGTACATAGGGAGTGTGCGATCATGCATCACATTGACAAATCATCAGATCAAAACAATAATGCGGCAGTGGCTTAGAACAATAAGGCAACATCAAGTCAATATTTATATCTCACGTATAAAAGAAAAAAATTGTGCCTTATCCAAGATTGAAAAATAACCAAGAACAAATCTCGCACACCTAAAGATATAATCAAATTAATACGCGGATTGAATCTCTCATAACCAATTATGAGCCATAGATTCACGTTGATCTGATTAATACTATGTAACAGAGGCTCTGATACCACTGTAGGATTACAATCCTTAAACCCAAAGACCAGTTACAAGTATTAACCAAAAAGACAAAAGTAGAGGGATAACAATTATACCTTATTTGCAGCGGAACAACGTATTAATAAGAAGTATAATAAACCCAAAAATATATATAATCCCACGGACAGAATAAAGCACCCCAAACGCGATCCACACGGGTACGGAACTGCGACGTATATGCTAGTATTAGGGTTTATGAAACGGTCTCACAACTTATCTCTAAATCTGTCTTATAACTCTTTATAAGAAAATATATTATGAGTCAATACTCTTAATTCCATATTATACTTCATCATACGAACCTCCTTATATAGAAGATGAGAAGGTGAAATTAGGTTATTACAATAACTCTAATTACCATAATTAAACCATTACCATAACTCTAATTACCATAACCCAACAACGCAGCTGGGTCCGTATTACTACTGACCTGATATATTTAATATATCGATATATACTAATATATCTCATACAAATTTGTGTGACCCAATGAGCCCACTTATGACTACCAGACACGTAACATATTTACATGTCAACCCGACATCGACCTCTAGCAAGGCATATCAGATACATAGACTTAAGCTGGTTAATCCGTAGGACAGTGGACATAACTCCTTCAGTGTGTGTGTGTGTGTGTGTGTTTCTGTGTGTATAGAGTAAGGATCAAGTGAGTCCTTCTCTATACATTGAGTCCATGAGTCCAATCTTGGACCATTGATGTAGTGGAAGATGGATGGTTGTGATTGTTTGAGGTGAAAAGGGAATAACAGTAAATATGGTAAATCAAATCAAATCTTCATAATTATCTCTACCAAATAATTATTTCTCTCTCTCATCAAATTTTCTCTCTCATCAAATCATCACGTTACCCCAACATACCGCCATCATCACACAACCCCTACACCTTCTACGTTCATTAATCAATCTCTTCCTCTTCATAATTAATCAATCTCTTCAAAATACACTGACGCATAATCAGGGTGTTACACCGACGCATTGTGACTGTTACTTTAACGAATAAATGATGTTACTATAAGTAAGGAATGGTGTTATTTTCATAATGATGGTTAAACAACGCTTTTATCATTAGTTGCTCTGATGCATTATATATGTTACATTAAGGAACCAATGTTGTTACTTTGATAATGAATGGTGCTAATCTAAGAAAAAAGGTGTTAACCCGCATTACAAAATTGGTTTCATAATCGGGAATTGGGGTTCTTACCCTAGCCAAAAAAATTGTGTTACCCTAACGCATTGTAGTTGTTACTTTAACGAACAAATGATGTTACAATAAGGAATGGTTGGGGTTAATCTAAGAACGAATGGTAAACAACGTTGTTATCCTCAGTTACTTTGATGCATTATATCTGTTACTCTAAGGAACGAATGATGTTACTCTCTAGAGTTGACCGCTAACCACGATCATGGATTTTTTTTATTTTTTTGGTTGACCTCTTAACCCCGGTCATGGGATTCTTCATTTGAGTTGACCGTGCCCCGGTCGAGGGATTGACCGTACTCTGGTCGAGGGATGTTGAGAGCTCTTTTTGATCATGATCAGCTCTTTTATTTTGGCCCTTTTTCTTTTTCCTTGGACTTTTCAATTTTTTTTGTCCTTTTTTTTCGTCTACCCTCCTGTGGTGTTGGCAATAAGCACGGGTATTTCCGGATTTGTGGCATCCATTTGTGGGCGGATCTGGGGTTGGGCCTATTGGTTGGATTAGGCCTTTGGAGATAAGCCTTTGTAAGGTTTAAGCATAGTTGGTATTTTTATGAGTGAAAACTCGCGGTGGAGTACTCTACAGTAAGTATGGTGGTTTGGATCTCGAGATTGTCAGCATGATTCCAAGCAAGCTTGGTGGAAACATCGTCCGAATTTGGTATTTCTTGGCATCAAGTCTGTAGAATTACGATGCATTTTTTTCCTTTTAGTTAGACTAACGTCTAAGGTAGGGATTGGCCAGTCTTATTAGAGGAGTGTTTATTGTGGAAAATGGGCTTGCTTCCCGACTTGAACCCAAACTAGGAGACTACCTAGGTTCATCATAGGATTCGATACCGCTCTTGCTAGGGGTAGTTATGTGGCTTTCTATGTCAGACATGGAACAGGTAAAGGAAAACACGGGTCTCGATTTCCTGCAGTCATTATAGATGTGCCTATAGTCATGTGCATGTGCTCACAGTGTACGATGGTGTTCATCATGTTCTCGGAAACACATAAGGAAAGCATATATGAGAGATAGAAAAGCTGATTTTATTGGATTGTGAAAACAGGACAGAATACAGCTAACTCTGACCCTGACATCGAAATTGAAAGAAATAGTACATCCTAGACTTGGACTTAGACTTGGACTTAAATTGAATCTGGACTCTCGGATGATGTTTTCAGTAGTCTTCGGCTTCTAAGGACTTAAGTGGATGTCCAGTATAGCCTTCAGTAGAAGCTTCATCCAAATCTTCATTATGTCGAAGATCGTCTTCAATCTTAGCGCCCATTTCGGTAAGCACCACAATGTTTGAAATGTTGGCATACTTGAGATGGACGCGATAGGAAAGTAGGAGGTTATTGATGAGCGCCTCTACAAGTGTCTTCTCGCTGTGCTTGTCTACAAGCTTAACACTCTCAGCCCGCCAACGTTGAAAATATTTGGTGAAACCCTCTTTTGGATCTTGGGCCATGACTTCTAGAGTCCGCATGGTAGTCTGAAGTTCAGTATTATCATAATAGTTTTGAGCAAACTCGGTAGCAACATCTTCCCAAGTTGGGAATCTTTTTGTATTAAGCCTATAGAACAAGGCTTTCGGGTATTTTCTAAGGGATGCCCCGAACAGATTGATGAACATGTCGGCTTTGACCCCCTTGATTGCCATAAACGGTTGAAGGCTAAGAGGTGTAGTAATGGATCCTCCGTCCCTTCGAATATGGGTAACCCCTCTAAGTTGAGATCCTTTTGTAGTTTCTCGCTAATGGGTGTATAGTCTCGGAAGTTTTTAGTACAGATGTTGTTCCCTTGGAGGGCATGGAACTGTTCCTCGAGCTTACGCACCGTGCTGATCACTTTGGCAAATGACCCATTATTCACCAACCCAGAATTGAGGTTTTGTCGTTCAATGGCAGTTAAACGAGCATCCATGGCCTCTTTGGTCGACTCTCGTGAATCCTAGTTGGATTTCAACCACGGCCTGCCTACTAATCATTGTCTCAGCAAAGCCTTCATTTCATTAATGGTGTTTTCTATGCTCCTATTTCCGGTTGTGGTGCCATACTATGGGAGAATTCCCACGTAATCAAGAATGTTGCTTCGGAACCAAAACACACCAAGGCATAGGAAATAGCACGGGAGGAGAGACAACTCCGGTTTGACTCGGGTTAGACTCTCCTAAGCCAAATATGTAGGGTGCGATTCTCGGAGTGACTGTGATTAATCGCTCCGTCGGAGAATCGCCCTCAAGTGAGACTAAAGACTCTGATAGGACTCAGATGATGTAGCATCTAAGTGACTCGAAATTAGGGTACGTGAGACAACACGTGTAGGACATTACCCTTAGAAAAACCGTGATTGATCGCTCTATAGTAGGGTAGCCCCCGAGTGGGATCAAAGGTTTTGTTAAGACTCGAGTGTCGGATGAGTGACTCTTAGATGTAAGGATCACAAACCTTTTGCTACAGGGCTATGCCTTGTAAAAGGTTGACTCGGCCTCGAGGAAAGGTAGACAGGGTAAGGGAAGAAACTTGCGATGTAAGATTGGTAGAACTTCGACGCTAGAGACCCTTTACTTGACTCAATAAGGATGGCCCTGGGATTAGGGCAGACCTTTAAGTTAAAGGATCCTTGAATTGGGATGACTCGACTAACGGATGACGAAAGACGAGCGAGATTCCCTCAGGAGAGGTCGTGGGGATCGTCCTGTCGGAGGGAAAAAATGACGTGGGACTTTCTAGTTAGGACTCGTGTGTTTAGATGAACCTTCCATTTACGAGTGTACGACTCGTGTTGGTTGGTTATGCCTTTTGAATAAGGCTGACTAGGATGGGGAAGAAACCCATGATGTAGGATCGACGGAGTTTCAACGTTACAGGCTTTCGACGAATTATGAAAAGACCCGACACACGGATTACGATAGGTCCTATAATAAGGAAGGTTTTAATTAATGGTTGAATTTTGAAAAATTTGGAGAACGGTCCTGACTTTTGAAATTGGCAGCATGCCGACATGACCAAGTTTTTGAAAAGACCGAAAGTTTTTGAGTTTCGAAATGGCTAGCATTCTGGCTAAAAATAGGCTATTTTGAGTCAAATCCTAAGTCTAAATTTGACAGCATACCGAGTTTTTGAAAACTGGACATTTTGGAAAAGATGCATTTTTGAAATGACGGTGTTCGAAAAATGACACGAAAACCAAGCAGCAAGTAGTCAAGCACGCATTATGACAACAGCATGTATGCTTTATACAAAGTCTCGGTCGGTCAAAATCGGGTCTATACCAACATCGATGGCTCTCTCGTACATCAGGATGGACTTCCTAAGCCGAATTGGTCTTAAAACATGCCTCGAAACCCATACGAATTCGGCTGTAGATGTCTTTAGCGCACCCATGTAGGAATTCACCGCGGTATAGTTGGACGTCGGTCAGAAGTAACCGGCCCTGGCAAAAATGAGTTATGCATGAACCATCGAACTAAAGCGCGCACGTTAATAACCGAACGATTTCTCTTCGAGTCTCACCCTGAGAATCCCGATGACAAGTGGTACATCAGGTATCCCCAGCGGAGTCGCCAAATTGTGGACATGACATAGGTCCACCCCGATGCGGCCACGCACGGGTTTGTGTAGGCGAATGAATCTCATGGTAAGATTGTTCTCGGGTCGAAATTTAAATCGAAATAGGAGTCGCCACCGAACTTTGTGGAAGTTCGGGCCCGTTCAAACCCACTCTATATTCATGCGTATTGTGCACAAAGTACGGCCCGCTTTAGTACTAGAGCTTATAGAGGTTCGTCACTTTGCATAACGGTACCAATGCCGAGTTATCGGGTATCGTGTATCGAATGACTCTCGTTCACCAACGGTTTCGGGCATCCGGAAACCAAAGGTTCTGAGTAAGGGGTGAGGGTACGTGTTGGGAAGTCCACAAAGGACACCCAACCCCGCCTGCTCTTAGCAGCCTCTACTAGGATATCGTTTGGTTTTCATGTGCGCGCATTAGTAAGGCGGTTAAATGAAATGCAAACAGCATTTTAGGCTACGCATGCAAAATACGTGTTTAGCTACGTCATTTAATGCATCTTAAATATGTCGAAGTTATATTTAGCATGTAGGTTCATTTAGAAAATGGTAAATGCCAACCATTGAAAATAAATTATAAACTACACGGGCGGAGTACAACCCGGAATTCACAATACAACGAGCAAAATATAAAACTAGAGAGTTAGAAATGGTGACGTAAATAATAAACGAACTCGTAAATGAATTGTAATTGAAACTGTAAGCCGGATAGCTGGACGGACTCTAATCAATTACGTATTGTGTTACGTATTAACTAGAGGATAGAGGCTCGAACGCATGAAAGACTACGGCCTGGAACTCAGGCGCCTGAGGTGAGGTGGCCTGGAGTTCAGGCGCCTGAGGGTACGCGGCTTGATATTCAGGCGCCTGACCTTGGGCATCCGGATAGGCTGGGTTCGTGACCGAAGCGTGATGCTAGCTTGACCCCGAAGCTTCGAGATCTCATCCCAAGTCCTTTTTGCGAAGACTGACTGTCTCGATCTAGCGTATACCGAGTCCGACAAGGAAGTCGTCGGTATAAGACTTAGGTAGTGAGACATTCACTCAGAGTCGTAAAAGAATAAAAACAATAAAAGTGAGAAGTAGATTTGAAAAGGAGACGCGCGATTGATTAACGCGCGTCGACTATTGTCGCAAATATTATTCCCTAGGGGAAATGTGTATCGTTGTGAACTATATCAGAAGTCTACAATATCACATTTTGGCCATAATGGGGTACTTGTTCTTAGTCATCTTAATTTTTGATAGATCGATTTTACCGACTTAATACGAATATCAGAACCCTTCGTATCACGATGTCGTTATCGGGTCGCGTTGACCGTAGGACTCTAGGATTAATGTCATAGGCTTTCATACCACTTCCATTACCGATGTCTATTTTATGCGCGACATTCGACTACGGAGTCGACATCGGGCGCTTAGAGCGACATTGGAAAAAAACGATATCGAATACGCCCGACAAAGAACAACTGCGATCGCTTCATAACCCGTAGGGTCAGGCGCACGCCATAAGGCGCCTTGTCTCTTAGGCGCCTGGGGCGTCGCGCCTCAAAATTGGGGCGCCACCTCTGGTGCGACCTATTCGGGTGTTATACGGACTTTAGGCAGCGTTTAATTATCGGATATATTCGATTTGATTTTGAAAATAGTTTCGGTTTATCAAAATATACGCGGTATTTTATTATGAACGAAAATGTAAGAGATCATTTTAGGGGGTTGACTCACCCTAGCCAACCTATTACGCGGGGTAGAGAGATAAGCGACCGTCGACGCGAGTGCAATACTCTTGTGTCCGTGTTTCCTTCTCTCCTCACCCTTTGTATTCGGCACGTTAAAGGTGAGTATTTTATAGTCGGAAGTTAGTAGTTAATTGTTAGGAACGATAAATGAAATGTTAGATTGCGATAAAGTAAATCTTAGTAGAATAGAAATTAAAAGTTAGCGTAGTTAGTAATAATTAGTAATTAGTATACGAAAATAAAAAAGAAGATATTAGAGAAAATGGGGTTCGTTTACACCCTCAACCTACATGCTAATAGTCTTGGAACACGGGCTCGTTAAATGGCGGCATAGGCAGGGGAGCGTCGAGAATGTAGGGTGAGTTAGGGTGTGTATATTGGTTGAGGTTGCTCTCGGTTTTCTGAAAGTAAGGTTTCGAGAAATGATTTTGTGACACCTCGCATGTTGGACATGAGGGTGTATTTATAAGGTTTTGCGAAATGCTTCGGATCATGACTCGGACGCCCGAAGGGAGGCGGTTCAATACCGGGACGCCCCAGCTGAGGCGGCTCATTTCTGGGACACCTGGTTGCGCGCGATTGAAATCGCGCGTATCGGAAGTTACTCAAAATACTGATTGATATCCGTGTTATTTGAGGTAAATGCGGATGCGATTTTGACTTGGTTATTGAGTGTATTTGGACACATTTTTGTTTGTTTCGTTTTCGGGTTTCGATTTTGACCGGGTTTTGACTTGGTCACAAAAGACGGTTTTGCCCCCGGTGATGGTTTTGGCTTAAATTAGCTTTATTTTATTGGAAACGACCCACTGAGTCTCAATTTGAGGTCGGTTTTGGGAGATTCACACTCTGCTAAGTGCCTGCATCGGATATTATTGATTCCGAGTCCCGTATTCAAGCGTATTAAAGCATGTTCACGTCTGATCATCATTGGGTGTTTTGTTGGAGACTGTTATAGACACAAGCAGTCAAAATGCGGGTGTCTGTAATTACAAATTTACACGGGCAGAATACAACTCGGAATTCACAATACTTGGACAAAATGATAATGATCAACAGATTAGCAACGGCAAATGTAATCTATAAAGGGACCCGTAAATAGAAAACGTAATTGAAAGCGTAAATTGAATAATTGGACGAACCCCGATCATTTAAACATTACGTTGTGTATTGATCGGAGGACAAGCCTTTAATTCGTGTTTAGCGAATGGGACCTAAGTGTAGCGCGAGCTTGATCCTGGGCCTCGGGGTCTTGTCCCGACTTACCGTAATGAAATGAAGATGTCTTGAAAAAAATTTAAATGTTTTCTAACTTTTATTTATCGTCGTTTTCCGTAACTAATTTGAAAAGGTAAAACACCATGAAATTTACTCCCCCTGTCTCGTTCATTTGTTCGCCTTCTCGTTCATTTGTTTGTCTTTGATTAAAGTAATTCTCATAATGAATATAAAAACAAACAAATGAATAAAACGGTGGAGTATAACTCAACTAAAGAAATAAAGGTAAACCAACAAATAAAAAATATAAAAAATTCCAAAATTAGTGTTCCATCATTGGAAATTACATTATTATATATTATTTTGAAAACAATTAAAAATTATATTTAATTAACCGTAGTTGATATTAACAAGTAAAACCCAAAAACTGACATAATAAACATCCAAAATACTCTAATACCCATATGGCTATAACCCCAACTAAAGAACAATGGTAAACCAATAAATAACTTTTTAAAAAAGTGAAAATGCTCCACAATTTGGAGTTTAAACATGTGCTCCATAATTAATAATGACAAAACGAAACACAAAAATTAACATAAAAAAGTACCAAAAAAGGCAAAAATAATTAGTAACTACTCCGTACAAGATTAGGATTCAAAATTAGATTAATTGAGAAAACAATTTTTTTTTAAATTAGGTTTGAGAACCTTGAGTTGAACCCAAACAACTCTACAAAGTTCCAAATGGCTTACTAGTGTGCCACAAAAGTTACAGTCGATCTTTATGCATGCGAAATATACAAGTACTAAACACCAGTAAATTTGTTTAAAAAAAATTGAAAACCGGAGGGTGCGCACCTTGAACTTATCGATTGATTTGTGACTAGGGTACCAGCTGTCCTATTCTTTGAATTCCTCTAAGCTGGAATATCTGTAATAAATGGAAAAATGTCTATTTTTCTATCAAAAAGAACCTCCTTTTTGGCCGAGTAATGTGGTCTAGCCACCGCACAGATGAACATGATTTTTTCAATCAGATACGTCATAGTAATCCATACAGACTCAAAATAATTCTGCAATATTTTTGGTAATATTTTTACAATTTTACTAATGAACATGGTCGTATTTTGGTAATATTTTTGCAATTTTTGGCATGAACTTATGGCAGAAAACACATAGGAGGATAACAACAACAAGAAAGCAACATCAACAGTATTTTTTGATAGGAAGAAGAAAAACAAAACATCACAACATTTTTTGGCAGGAACAAGTCAGTGAACAACAACATAAACATCAAATGTGGAATTATCTACGACAATGTGCAGTGGAAACAACAGAAACAAAGCGTAAAACTTGTATTAGTGTCCTTTTGTTAAATCAGTAGGTCGATTTGGCTCTTTGTATTCACATTTTCGTCGATTGTTATGCTTTGTAAATGAATCTTAGCAATGAAAATGGGTCATAGAATTTGTGTAACCATGGCAAAATCTACGGAATGTAGATCAATTGACAACCGCATACCCTCCGTTTTCATTTCACTGGTATTGTATTTATTTCATGTCTCATCATAAACATCGGGCACAAAAAACCGATGTATGGTGGCATGTAATGAATCCAATAATGTTGGTCCTCCTAATTTTACCAAGTTCATCACTGGTGCCCCAATCCAAACCCAACCCAATCGAAACCTCAATCAACAAAGACAAAAAAGACATCCAAAATAACATGATAGATGCACCTAAAAATTTAAATAAAAGAAGACACCCAACACCATCAACCACCACCACTCAACACTACCGTTGGCACCACCACCCATGCGCTGACCACCACTCCAGTGCCACCACGTCATCGGCGACCACCACCACATCACCGATGACCACCACATTATCGGCGACCACCACGGCCACCACATCTCCAATGATCACCACGACCACCACCACGTCGTCGGCGACAACTTATAAATTTTTGGGTTATCACTCCAATAGGTCATAATCCCAAATATTACAGAGTTAATTAACTCCATTCTCCCATTATATGTCAAAGTATTGGGAGCCCAGCCAGTAATGCTACTTTACACTCTATCAATTAAATTGGAATAGTGCTTCATTTTATTAGTAATAGCATTCAGTGGAATTCCTAAATATTTGCAAGGGAAACTGCCCTTTTTTAATCTAGTTTCCTGTAGAATCTGCTCTCTAATCTCAAGATGAATCCCACCACAGTAGATGTCTTTTTTCTCCCTATTGACTTGAAGCCCAGTGATAAGTGTAGTTTGTAGTGCCTAATTTGCTGTGTTTTGGTCCCTTTTTCCTTACGGAATCGCTCCTTGGGAGCGGTTCATGGGCTACTTATGCTTTCTCTAGCTCGTTTTAGGTTCCCGAGACCATTCATGAAGAGTTGGAGCGATTCTGACTCAATACATACACTTTTCGGAGCCAATGAAGCGGAGGAACGATCACTCGATGCCTTGGATTCGACCCCGAGACCTTGCGACCCGATCCCGAGCCCCTTAGACTCGATCCCGAGACCCGAGAGTCGATGAGAAGTCCATGTGAATCAAGGAGGAACCTTAAAGATCATATTGGAGGCCTACAAGACTCATCCCCGACGGGAAGGAACTCATCTCGTCTGGGATGAGGTGCGCATTTAGCATAGGTTCTGTTTTGGCTCCGTCCCGGGCGGGACCAATTCGTCCCGGGCGGGACCAATCCGTCCCGGGCGGGACCATTCCGTCCCGGGCGGGACCAACCCGTCCCGGGCGGGACGAGACCGCTGTAGCCACACCTCTTCTTTTCTTCCTCCTTCATTCTTGTAACCCTATAAATACTCCTCCTTTGTAATGTTTAAGCACCATACTTTACCATAACTTACCCTAGATTGTTTTAGGCCTCTCTTAAGAATTCAAAACCCTAATTAACCTCTTTTAATCCTTAGTTAATCTTTAGTTAATCTTAGTTTAATCTAGTTTAGATAATCTTGTATTAAGTGGGTTCTTGAAGATTTCTCCAAGCTTGACATCGTTGGAGTGGATTTTGGTTCTTATTTATACAAGATTGCATCTTTTTCTTCATCTTGTTGTTGGTATAATCTTCTCTACTCTTGTTCTTGTTTACTTAATCAAGTTTGAATCTTTACTTAGTGTTTATTGTTATTGTTCTTGTTCTTGATAATGGATGTTTGGTTTTTCATGTTGTTTTCTCTTATTATTGTTAGTTTGTTCTTAATAATGAGTGAGTAGTCTCCTTTTGGGGTTAGTAGGGGGATTAAGGGTAGATTATGGATGATTAGGGTTTGATTAGGGGTAAAGGTGACTCTTTTGTTGTTAGTCACATAATGGGCACTCTATGTGTTTGTTGATTTGCTTGTGTGAGTAGTAGTGGCCAACGCTCCCCATACTTGTGCTCATCTTCTCATTGTTTGTCTATTTTGTGGTTGTGTTGAGGTTAGTCTTCGACGCGAGAGCGCGAGCTTACCTCGGCGTTGGTCTACGTAGCGAGAGCCCGGACCGACTCTAGCAACTAGGAGACACCTATACCCATGATCACCCCAATTATCCTACTACACTTATGAACCCGACCTACCCCACTTCCTTTCACATTTGATTTCAACTTCTTAGTTAGTCATTGTTTCTTTTAGTTCACTAGTTTGTTTGATCATTAGTTACTCCATTTTAGCATTGTTTTAACCTAGTTCATTGTTAGCCTAGTCTTACCTCTTCCACCACCATAGTTTATCAATTATTGTCTTCTTTGTGTTTGTTTGTGTGACTTAGCCTTGTTTGTGAGCGGACCTAGTCTAGACTTTACCATACCGTCTCCGTGGATATCGACCCTACTTGCCCTAACTACCCACTAGGAATAGTCGGTTAAATATTGATTGGTAGGACCCACGGCAAATCCCACCATCAATTTGGCGTCGTTGCCGGGGACGGTGCATTGTTTAGACTTAGTTTGCTCATAGCTAGACTTAGTTACCCTTCTTTGTGTTCTTCTATCATCTCTTGTGCATATTTTCTAAATTCTTCTTGTTTCCTTAGTTTTATTTCTTCATTTTCTCTTTGTCTTTTGATTGTGCTTGTTTATTGTCTTTGCCTAGTGCCCGAAAAGCACTAGGTGGTCTTACGTTTGCTCTAGTGCGTAGTGTATGCCTAGGCGGGGAGGCGACTTCTTTCTCTTTAATCGAGAGCCGGAAAAACTTTTTCGAGCCTTTCGCCAACGGACGATTAACCGGGTTAGAATCTCTCAACCAAGCGCAAGCAATACTCATCAAGAGCAAGCTCAAGGAAACGACTTTGAGGAAGCATCTCGAGAGACGGCTGAAGGGAATTTCATCAATCCCTTTGGATATTCTAGTCCTAGTTCCCCCTCTACATCTACTTCAACTCCGTCTACACCACCATCTCCCTTACATCCAATTATGCCGAAGTTCTCATCTCACTCCACATTTACGGAAGATGTCTTGCCAGGACCGAATGCTCTACCGGCCGCTTATGCCGGAAATTTTGTGGCCAAGACTCAATTCATCCAACTTGTGGAGAGAAATCAATTTAGTGGTTTGCCCACCGAAGACCCGCACCAACACTTGGAGACTTTCTCCGATTATTGTGACGCTATTTCTCAACCCGAAGTTACTCAAGATCAAATCCGATGGGTATTATTTCCATTCTCATTAATTGGAAAAGCGAAGCAATGGGTCAAGAGTCTCGATAGGGCAACCATGGGCGTTGATACTTGGAAGAAACTTGCATTGGCGTTCTACCAAAAGTTCTACCCTCCGGAGAAGACTAATTTGCTAAGGGCCTCCATCACCGGTTTCTAACAACGGGATGAAGAGAGCCTTTATGAAGCTTGGTAGAGGTTTAAATCTTTGGTTAGATCGTGCCCCCACCATGGACTTTCACAATGGTTTTTAGTCCAACAATTTTGGAACGGTCTTTATGAGTACTCAAGAACTATACTCAATATGGGCTCCAATGGTAGGTTCACCGAGGTCGATGATGACCAAACATGGGCAAGGATCGAGGAGATGGCGGTTCATAATTCTCAATACTCAAGGCTTAGGAAGGCAAATCGAGGAGGTAGGCACGAGGTTGATGCTATTACTCAATTAAGCATTGACCTTGGAGCTCAATTGAAAACACACATGGAGACCATTGACAAGAAGCTCCAAAGCCACCTCAACCAAGTCCAAGGCACTAGTTTCTCCCACCAACACTCAATTAAAGAAGTGAATGCTTTGGGATTTGCACCTTTTTTGCCTTATTATGGGATGTGTGATACTTGTGGAATCGTTGGTCATGATGCTATGCATTGTCAAGGAAGTATTGAGCAAGTGAACGCCTTTCAAGCGTTCAAGCAAGGTGCCTCCTATTCCAATCAATACCAAGCTTCCAATCAAGTCCCTCAACAACAAGCTATGCAACCTCGTCCCTATGTTCCACCTCCCTTAAGGGAAAAAAATCAAGGTTATCAAGGTTATGTGGGTAACCCAAGGCCCTTCAACAACTTCAAGAAAAATAACCAAGGTTCCTTCCACAACAACAATCAAGGGTTCCAACAAGGGAACTTCAATCAAGGTGGTTTCCAAGGAAACCAAAACTTCCAAAGACAACAAAACCACAAAAATGGCATCAATCAAGGCCTTAATCAAGGCAATTTTCATGGGTTCCAAGGGAACCATCAACAACAAGCAACTCAAGCTAACCGTCAAGAAAGCAAGCCTAGGAGCCGGTCTGCTATTCATGATTACAGTACTCCATTAGCCCTCACCGATACTCCGCACAATCCACAATCTCCACCTCGTGATTTCGACATTCAAAAATCTATGTTGGAGATGCAAAGCGGTCAAATGGAGATGTCAAAAAACCAACAAGAGTTTTATGCTTTTATTCAAAGGGGCAACATGGCGAGAGATGCTCATACGAAGATGCTTGAGACCCAAATATCTCAACTTGCTTCGGGAAGCTCTTCAAGGCAAAAGAGGCAATTACCTCCTCAAGGTGAAACACCGAAATTTGAGCATGTAAATGCTATTACCACGAGGAGAGGTACATCTTATGACCCCCCTTCATTCCCTAGTGAGCAAGAACCAATATAAGAACACATCCAAGATGATGTATCTCCGATTCAAGAAAACTCAAGCAAGGAAGATCCAATGGAGGAGCAAGTCTTATGGGAGATTGAGAAACCCCAAGAAGACAAGCTTCCCCCACTTCAAGACAAAGACAAGGGTAAAAGGAAAGTGCCATGTGAGAAGTCCACCCCTATCGAGCAAAACAAGATTCAAATCAAGTTGCCTTTCCCAACAAGGCAAATGAAGACTAAGGTGGATGTCCAATTTGACAAGTTCCTAAACATTGTGAAGCAATTGGATGTGAGTGTCCCGTTCACCGAGTTACTTACCCAAATCCCGGCATATGGACGATTCATGCGAGAAATCCTAGCTAGGAAGAGATCCATGGACAAGGAAGAGACTATTGCATTCACAAGGGTGGTGAGCGAGCTTATTCGAGGTTCCACGCTTTCAAAGTTGAAATATCCGGGTAGTTTCTCGATCCCATGCACTATAGGCAATTACAAGATCGAGAGAGCGCTATGTGATTTGGGTGCGAGTGTGAGCATCATTCCTTATTCCATTTGTTGCCGACTCGGGATGAAGAAGCTAAAGCACACTTCCATTACACTCCAAATGGCTGAAAGTTCATTCAACTGACCATTGGGGATGCTAGAGGACGTGCCGGTACGGATCGGGAAGTTCTTCATTCCGGTCGATTTCATCGTGCTCGATATGCCGGAAGATGCCAACACTCCCATTATCCTTGGGCGCCCATTTCTACACACCGCCGGTGCTATGATCGATGTGAAGAATGGTAGGATCACCTTCGAGTTAGGCGAACAAAAGCTAGTGTTTGACCTCCAAGGCAACACTTCGCCTACTAATGATGAGTCTTGCAATATGATCCACGCCACGAAAGACATTGATCTAGGGGTTGAGTTGGGACAAAGCTTGAAGAGCAATTCATATGAGCTTGAGGATGATGACTCCGAGATTGGAGAAGATGAGTGCCCATGTCATGGGTTTGATGACAAGTTGAAAAGCAAGAAGCAAGATGAGCCTCCCTTGGGGCCGCATGAGGACAAGTGGACGTTTGGGTATATCCCGAAGGATCAAAAGTATAAGTTCAAGCCATTGAACTTACAAGATCGGGATGCCCTGGGAACGTCGAGACAAGGTCATGGAGAGCCTTGGTATTTGGATGCTTATATTACTAGCTTGATTGAAGACTTTGCTAGGGCCTTTGACTTGTTTCTTCGTGCCCTCGATGGAGATGGAATGGGTTGTAGTATTGTTGAAAAAGATTGAATAATGCACCATCCTTGGTTTGACGGAGTTCCACAAGAACCGTCCCTTTGTATATATCTCTTTCTCTTGTAATTTCTTTTAGTTTTGTGAATGTCTTGTTATTTGGATTATTGATGAGCGATGTGAGGGAGGGAATTTGATGTTGTATTTGAGTTTATTGTGAAAGGTGTGAAGTGAAAGTGTCTCCTAGGAAGGAAGGGTTAATGTTAGAGCTTGGATCGTGTAAAGGGGAGTCGGTTTTTGAAGCTTGGAACGAGCTTTTGGGAGCTATAGAGGGTTAAGAGACTCTTCCCGGCCGAGAAGAGGTCCTCCCAACCGGAAAGGATGAGCTATCACGACCGGGAAGGGTGTCATCCAGTCCGGGGTGAGTGTGACAAAAGTTGGGTCTACTGAGGTGCCATCCCGACCGGGACGAAGGCTTCCTGACCGGGACGAGAAGGTCATCCCGACCGGGACCATCCATCCCGACCGGGATGGACCCCCTGTTCCTCCTTTGGCCTTTTCTTCGTCGTTTGAGCCCACCCTACCACTTTATACCCCCTCCCAACCTCCCTACCTATCGTTGCTCTCATTATATGACCCCCACACCTCACATACACATTTTCACCTCACTTTCTCTTCACTTTACACCGACTTTCACATCAAAACCCACCTCATTATACCCTTGTGCTCCAACCATGGATCTGTATCGCGATTGGAGAGGAATAGCCATGACGACGACTAGCTACGTGCCGATATTGACTTATGAGACGATGGAGAGAGTGAGTTGCTAACCGTATGGTACGGCAACTATCCTTTCTTTTCCGTCTTTTATAGCTTGTTTGCCCTTGTTTGTTTCCCTCCCCTTATACACTTTCGTGTCATGGTGGCCTTCGGGGCCTTGGAATTTGTTGCTCCCGACTCTCGATGATGTGACTACATTGAGAGTCATTTCAAAATCCAAATTTACAAGATTTTCACCCTTTTGTAGGAATTAGTCGGATTTGGGCGAAATCCGGGCTAGGTGACTTGATTACACCTAGTCCTCCCCTCCCATTTTCTTTTATTTCTTTCTTTTTATTTCTCCCCCTTTCCATATCTTTTCTCGTCTCGGCCCATGGTGACTTGACTACACCCCGGCCGGACACATTCTACCATTTTCTCCACTTTTCTTTTTGATTTTTAGATTTATTTTCGTAGTTTCTTTTCTTTTGTGCTCTCATGCACTACAGTCGAGCATGAGGACATTGCTTGGCTTAAGTGTGGGGGAGCGATATTCTATCATAGTTAGTTTTATTTTCGTAGTTTTTCGAAAAATCTTTAAAAACCCTAAAAATTTGAAATTTTTTCCAAAAAATCAAAAAGATTTTTCTTTTGTGTGTTTTCCTTTTTATGTCGTTGTATCGTATATGTGTTTTGTTGTGCGTGTTTTTCCTCCCTTTTTCCTCTTAGGTCGCCTAATCGCCGCTAACTTTGGAAAGCTTTCAAGACATCCGGTAACGCCTTTATCCCTTTTTCCTCTTTACCCCTTATGATGTTCGGAGGAGATTTGTGATGTTGTGTGCTCAGGAGGAGCTTTGTAAAGTTTGGTGTTGGTTGGTGGCTTGTTTGGAAGCTAGGGGTGGTGTTTGTTCCCTTTGTTTGTTTGTTTTATTTTGTTTTTGTTTTGTTGCTTTTGTCTCTTTTTCTTTCGTTCTTTGTTGAGTCTTTGTTTTGTGGTGTGTATTTGTGTCTTTTGTGTAAACGGTTTTTTTGAAAACCCGGTTTAGAGGCTAGTGCGCGAGTGTTTACTTTCCCTCCCTAGTGGTATAAATCGAGTCTTGGACCTTAGTCTAATAGAATGACCCTAAATCAATGATTTCGTTGGTCCTTTACCTTGAGTCCACCTAGCTTACTAGGGATTTACTACGGGATTTGTATTTTGACCAATTTGACCACCCACAGTGTGAAAAGGCCTTGGTTGCCGAGTCCCGTCCCTTAGGTGACCTTGTTTGACATTGCTCGACTAGTCCAAGTTCTCCCCTTTTTGTGGGTTTGAAGGGAAGGGCCCGTCCCGACTCACCCATTCACCTACCTCCTACACATATTCACCAAATAAATTTGCAAGTTGTTGAAATTTCCCTTTCTTGTTGCAAAAAAAATGCCTACAATTCAAATCAAGCCAAAAGGGAAAAGAAAAGAAAAAGAAAGAAAAAAGAAAGAAAAAAAAGATTGAAGAAAAAGAAAAGGCACAAAAAGAAAGCCAAAAAGAAAATAGAAAAGAAGAAAAAGAAATGGCATGGCAACACACAAAGCAAAAATGCAAAAGAAAAGAGAAAATGCCAAAAGAAAATCGTCTCACAAAAAGATCCTAACCCCAAGAAAATAAGCCTTTTTCCGACTTTTGCCGTGAAGAGCCTACCAAAGGACCGAGTCCCTAGGAAGAATGATAGCGGTAAAGGTCAGTCTTCCCTCACTTTGCAATTATTTCCACCCTTTTTACTTGGACTAGTTAGGCGGTTTCGGACTTGGGACGACCCTCTTGGCTTATTGCTAAAGGGGGCGGGGTCTCACTTACCTACAGTGTCGACTAACACCGTGGTTCATCCTTTTTCCATCCCGCCGATCGTCCCGTAGTACGTTCTTAGAAAGTTAGGAGGACCTAGGTAAGTTACCAACGTTTTTATTGCTTTGTCGTCATGCTATTAGGGTTTTGTCCATTTTGGTTTGTATTGCTAGCTTGGGAACGTTGTCACTTGCCTTGAGTCCTAAACGGTGCTTCTTTCACCGCTTTTTAGAGGGAAGCGGTATTTGTTTCTTTTTTTTTTGGGTGCAACCTTTTGTGTGTTTGTTTGTGTGTTTGTTTGTATGTTTGTTTGTTTATGTGTTTTTGTGTCCGGTTGCATCCACGGTTTTGTCGCAAGACCTCACTTGCCTTGCAGAGAGCACTTATCCTCTAGGTGTTCTCGCGTGAGTTAAAAGGGCGTAGGGTGCGCTAATACCCGCTCGGCTAGTTTAGTAGTTAGTTTGTGCTTACTCGAGGGCGAGTAAGGGTTAAGTGTGGGGGAGTCGATAAGTGTAGTTTGTAGCGCCTAATTTGCTGTTTTTTGGTCCCTTTTTCCTTGCGGAATCGCTCCTTGGGAGCGGTTCATGGGCTACTTATGCTTCCTCTCGCTCGTTTCAGGTTCCCGAGACCGTTCATGAAGAGTTGGAGCGATTCCGACTCAATACATACACTTTTCGGAGCCAACGAAGCGGAGGAACGATCACTCGATGCCTTGGATTCGACCCCGAGACCTTGGGACCCGATCTCGAGCCACTTAGACTCAATCCCAAGACCCGAGAGTCGATGAGAAGTCCATGTGAAGCAAGGAGGAACCTTAAAGATCATATTGGAGTCCTACAAGACTCATCCCCGACGGGAAGGAACTCATCCCGTCTGGGATGAGGTGCGCATTTAGCATAGGTTCTGTTTTGGCTCCGTCCAGGGCAGGACCATTCCGTCCTGGGCGGGACCAACCCATCCCGGGTGGGACGAGACCATTGTAGCCGCACCTCTTCTTTTCTTCCTCCTTCATTCTTGTAACCCTATAAATACTCCTCCTTTGTAATGTTTAAGCTCCATACTTTACCATAACTTACCCTAGATTGTTTTAGGCCTCTCTTAAGAATTCAAAACCCTAATTAACCTCTTTCAATCCTTAGTTAATCTCTAGTTAATCTTAGTTTAATCTAGTTTAGATAATCTTGTATTAAGTGGGTTCTTGAAGATTTCTCCAATCTTGACATCCTTGGAGTGGATTTTGGTTCTTATTTATACAAGATTGCATCTTTTTCTTCATCTTGTTGTTGCTATAATCTTCTCTGCTCTTGTTCTTGTTTACTTAATCAAGTTTGAATCTTTACTTAGTGTTTATTGTTATTGTTCTTGATAATGGATGTTTGGTTTTTCATGTTGTTTTCTCTTATTATTGTTAGTTTGTTCTTGATAATGAGTGAGTAGTCTCCTTGTGGGGTTAGTAGGGGGATTAAGGGTAGATTATGGATGATTAGGGTTTGATTAGGGGTAAAGGTGACTCTTTTGTTGTTAGTCACATAATGGGCACTCTATGTGTTTGTTGATTTGCTTGTGTGAGTAGTAGTGGCCAATGCTCCCCATACTTGTGCTCATCTTCTCATTGTTTGTCTATTTTGTGGTTGTGTTGAGGTTAGTCTTAGACGTGAGAGCGCGAGCTTACCTCGGCGTTGGTCTACGTAGCGAGAGCCCGGACCGACTCTAGCAACTAGGAGACACCTATACCCATGATCACCCCAATTACCCTACTACACTTATGAACCCGACCTACCCCACTTCCTTTCACATTTGATTTCAACTTCTTAGTTAGTCATTGTTTCTTTTAGTTCACTAGTTTGTTTGATCATTAGTTACTCCATTTTAGCATTGTTTTAACCTAGTTCATTGTTAGCCTAGTCTTACCTCTTCCACCACCATAGTTTATCAATTATTGTCTTCTTTGTGTTTGTTTGTGTGACTTAGCCTTGTTTGTGAGCGGACTTAGTCTAGACTTTACCATACCGTTTCCGTGGATATCGACCCTACTTGCCCTAGCTACCCACTAGGAATAGTCGGTTAAATATTGATTGGTAGGACCCACGGCAAATCCCACCATCACCCAGACTCCCTATTAAATCTCTCCAAGTCAGTGGTAATGGCCTTAACAGATGGAACAACTCCTCCAGTGAAGACCATTAGGTCATTAGCAAATATAAGATGATTGAGCTTAAGCTTACTACATTTAGGATGAAATGAAACTTGAGGCAAGATAGAGCTATGTCTGAAGTGCCTAGATAATACTTCCATGCTAAGGACAAACAGTTAAGGAGATAAGGGATCTCCTTGCCTAATGCCACTTCTCCCCTAAAAGAACCCTTGAGAAGAGCCATTCACCTTAATAGAGAACCAAGATCGTTGAATGCAAGCCTTAATTCAACTAATAAATTCCTTAGGAAAGTTAAATTCCACCAGCATATTATCCAAAAACATCCACTGCAGTTAATCAAAAGTCTTCCTTAAGTCAATCTTCATTAAACATCTTGGAGTTATGTATTTCCTGTTGTAATTCTTGATAAGAGACTGAGAGATAGCAATTTTCTCATGAATGCCCCGACCTCTAATGAAAGCAGCTTGTTCATGCCCTATTATCTTATGAATAACCAATTGCAATCTCTTGGTAAGAATCTTATTAATTGTTTTGTAAAGTACCGAGCAGCAAGATAATGGCCTATAGTCCATAACTGAAAGGTATACCTGCTTCTTAGGGATAAGAGTGGTATTATCCTGCTTAATCATCTTCTCCTTATGAAAAAGTTCCTGAACTGCATCACAGAAATCCGTCTTGATTAACTACTAGGAAGCTTTAAAGAATCCTGCAGAAATTCCATCCGGCCCAGGGCTTTTGTTAGAGCCAATAGAAAACAGAACCCTTCCTATTTCCTCTTCATTAGGGTTCATCACAAGATTATCCCAATCCTCCTCCCTAACTCTACTTCCAATCAGCATACTCTTGGTATCAATCGGTGCCACCTCTTTGTCTCTTCCCAAGAGATCCTTATAGTACTCCACAAAGCTATCTGCAACCTCCTTCATCCCTTTTTTATACCTCTCATGATGGTCAGTGATTGTACCCACCACTTGTTGTTCCCTTATCTCTTTAATTCTAGAATGAAAGTAGTTGGTAGCAGCAGCATCCATAGAAATGTTATCCGTTTTAGCTCTTTGCCTATTAACACTCAATTCAGCAATTTTAAGGGTTTTGCATTCCTCTAAAATCCCATTCTCTTCAGCAATCAGACTATTAGACATAGGGTCAGCCTGGAAAGCCTAATGACAGACATCAAGTTTTCTCTCCAATTCTTGAATCCTCTTACCAACATTCGAGTAGTTATTCCTATGCATTTCCTTAAGAGCCAATTTGACATTCTTGAGCTTGCAAAACAATTTATAACCAGCAGTTCCATAAACCCTCCTGTTCCAAGCATTTTGCACTATCATTTGATAATGTGGATGCTCAATCCAAAAGTTCAAGAAACTAAATCGTCTTTTACTTTTATTACCAGTCATAACCTTCACCCAAATAGGTGAATGATAAAAAACCCTGGATTAAGATAAACTAGATTAAAGCATGTGCGCTGCACGGGTTAGTTGACTTAATTACATTGATGATGTAAATTCGTTAAATAAGAAACTTAATCAAACTATGTTATTACAATAAGTAAGATGATCACATGATATTAGTAATCAAACTTAATTTCAGCTGAGTTTATAATCTTAAAAGCTCATTTAAAACTCAAAAGAACACATGATTGCTCTTATTTATAATACTCAAAAGTATATAATCTCATCACCTTATTATAATTTTTCGATGTGGAAATAATTTTAAGTTTGTCGTCTTATTAAGAGATTTTTTAAGACTCAAATTTTTTTTGATTGATATCTAAGAACGAATGACTTTTTTTATTGATATCTAAGAACGAAAAATTAGTCTTATTTATAAGATAAGATTTTATCGCTTTATCATAATTTTTCGATGTAGGATAATTTACTAAAGGGTTATTGTCTTAAGATCTGCTTTTAAGACCCAAAAAAACGCACGATTACTCTTATTTATAATATAGAATCATCACCTTATTTTAATTTTTTCGATGTGGGATAATGTTAGGTTTGTAGTCTATTTAAATGCTTTTTAATACTCAAAAGATCGTTAGTTGATATTTAAAACTGAAAGATTACTCATTTATTATATCAAATTTCATTACCTCATCATAATTTTTCGATGTGGTATAATTTACTTAATTAGGTTTATATCTAAGTTAAAAGGACAAACTATTAATCTTTATTCATAAAATCGAATTAGATCATCTTATTATATATTTACTTAACTGTATAGTCTTAACAACCTTTTAAGTCTCAAAAGATTTATGTTTGATGAAACTTTATAATTAAGAGACTTTTTAAGACTTAAAAGTTTTTTTATTGATATTTAAGAACGAATAATTAGTCTTATTTATAATATAGAATTCATCAACTTATCATAATTTTTCGATGTGAGATAAGTTATTTAAATTTATAGTCTTCCATCAACTCTTTTTAAGACTAAAAAAATACGTCATTACTCTTGTTTATAATATAGAATTTCATCACCTCACTATATATTTTTCAATATGAGATGATTTTAAATTTGTAGTCTTATACATTAAAAGTCTTTTTAAGACTGAAATTTTTTTTCGTCGATATTTAAAATCAAATTATTACTAATATTTATAATATAGAATTCCATCACCCATCATAATTTTTTGATGTGGGATAATTTTAAAAACATTCTTGGTTGATATTTATAACCAAATGATTACTCTTATTTATAATCTAAAATTTCATCACCTCATCATAATTTTTTGATACAATATAAAATTTCATCAACTCATCATAATTTTTTAATATAGGATAATCAATTGAAGTTTATAATCTTAAGAACTCTTTACTTTTGGTAGATATCGAAGAACGAATGATTACTCTTATTTATAAAATAGAATTTTCATCATCATATTATAATTTGTCGATGTGGAATAATTTTACAATTGTTATACGGAGTATGTAATATGAAATTTATACTCTAATGAAATCATTTTTTACCACGAATCTAATTATTTCATTTTTATAATTTATTTTACGATAATATTTTTAAAAAATGAGCACTAAAGGTTTTTACCTCAGAACTATAAAACATCACAACATCACATTAATAATAATAAATTAAATATATATATATATATATATATATATATATATACTCCCTCCGAGTTCCTATGTTCTTCCCCATTTTTTTTTGGGTGGAAAATAAGGAGGGAGTATTATATTATTAAAAGGGGAGAAGTGGAATGAAAAAGTAAGAGAGATAAATATATATTAATTAAATGAGATAAAGTTGATAGGAAAAGTATGAGAAATGAATATTATATTAATTAAAGAGGATAAAGTGTGTGAAAAAGTTTTTTCATAAATGGAAATAGGGAAGAAGATCAAACTCAGCCCAATAACGAAAGAGGGAAGAACACTAAAACTCGGAGGGAGTAAATATTATAATAATTAAAAGATTCTCTAATTGATTTTTTTATGTTTATGATACTTTCCTAATTTAAGGTTTGACGATACGGACCAATGAGATCGCTCGTAAAAACCTTTATATATACATATATATATATATATATGTACATATATACATATATACATATACATGTACATATATATGTACATATGTACATATATACATATGTACATATGTACATATGTATATATGTATATGTATATATATATATGTGTGTATGTATATGTATGTGTATGTATATGTATATGTATATGTATATATAGAGGTATGTTCAAATAAGGTCAACAATTTTTTTAAGTCTATATTAAAGTTACAGATGTCATACGATAAAGTTGCATTTGTTCAAAATTGATATGTAATTATAACATTCAGCACTTTTATCACTTAAAGTGATAAAGTGCAACTTTACCAGTCATTTTGTGTAACTTTAAGCATTTTTTATGTAACTTTAACATTGGAACTTAGGAACTTAAAAATTGTTGACCTTATTTGAACCTACCTATGTATATATATATATAGAGTAAAGATCAAGTGAGTCCTTTTTTTCTTTTTGAGTCCATAAGTCCTATTTAGAGCCATTGATTTAGATGAGATGGATGGTGGTGATTGAGTCTAGTAATTAAGGTAATATATAACATATTTTGGAAAAAATATAATAAAATCCTCTCTCCTCCCTTAATTATCTCCAACCACCTAACTTACTTGATTATGTTTCATCACATTCAATTTTTTCATTCAAACTCACCCGCCTAACTAAAACTCTTCATCTTCATCATCCCAAACTCAATCTCTCGACTTCTAATTTCTTTCAAAACACACACCCGCTCATTCTTTCATCTTCAACTCAAGCAAGGCTACACACCCGTGTTACATTGACGTATTATAAGTGTTACTTTAATTAAAAAATGATGTTACTCCAAGTAATTAATGGTGTTATTCTTTGTCTCATGGTTAAACAATGTTATTATCATTAATTACTCTGACGCATTATATATCGTTCTTTAAAGAACGACAATCGTTAATTTGGTAATGAATGGTTCCAATCCAAGTTATCATCAATTACTTTGGTAATCATTTGTTTAAACGCTGCAGTCCTCAGTTACTTTAATGCATTATGTCTGTTACTCTAACTGACGAAAGGTGTTACTCCAATAGAACAAAGATGTTACTCTAACCAAATGCACATGTATTAAATAAAATATAGAGTTAATTGCTACGTAGCACAACGCTACTTGTAAAAAATGTGTACAAAATCAGTTATTCTTGTAAACAAAAAAAGAAAAATATTTTTATCATGACCAAAAACACAAGTATTCTCAAAACACATGTTCCTCCTTATTTTCTTCAGTGTCTTCCTCAGTTTCCTCATTTTCGTCGTCGTCATCCACTTCATCCTCCTCATCCTCATCCACCTTTATCAGTGTTGTCTTGTGCATTCGCATCACTTCCAATATCACCTGCACAAAATTAAACAACGTGTTACTCCCATGCAGCCAATGTGTTACTTCAACTCTTACGTTGTGTTACTCTAACTGGTAAAGTACGTTACTCTAACATCATCATCAAAAACTGTTTCTCAACGTTCAGTGTGTTACTGTAATTGCAATTAAGTGTTACTGTAACGTTAATACATATGCGTTACGCCCATGCAGCCAATGTGTTACTTCAGCTCTTACATTGTGTTACTCTAACTGGTAAAGTACGTTACTCTAACATCATCATCAAAAACTGTTTCGTAACGTTCAGTGTGTTACTGTAATTGCAATGGAGTGTTACTGTAATGTAGAGCGTATGTTACTTCAACATCGTGACTGCGTTCATAGAAAACAAAACAATATTATCAGTGGACCTCATTGAAAACCCAAATAACAAACATAAAACTATGGAATCAATATCAATTAACCATCACTATGAATCTATGATGAATGAAAAAACAATATCAACATAAAAATTGATGTAAAAAGGGAAGCCAAATCGACATGAATATCAATTAACCATCAATATGAATCTATGATGAATGAGATGACAATGAAAACAATATTAACATGAAAATTGACATAAAAAACGAAGCCAAAGCTACGTGAAAGAAATTTAATTTTTGTTAGTCGATCGCCGAATTATAATTGAAGAAAAACGTGAAAGAAATATCAAAACTCACCATTGTTATACTCGATCAATTGCTTTTCAACAGTTGATGATGATGTCGCGCTCATTGAATCCATAGTAACGGGATTTTGAACCCAGATTTGATTGAATGAATGACGGAACATGATGATGGAAGTTTTTTTTTTTTTTTTTTAGGTTTTGATGAATTTTGCAAGGTGAATGACTGAATGATGAATGAACGTAATCATGGGGTTATTGTTTCCTAAAATCATGGGAGCTAATTTAGGAACGTAATCTTTTTTTTTTAATGCAAATAATTGGAAGCATCTCGTCCATCCATTCTCATCTCATCCAATGGATGATATGAGGACTTAGGGACTCATATAGAGTAAAGGACTCATAAGAGCCTTACTCTATATAGAAGTGGGATCAGGTGAGTCCACTTATATATTTTGAGTCCGTGAGTCCTCATCTTAGCCTTTGATTTAATTACAGATTAATGGTCAAAATTCGTTTTGTCAATTAAGGAAATAACTAACAAAATCTTTGTAAATATTTCATTTTTTCTCTCTCCTCTCTAATTATATACTCAAATCTTCTCAACTATTAATTTTTTTTTCACTGATCTTCTTTCTCTCACCCAACACATTTATTCAAAATTAATTTTTTTCAATTCACAAATACTCCCGCATAACTTACTCTCCGTTTTGACGCTGTTTATTTTAACTTATAGATTGTGTTACTTTGACTCATACAATGTGTTACTGTAATTCATGAACTGTGTTACTCTAACTCGTAAAATCTGTTTCGTTGCATAATAGTCTCTTGCATACACATGAGTCGTTCCAATTAACCAAAAGAATAATGTTTGTTTTTATTAAGAATATTCCAAAACAAAAATTGATACAAGAGTTCCAACTGAATCAACTTCATTACAATTCCAATGTTTCACATCTATTACTCATAATTTGTGTTATTGTAACGCATTAAGTATGTTACTCTAACGAATAATGTATGTTACTCTAACAATTTACTGTCCTACTTAGAATTCTGCTTCTTCATCCTCCTCGTCCTCTTCTTCATCATCATCGTCAGAAGTTTTGATTTAATCTAACCACCGCGCCATCTTTTTGTTGTGGACCTCTTCACATCAAATCCACAAGCCAATGCGTAGATTTTATAGAAGTTTACTGACTCATCAATGTCCTTGAAGATCTGCCCTATGTATGGAGGAAACTCTCACTCGCATCCCTACATCATTCATGTGCTTTTGCGTCTACTGAAACACAATAACAGTGCCAATAAACGTGGCGAAAAAGAAACAATCAAAACTTGAAATATGGATTAAAGTAATAGATGACAAGAATTAAAGTAACAGATGAAGTGCATTGAAGTAACACTGGATTCAGTTAACAGAGGATGCTTATACACCAGGTATAAAGTAACAGAGGTCAGACATTAAAGTAACAGATAGTGTGAATTAAAGTAACAGATAATGTTCATTAAAATAACACCAGGTACAGGTTAGTGCAAAAAATTCATATAATGATAAAAAATGAGAGTACGCAGTATCTATCTTTGAATGAGAGCGATACACTTTGATATTGTTTCCTATTTTGAAGTCAATCTTGTCCCATAATTATAGGAAACAATATCTTTCTTTTTTATTTTATTTTTTTTATATGGCGGTATTCTAAATCTTTTTTGTCACTTCAATGCATTACAGTAACAGATGAAAAAAACTAAAGTAACAGATGAAGTGCGTTAAAGTAACATTAGATTCAATTAACATTATGCCCATTAAAATAACACGGGTTAGCCATTAAAATAACAGATTGTGTATATTAAAGTAACACAGTATGTGCATTACAATAACTCCATATATTTGTTCGTGCGTAAAATTCATATAATGATTAGACCTTCAATAATATGCAGTTTCCATATTGTAAACTTTAAAATCTAATAATATGGAGCATCCTAATGACGCGTTTTCAATATAAATTAGAAACCAAATACTCACCGTTTGTGTATTCGACGATTTGCATATCCGCCATCATATGATGAACGTAGTAATGTGAATGAATGAATAAAGTGATTTACTGTTTCCTAAAATTATGAGAGTTATTTTAGGAAACAATATCTCTCCTTTTTTTTCTTTTTTCTTTTTTTTAATGCAAATCTTAGGGCAGTTACTCTTTTTATTTGTTTCCTATTTTGTTGGCAATCACGTCCCAGCATTATAGGAAACAATATCTTTTTTTTATTATTACTTAAATATGGCGGTTTTATATATTCACATGGCTCACTACTGCGTTACAATAACAGACGTTAAGAACTAAAGTAACAACTTCGATGAATTAAAGTAACAGACCATAAAAGTAATAGAAGTTTGTCATTAAAATAACAGACACTCTACACTAAAGTAACACAGTATGTGAACTAAAATAACCCAATATCTTTATAATTTAATATGTAGTTCAACGTAGAAAAGTAGAAACTAATAATTTAGTATCATCTTAATGACTCAATGTCCTTTCAAGTATAAACTACAATATATATACTCACCGTTTATTTTTTCCACGATTTGCATATCAGCCATTGAATGAAAAGTAGAAACCAGATTGATCGAACGTACTATGCAGCAGCACGATGAAGACGATTATTGACTGAATGTGTTCTTGATTGTGTGGTTTTGAAATAAATGGCAGCGTCGCGATGAAGACGATGACTGACTGAATGTGATTTTGAAGAATGAATGATTGAATGAGCGAGAGAACGATGAAGAAGAAAGTAATGGAAACAGAATTGATGAATGAAAGAATGAATGATTGAATGAACGAGAATGTTAGGTTAATGAAATATTCACCTTCCTATTTTGTTGGATGCAGTATCTTCTTTTTTTTCTTTTTTTTTTTATTAAAATAGTGATTTATCTCGTCCCTTGATCCATCTCTCATCCAACGGATGAGATGTGGACTTAGGGACTCAATACTTATGAGGGACTCATAAGAACCTACCTCTATATATATATATATGTATATATATAGATCTAGGTAGGTTCAAATAAGGTCAACAATTATTTTAAGGTCATAAGGTCAAGTGTTAAAATTATACAAAAAAGTGCTTAAAGTTACACGAGATGAGTGGTAAAGTTGTAATTTATCACTTGAAGTGATAAAAGAGCTGAATGTTAAAGTTACATATCAATTTTAAACAAATGCAACTTTATCGTATGTCATCTGTAACTTTAATATAGACTTACTGACACATGGTGACCTTATTTGATCTTTACTATATATATATATATATATATATATATATATATAGAGGTAGGTTCAAATAAGGTCAACTATTTTTTTAAGTCTATATTAAAGTTACAGATGACATACGTTAAAGTTGCATTTTTCAAAATTGATATGTAACTATAACATTCAGCACTTTTATCACTTCAAGTGATAAAGTGCAACTTTATCACTCATCTCGTGTAACTTTAAGCACTTTTTGTGTAACTTTAACACTGGAACTTAGGAACTTAAAAAAGTTGTTGACCTTATTTGAACCTACCTCTCTCTCTATATATATATATATATATATATAGAGGTAGGTTCAAATAAGGTCAACAACTTTTTTAAGTCTATATTAAAGTTACAGATGACATACGATAAAGTTGCATTTGTTCAAAATTGATATGTAACTATAACATTCAGCACTTTTATCACTTTAAGTGATAAAATGCAACTTTATCACTCATCTCGTGTAACTTTAAGCACTTTTTTGTGTAACTTTAACACTGGAACTGGTAGGTTCAAATAAGGGCAACATGTTTCAGTAAGTGTATATTAAAGTTACAGATGACATACGATAAAGTTGCATTTGTTTAAAATTGATATGTAACTATAACATTCAGCTCTTTTATCACTTCAAGTGATAAAGTGCAACTTTATCACTCATCTCGTGTAACTTTAAGCACTTTTTGTGTAACTTTAACACTTGACCTTATGCCCTTAAAATAGTTGGTGCCCTTATTTGAACCTACCTATATATATATATATATATATATAGAGGAAGGATCAAGTGAGTCCTTTTATTTTTTTTGAATCCATGAGTCCTATCTACAACCATTGATCTAGAGTGGATGGATGGTGGTGATTGATTCTAGTAATTAAGGCAATAACTAACATATTTTGGTAAAAATAAAATAAAATCTTCTCTCCTCCCTTAATTATCTCCAACCACTAATACACGTTACTTCCTCACATTCAATTTTTTCCTCACATTCAATTTTTTCATTCACATCCTAACTGAAACCCTTCACCTTCATCATCCCAAACACAATCACTCGACTTCCGTTTCTTTTCAAAACACACCCGCGCATCCTCTCGTCTTCAACTCAAGCAAGGCTACATTGAAGCAACTCTCTACCTTTAGCAAAGATAACCTTCAGGCGGCATAATACAAGGTAACTCGCTAATACTCGATTGTTGTACTAAAGAACTAGGTTTAGTTTATATTCGTATCTGATTTCATTAATTTTCTCGCTAATTATTGATTGATTTACTTTGCTGCGTTTGTGCCCTATAAATAATTGGTTTCACTAAAGATTGTTGCGATATCTGGGTATGCATCTGTAGAGTTTAATTGAATTCACCTACTTCATACTATGCTTCTACTCTTCATACTTAGTCTAACATATATTGAATGTTACTCTAATGCGCATATTCAGTTACTGTAATAAACTTGAGGTGTTACTGTAAGGGGTTGTTCAGTTAATTTTACACATGTATTATGTTATTTTAAAGACGGCCCTGTGTTACTGTAATGTACAAGACGTGTTACTTTTAATCCCATCTTTGCGTTACTTTGAATGCTAGTAATCTGGTACATTTAATTGTGTAGACGTGTTACTCTAATTTGCACTCTATGTTACTCTAATACTTTCTTTGTGTTACTTTAACGCGTATCAGCTGTACATATGGTGTTTCTTTCACTCGTATCAGTTGTACTTTAATTTTATATACCAGATTAAACTGTAACAATAGTTGTACATAATTATTGTACTTTTCAGATGGCAAAAGGAGGAGACAAATCAAGGTGCGATCGCGGTTGTTGGATAACGTAGATAAGTATGTGGACGCGAGGCAAAAGATCATCGATGGTCCCAAGAGCAAGCCAACAAAGGGTCGAAAAAAATAACGTGTTTAACAAATTATGTCATCTTTTTCTAATTACGAATAATGCTTTGTATCGTTTTCGAAACTTGTTATGTACATTAGTATTTTGATTATCACCAATGGAACAATGCTGTTAAACTCTGTTACCCTGACTAATTGTTCATGTCATTCTAATTAACGACCGGTGTTACTGTGGGAATGAATGAAGTTTACACAATATACAAATGTGGTCTCATAATCATTGTGTTACATTGACGCATTATAACTGTTACTTTAATGAACAAATGATGTTACTCTAAGTTATTAATGGTGTTATTCTTTGTCTCATGGTTAAACAATACTATTATCATCAATTACTCTGACGCATTATATATGGTTCTTAAAAAAATGAATGTTGTTACTTTGGTAATGAATGGTTCTAATCCAAGTTATCCTCAGTTACTTTGGTATTGAATTGTTTAAACAACGTTGCTGTCCTCAGTTACTTTCATGCATTATGTCTGTTATTGTAACTAACGAATGGTGTTACTTCAATAGACATGAGATGTTACTCTAACCAAATACACATGTATTAAATAAATATATAGTTAATTGCAACGTAGCACAGCGCTATGTGTAAAAAAATGTGTACAAAATCCAGTTCCTGTGTTTTGTCAATATCCCCCCCAGAAACCGGCTGTCTCTGCAACCTGAACTCCCAAATTAATCCGCACAAGCTTTCCACATTTGCCTTGTCTTCTGCCCTTAGAAGTCCGTATCAGTGAAGCTTCAATGTCGTGTCCACTTCAACAGAAAACAAAATAATAATATCAGTGAATCTTACGTTAAATCTGGGATCTATAGTATCACTGTATATCACGGAAAACCTAAATAACAAACATAAAACTCTGGAATTTATAACAATTAACCATTGATATGAATCTATGATGAATGAAATGACAATGAAAGCAATATCAACATGAAAATTGACGAAAAAAAGAGTGCAAATTGACGCACGACGTATCCATGAATAAAAATTGAAGCAAAACGTGAAAAAAATATCAAAACTCATCATTGTTATACTCGATTAATTGCTTATCAACAGTTGATGAAGATGTCGCGCTCATTGAATCCATGGTAACGGGATTTCGAACTCAGATTTGAATGAATGAATGACGGAACGTGATGACGAAAAAAAACTCACCATTCCTGTGCATTCGGTTCTTGGCAAATGCTACCTGCATAAAATTAAAACTCGTTACAAAATGATACTCGTTTTGTGTTACCCTAATTAATATTTGGTGTTACTGTAATTCATAACGTATGTTAATTCAACGCCGTGTCTAATTCAACATAAAACAAAACAATAATATTAGTAAAGCATACGTTAAATCTGGGATCTATACTAAAACGAGAGCAATGAATCACTGTTATTAATCCATGATTAATCAAATGAGTAAATTTCACCTTTTCCACTGTTGTCCTGTGCGTTCGCTTCTTTGTCAATACCACCTGCACAAAATTAAACAACATTACACCCATGCAACAAATGTGTTATATCAATTCATAAGTTGTGTTACTCTAACTAGTACACTACGTTACTTTTAACATCATCATCAAAACCCTTTTTCTAAACGTTCAGTGTGTTACTGTAATTGCAATTAGGTGTTACTGTAACTCAGAAGGTATGTTACTTCAATGACGTTTCTGCGTTAATATAAAACAAAACAATAGTGTCAGTGTATATCATGGAAAACCTAAATAAGAAACATAAAATCCTGGAATCTATAAAGATCGATAGAGCAACTAACCATTGATAGGAAACTATGATGAATGAAATAACAATGAAAGCAATATCAACATTAAAATTGACGCGCAACAAATGTGTTATATCAATTCATAAGTTGTGTTACTCTAACTAGTACACTACATTACTTTAACAGCATCATCAAAATCCTTTTTCTAAACGTGCAGTGTGTTACTGTAATTGCAATTAAGTGTTACTGTAACTCAAAAGGTATGTTACTTCAATGACGTTTCTGCATTAATATAAAACAATGCAATAGTATCAGTGTATATCATGGAAAAATTAAATAAGAAACATAAAAACCTGGAATTTATACAGATCGAGAGAGTAAGTAACCATTGATATGAAACTACGATGAATGAAATAACAATGAAAGCAATATCAACATTAAAATTGACGTTAAAAAGTAACGCAACAATGAAAGCAATAACAACAATGAAAATTGACGTGAAAGAAATATTGAAACTCACCACTGTTATACTCGATCAATTGCTTATCAACAGTTGAAGAAGATGACGCGGTCATTGAATCCATTGTAACGGGATTTCGAGCACAGAATTGATTGAATGAATGAACGTGATGAAGAAAGGGTTTTTTTTCTCACGTTTGAATGAATGAATGAATGAACGTGATGAATGATGAATGATGAATGAACGTGATCAAGGGAGTTATTGTTTCCTAAATTCTTGGGAGCTATTTTAGGAACGTAAATCTTCCTCTTTTTTATTTTTTATTTTTTTTTAAATGGATGCATCTTGTCCATCCATCTTCATCCCATCCAATGGATGGGATGAGGACTTATGGACTCATATAGAATAAAGGACTCATAAGAGCCTTACTCTCTCTATATATATATATATATATATATATATATATATATATATATATATATATAGTCGAGATCGGGTGAGAACCTATCTCTCAATGAGAACTGTGAGAACTATTTAGAACCATTGGATCTTATTCACATCTAATGCTTGACATTATTCTTAAAAACATTCACTCTTTCTTTAACAAAATAAACCAAATCCATTTCTTTCTCTCTCTCTCTTCCTTCTCTTTCTTTCTCTCTTCCTTCTCATTCCCTTCATCAACAATGGCTGAAATTGAAGAAAAAAATTCAACAAAATTCACCAAAAATCAAGAAAAGGCAGATGAAGCTTTGTTCATCAATGCAATTCAGGAGATTTGTTGCCTAATCTTAATAAATTAGGGTTCCGGTGTTCATAAAATTGGGGAATTATATACAATTGAGGATTTCTTTAAATTAGGGTTTATATTTTCGTTAAAACCATTAAATATGTCCACTTGATTAGAGATTTGTGTGTAATTAGGGTTCTTGTATATCAAATTAAGGGTTCTTGTTTTCTCTGAACACCTATCGTGGAATTATTCAATGCTTCATTCCCTTCTAATTATACTTCTATTAATCATCTTATTTGTTACACTACTTTTACAGTAGTAGTAGTTGTAGCCACATTACAATTTAAAAAGGGTACGTTAAAAGTGAAAATAGGTACGCTAAAATTTAAAAAGGGTACGCTAAAATTGAAATTAAAAAAAGGTTACGCTAAAATTGAAATTGAAAAATGGTAAGCTAAAATTGAAAAAAGGGTATGCTAAAAGTGAAAAATGTTACGCTAAAATTTAAAAAGTATACGCTAAAATTTAAAAATGATACATTAAAATTGAAATTGAAAAAGGGTACGCTAAAAGTGAAAAAGGGTACGGTAAAATTGAAATTGAAAAAGGGTACGGTAAAAGTGAAAAAGGTACACTAAAAGTGAAAAAGGGTATGCTAAAATTGAAAAAGGGTACACTAAAATTAAAATTGAAATTGAAAAAGAGTACGCTAAAATAGAAAAAAAGGTACGCTAATAGTGAGAAAGGGTACGCTAAAATTGAAATAGGGTACACCACAATTTAAAAAGAAAATTAAATCGAGTAGGGCTAGAAAAAGAAGGGTTTGTATTTCATATAAAATCCGTACAAAAGGAAATTAAAGGACAATATTTTAGATGAACTCTTAAATCAATCAGGAAATTTGAAAAAAAACCGATAACACACCATTGCTGAGATTATTGCAATTATTGCAATTATATTTGCCGACGATAATATTGTTACTATTGTAATGAATTAATGAATTTAATTGAATAAGTTAATCATAAAATGACTAATTAAAAAAAAATTAAAACTACTTAGGTTATTGGGGTTCAATACCCAATTGTGATGAATTAATGGATTGAAGAAAAGCCGATTGAAAAATTGATGGATTGAAGAATCGGATTCAATGGTCGATTGAAGAATTTATCGATTAAAGGATTACGGGTCGAAGAATTTTGTAGAAAGAGAAGGAGTTACGGGTTGAAGGTTGAAGCAATTGAGATTAATTAATTTGATTGAAGAATTTTGAAAAATCCAACGAATGAGATTGAACACTATGATCCAATGACTCATATTATAGTTCTCACAGTTCTCATTGAAGGGGTGGTTCTCACATGAACCTAAATCTCTATATATAGAGAGAGAGGTAGATTCAAATAAGGTCTTGTTAGATTTAAACTGACCCAAAACTGAAACTTCATACTAAATTAATTGGTATATACCGAATAGACCAAATAGCGGAAGCGTACCTGACTCAATTGGAGAATGGAGGTGGATTGGAAATAACCCGATTATGGTCTTCTAACAGACACACTCGCCTTTTGGGATTCTCCATATTGATGGGATATATGTGACATTAGGTTAAAAGTGTGCTGTTAGGGACCATAACCCTGACTATATATAAGGAGGAGTGGTGAAACCTTCCCAGGAGGTCACTCATCCTAAGATTGCTCCCAGCCAAGCACGCTTAACTGCGGAGTTCTTTTGCATGGATGACCAGAAAAGAAAGTGCACTTTGTTGATATGAGTAGTACTTAAAATCCCTTTAAGCAAAGCTCATAAATAAGACATTTTCAATAAATGTGGGGTGTTTCAATCACTCCCACTTGAAGAACGCAACGTCCTCATTGCGCCTGGCAACATAACCACTGACCCAGAATCCACCCCCGCTAGGTGCCAAATGCACGGTCGCAGGGTTGCTCTGATACCATTTGTAACACCCCGGCCCAATCCTAGGACCGGAAATGTTAACCGCGGTAGCTCACCAGGTTTTGTACTGGTCCCACAGACCAATACGAGTCCTTTCCAGCGCATTTTGTCCTCACTCTTGTGCATCCTGGAAACCTTCCCAGGAGGTCACCCATCCTAAGATTGCTCCCAGCCAACCACGCTTAACTGCGGAGTTCTTTTGCATGGATGACCAGAAAAGAAAGTGCACTTTGTTGATATGAGTAGTACTTCAAATCCCTTTAAGCAAAGCTCATAAATAGGACATCTTCAATCAATGTGGGGTGTTTCAGGACTTATATCAGTCGCCTTTAATGGATAAGCCCATCATATATCCCATAAAGCCCGAATGGGTCTCTACACTATTATAATATCCGACCCATACTTTATAAGACGCTAATAAGCCCGTATCATTTGCATTATAACGGATCATGTATTTGGGCTCAACTTTAATGATAGCTAATGAATACAATAGGTCCAAATAAGGTTGTCCACATATATTGTATTGGACCCATAATACTTACAGTAAACAATTTTTTTAAGTCTATATTAAAGTTACAGATGACATACAATAAACTTGCATTTGTTCAAAATTGATATGTAACTATAACATTCAGCACTTTTATCACTTCAAGTGATAAAGTGCAACTTTATCACTCATCTTGTGTAACTTTAAGCACTTTTTGTGTAACTTTAACACTGAAACTTAGGAACTTAAAAAAATTGTTGACCTTATTTGAACCTACCTATATATATATATATATATATATATATATATATATATAGATCTAGGATCCTTTGAGGCAGCTCAACTCGCCGCACCCATTGAGGCACAATCTCAACCATTAGATTAAAATCAAATTAAAGGCCAAGATCAAAACAAAAACTCATACATAAAAATTTTTTCCCGGGACAAAAAAATTCAATATTTTTCGGAAATAATAAAATAAAAAATTCGGAATTTTTTTATCTGAAAAAAAAACTTGAAAAAATAAAAATAAACGAAAAAAATATTTTTTTCCCCAAAAAAACACTTTTTTTTCTGAAAAAATAAACACATTTTTTTTCCCTAAAAAAATGTTTTTTTGCCGGACATTTTTTTTCCCAAAAGAAAAAAAATCTAAAAAAAAAATCCCAAAAAAAATTCATTTTTTTAGGGTTATTTCATAGGAATAATACCAACTATGCGTGTGCTTCTTAAATTAATACAAACTATACGTAATCCCATTTTAATACGAACTACGCCTTCATTAATCTCGCTTTGTTATGGGTGACCGGCTACCTGTTGAACCTCCATTATTCAACTCTTTCTCTGACTCTTCTTCTTCTGATTCACATTTCGTGTTCATTTTTGGTCACTGAAAAAAATAATTAAATTTTCCAAAAATTCATCTTTCATTTCTTTTTCAATTAGTCTTATAGAAGCAATGGAAAAAAAATGTTTTTATAATTATTTTGGCTTTCGCGATGACTGCAACGGGCCTAATAAAACCCTACAAAGTTACAACAAGTCACTATGACCTGTAATAGCAAGTCATAATTTCATACATAACAAAGAGAGATTAATGAATGCGTAGTTCATATTAAAATGAGATTACGTATAGTTTGTATTAATTTAAGAAGCACGCGCATAGTTGGTATTATTCCCATGAAATAACCCTATAAAATATGTGAACTAAAGTTACAAAATATGTGAACTGAAGTTACAAATATCTATAAAAAGCAACTCATTTACAAAACTCGTCCGACCTTCATCTCCATTTTTAATTCTTCCTCTTCATCTTCATCTCCATTTTCAATTCTTTATTCTTCCTCTTCGTCTTCGTCTTCATCTCCATTTTTAATTCTTCATCTTCATCAAAAATCTGCAATTATTAATTGGAAAACATATATTATATTAATTGAAATTCAAGAACATAATGAAAAAAATATCAATTAGTATATAATAGTCAAAACAAATGAAAAAGGTGGAAATAAAGATGCAATGAACAAACTGATATCGAGTCCCAGAAACAGTAAACATGCATACAAATTGATAAAACCCGGAAACAGTAAACATCAAAAATCCCAGAAATTACCCTAGAAAACCCTAATATCGTAAACCCAGGAAATTGATAAAGTAAAAAATTACCACCAGAAATCTCAGGAAATTGATAAGCTAAAAAATTAGTAATCCCCAGGAAATCGACAAATTCACTTCTGATGCCATATAACCCCAGAAAACACCAGTAAACCCTAGAAAACCCCAAATAGAAAACCTCCAATTTAACAAGAAACTCAAAACTAACGAAAAACCCATCAAATTAACCATCAAAAACCATCGAAATTAACACAGAAACTCGAATAGAGGAAACGATACCTTAACCTGCGAAAATAGGAGAAATCGACCGAGAAGTAGGTATGCTGATGGTATTTTTTGAATTGATATTTTTGAATTGATATTTTTTTCATTGTTCTATAAAAGATGAGAATGGATCTGGAAAGACTAATGGAGATGAGAATGAATCTGTAGAAAGTAATTGAGTATGAAAAATGAATTGAATATGGTGGGGAAAAAGAGGGTGTGAAAAAAGAGGTGTAGTTGGAATACGTAAACTACATTTTTCTTTTCTTAAAAATAAATAAAATCCATTACATCTCAACCATCCATTTTATTTGATCCAAAGGATAATAACAAGACTTTTGGACTTATAAGAGGAGAAGGGACTTATATGATCTCTTCTCTCTCTCTCTCTCTCTCTCTCTCTCTCTCTATATATATATATATATATATATAATACATACAGAGAGAGAGAGAGCGGGGGGAGGGGATCAAGGGAGTTACTAACTCCCTAAGAGTTCCTTAGTCTTAATACCAACCTTCCATTCATCTTAAGATGGATGGTGGATGGATGGGGTTCAACTATAAAAAAAGAAGAAAGAAAGAAAGGAAGGACTGACACGCTGCAGCCTACGTCAGCCATCATCAATTTGTCGCTTCCCTCCTCACCCTCCTCTAATCAGTCATTAATTCTCTCTCTATAATCCCGCCCATTACCCATTACACTTCCCCATCACCCCCTTTTGAATTCATTTCACCAGCCACACAACCATTTCACCAGCCACAAACTCCTCTTCTCTCTTTAAAAAAACCCAGCGTTCTCCATCTCCATCTCCGCAGCTTCAATCAGTCATTCAACATCTCCGATCATGCATAAACATCCGATGATCATACGAAGGTATGTTCAAAGTTCCATTTTCGACCTCCGATAACCCTTTTGTTCGATTTTCGACTTCCATTTTGGCCAATGTATTCCTTTGTTCAACTACGGTCATGCATAAACCCTAAAAGTGATAGAAATGCATTTTTCCAACCCGATAACCCTAAATTTAAGTTGAAGCTGTTGTAGTTGTACAGTGGTTGTAGTTGCATAGTCAAAGATTAATAAGTTTTTATTTCTTTGTTGACCTAATATTTCCTTGTTGAAGTCCATGTTGAAGTTATGTACACTCATCTTATTTTTCCATGTTGAAGTTCCCATAATCGTATTTCTAATTATGCATGTGATATCGATGATGCAGTTTTTGTTGTTGTTCTGTACAGTTGCACAATTTTTTACTGTAGTTGTATAGTCATACAAATTATGTTCTATAAACACACTTTGTAGTTGTATAGTCATACAATTTATATGCTTCCTTGTTGAAGTTTATGTTGAAGTTCTGTACAGTCATCTTATTTTCTCATGTTAAAGTCCCTATAATCATCTTTCTAATTATGCATGTGACATAACTGATGCGATTTTTGTTGTATAGTCACATTGGTGACATTGTATAGTCATATTGATTATGTTGTATTGTCAAAGAATGTTGTATAGTCACACGTTCAAAGCTATATAGTTGCACTCGTTATGTTACAGAGTCACACGTTTGAGGTTGTATAGTCACAGTTGAAAATATATATTCACAGCAAAAAGGCTGTTTGGGAAGAAAAATATTTGAAAGTTGAATAGTCATACAGAGTTGGTTGGATAGTCACCCATTTGAAGCTGTATAGTCGCACTCGTTATGTTGCAGAGTCACGGGTTTGAGGTTGTATATTCACAATCGTTATGTTGTTTAAACAAACAGTTGGAAATATACAATCACAGACATTTTATTGTAGAATCACACAGTTGAAGCTGTATACTCAGTTGTACAGTCACACTCATTACGCATGTTGTTATTGCAGCAAAAAGGCTGGTGCGAAGAAAAAAGTTTGAACGAAGGCCGGTAAGAAGAAGGGTGTTAAAGAGACAGCGGTTTGCGACCAAGTAATTGGTGATAAAGTGGTTGTGGACAAAAAATTGGGTAAGAAGAAGAAGAAGAAGATCGTGGAAGATACATCGGGGGACCACATCGTTGCCGAGATGGATATGGGGGGGACAGAAATTGTTGAGGAATGCAGTGCAAAGAAAAAGAAGAATGTCACATTTGATACATCGGCCGACAGCATTGTTGTGCGCGTGTTTGTGGGTAAGAGGAAAAGGGACAAACAACAGGATCAGCTAGTAATAAAAAGAGAGCCTAGTAGGAGAAGGGACCAACAACAAGGTCAGTTGGATGTTCACCGTTGGCCCAAGCGGTTGCACCAAGTAATTTCAAAATTGTCGGCTGATCAGATTGAAAGGGTACGTGGTGTGGGCTTCGGCGGGCTATTAGAGTTGAGGTTCGAATTGTTCCCCAATGACCACGCGCTTATGTTCCTCCGTGCGTTTTCTGATGGTTTCCATATTTTCCGCGCTTCCCGCCGGGAGGCATTCATGATGTCAAAGTACGACGTCCACGATTGCTTCCAACTACCTTTTGGACCTCATCCGGTAAAAGTAACCCCAACAAAAAACTAGAAAGGGGCAGACTCACCTGACGTGATCAGGTTAAAGAATACTTGAAGGAAGCACTTCGACGTGGCGGACGCCAGCGGGCCAATAAAATTAGGGAGTGTGCACAGAAAGTTAATGGCAACCGATGCCGCTGACGACAACTTTGTTCATAGCTTCGTGTTGTTCGCATTGTCATCGTTCCTCGCGCCTACTACGAACAACTCACTCGACCTCAGCCTGCTGGCCGCAGTGGAGGACGTGGAATCGATTCGAAAACAGGAAAGTTTTGTGCTGCATGATCTGGTGCGGGCGGGTAAGGAGACGCGTGACTCCAAAAAAGTCCTCATCTCCCTCCGGGGGTGCATCTCCGTTCTGATGATTGCGTACTTCCAGCGCTATGATTTCCGTAGCGAGTCTTGCAGATGCAACATACCGTTTATCGTACATTGGGATGCACGGAGGATAAGCGATCGCCTTGCTGGGGAACTGGAGATAGGGTCACTGGGTAATCAGCTGCGTTCGAAGGTGTCATAGCCACGTACATGTGGAGTATCAGGCAATGTGGAGTTCCCCGCTATAACGATGCCCTGTGACCACCACCGCTCTAGTCCCAAAAGAATAACGACAGGGATCAAGAGCAATGTTCAACTGGAAAGACAAAGTCGTTGACGTAAGTTATCTCGCAAACACTCTTTATACCATCAAATTAATTGTTCGTAAACCATTTAATTTGACTGCCTACCTGTGTTTATAAAAGCATTTACTGTTCATAAACCTGTCTTTATAATACAGTTGAAAACCAATAGTCACGGTCATTATGTTGTAGGATCACACTCATTGTGATGTATAGTCACACACATTAGGCATATTCATTATTCCGTATAGTCACACACTTTGAGATGCTTAGTCATACTCAGTATGCTGCTTAGTTACACTCAGTATGTTGTGTAGTCACACTGTTGACCAACGAAACACCACATTGAGCTTTACACTAATTATTTGACTTCAAATGACTTATAGGCAAACCATGAGTTTCTCATGAAGTTTCGAAGGAGTACGCTAGCCTTTTGCAAGTGCTGTGAGGAGGCTGCCTCCAAGGTAAAGGAAATAGCGATGAGGAACCTGGCAGTTCCAAGTCAAAACCCGTCCTCTCAACAATTCTGGGAAGATCCAGCTGTCCTCCAGTATATCGATGAAGTCGTTTCGTTGGTCGACCAGTTGAGGCAGACTGCCCAGAACGCCCCCGTCGTTGAGGGCGAGGACCAACGCGCTACTGATGTCTACAATCAGGTACGAACAGTTGTGGATGACTTGCGTGATGCTGGATACGTGGATGAAGATATTGAGAAAGCTTGGGGAACTCCTGGTGAGAGTACGGGAGGTTACGATGATGAGGGCACTTTTGAAGGTGGCGTCGTGACACCAGTTTTCTGTGAGGGAGAAGATCCCGAGATTGATGGCGCTGAAGAACTCAACCAAGACTCCGATGTGCAGGCTTCAGTTGGTATGAGTCTGACCGTATTGGTAGCTCTAAGGCAAGCAGGGTGGGAGACCGCTGACGCACGGTCGGTCGTGGCCGATCTGGCCACGGAATCTGTATTGCCATCCACCGTCCACAACGATGAAACGGTCACCGACCAAGGAATGCGTAATGTAATACCGGCTCCGCCCGATGAGACAGTCAGCTCTAGCCTTGGGAAGGAACTGCACAAAGCAGGCTAGGATGTAGTAGACGCTGTTATCACTACCTCTGCGATGACAGAAATCGTCACGGATGATAATCAGCAAACAGGCGAGACTGTAGGGACCGAGACTCACACTGCTCCAACACTACATCATTGGTACATTTTCCACTCCGACGTAACATTTGAGTGCATGGATAACATTCCAGCAAATTTGGGGTGCACATTGGACTATGGGTCTATAATGAGGGGGGGGGGGTGCTTGTGGTCTCTGGATTCATGTGCTCCAATATAGTCATCTTCTGGGATATCCTCAGTGTGCGTAAAGATGTAATCGACTACGTCTTCGACCGATCAACGCCACGTCCATCAGGGTACGTATTTATCGTGCTGCTCATGTCGTTTTTCATGTCATTTTTTTAATACATGTGCTAATTGGGACTTTGTTTGATCTACTGCAAAGGATTGGCCGAGTACACAGATTATGACTGCATAGCGAGGGACGACATGCAGTTGCTCGAGCCTGGCCTGCAGGTGACAAATTACATCATTGACTGCTGGTGTAGGCTACTGAACCAGTTGATCTACGAGAAATCCGCAACAAGAGTAACCAGTAGATCTTACTTCTCTCTCGGACATACGGTACGTTCACCCCCCAAATGTTAGTCGAAGGTGTATAGTCACACACTATTCGTTGTATAGTCATACACTATTTGCTGTATAGTCACACACTGTATATTGTCAAGTCGCACACTATAAACTGCATAATCACACGGTATAAGTTGTATAGTCATACACAAAAGGTTGTATGGTCACACACTTTCCGTTGTACAGTCACACACTTTTAGGGTGTATAATCGCACACTATAATCTGTATAGTCACAGGCAAAAGAATGTATGGTCACACACTTTACACTGTACAGTCACACACTTTTATGGTGTATAATCACACACTAACAGATGTACAGTCACACGTAAAAGCATGCATAGTCACGGATATCAACCACACACTAACTACATGTATTACCATCGGTGCATGTGAGAAGGAGCCAGTGTTGGAATTGTGGAGGAAAAGAGGCAAGGGCATAAATCTGGACGAACAAATATTTTACGTGTGGGACCAGTGGATGGAAAACAGTTTCTCCGACTTTGCTTTGGACTCAAACATGGTATTATTCTGCACATACTGTTCGTTAGTAGTTTTTATCAGCACAAAATCCTGACGCATTGTTTGCAGGTGTTCATCCAAATTTTATCGGGTGAGGAGGGCCACTACAGTTGAGCCTGCATAAACTTCAATTCGGAGCAAGTAGAGTACCTCGACAACAGGTTGTACGATGAGGATTTTTCGACGTTGCCTTACTGTGGCATTGCTCGAATAGCGGTCAGACCCTTTTAATTTAATATTAAATCAATTTTGTGACTTCAAATGTGTTCAACAACTGATCCTGGGTGAACTTGTTTTGTAGGCTGATAAAATGGGGGAGTACATAGTACAGCGAAGGGTGGGGAAAGGTGAGAGGGTCCGTGCATTTAGGATGGTGAACGTTCCCTTATCTTGGCAGGGGGTGTGCTACTCTGCTAATGACTGTGGAGTGTACCTGATGATGCACATGATATTGTACGCCGAGTCCCCGTTCAACTGCTCTTTGGGGACAATGGCGGCCTTGAATATGTGCAGGGCGGAGATCGCGACGACCCTTATTCTTAGTGATGTGAACAAGGTGAGGGAACCTGTTTTGGAGAAAGTAGCAGCATTCGAAAAGTACAAGCAATCATTGTTGTCCGCCCGTGCGAATGAAAAAACTCCCGTGAAGCCCCAGTAGCGGATGTGTAACACCCCGGCCCAATCCTAGGACCGGAAATGTCAGTCGCGGTAGCTCGCCAGGCTCTGTACTGGTCTCAGAGACCAACACGAGTCCTTTCTAGCACATTTTGTCCTCACTCATGCACATCCTGGAAACCTTCCCAGGAAGTCACCCATCTTAAGATTGCTCTCAGCCAAGAACGCGTAACTGCGGAGTTATTTTGCATGGATGACCAGAAAAGAAAGTGTAATTTGTTGATATGAGTAGTACTTTCAATCCCTTTAAGCAAAGCTCATAAATAAGACATCTTCAATCAATGTGGGGTGTTTCAATCACTCCCACTTGAAGAACGCAACCTCCTCGTTGCGTGACGGTAGGTGTTTGTCGTGGATCCCACCGACCAAAATAAACCAACAAACCTTGGCTTGGTAGCCAGGGCAAGTCGGGTCGAGAACCTCAGGGACGGAAAATGGGTTTAGACTAAGGTGAGCTACAATTCTGGATTAGGTTCAAGATAAACTAAACTAGGGCGACGGCTAAAGTGAACTAATGACTAAGCTAAGGTCTAAAACAAGAAGTAAAAGGCAAAACAAGTAACTAATGACAAAGGGAAGCAAAGTAAATCAATAAGAAGAAAATTAGGGCTAGGTCGGGTTCATGGATGCCAAGGAGATCAAAAGAAGGAAACGGGGGTGCTAGCATGTTTTCGTAGCCTAGGTTACGATCGGGCTCTCGCTACTTAAACGGCCTAGGGGCCTCCTCACCACGCTCTCGCTACTAGTGGAGGAACCAAACCTATCAACCAAATAAGAACATGCAAGAGAAGAGGCAAGAAAAAAAAGGAATGATCGTCTCAAGTCTCACAAGCATTTCATCGAGCATGTAGAGTGCAAGGCATATATGAATCAACAAAAACAACAACTAGCATCACCCATCTCACCCTAATCATCCCTAATCACACCCAATCCTCATACTAACCCTAGGGGAAAACTACTCACACATATCCAAACTAAAACTAACATTAACTAGAGAAACAATCAATGGAACAAAAGAAACATTCATTATGGAGATTGAACAAAGAGGAACAATAAACAATGGATAAAGATGGAAACTTGATTAACTATAAAAGATTAAGAGAAAAGAAAGAAGAAAGATTATACCCAACTAAGAAGATGAAAAGATGAACACTTGCATAGAAGAAAACCCAAAACATCCACCAATGTTGTCAAGATTGGTAGATTCTTCAAGAATCCCAATAATACAAGAGTAACTAGCTAGATTAAGGCTTAATAAAAGAGTAATTAAGGAAGGGTTAAGCTAATCAACACTAAACTAAGCTAATCTAACCTAAAGTAGTCTAGGGTTTAGTGGATGTAAGTAGAGTAATCAAAAGTGCTTAAAACAATACAAGAGGGGGTATATATAGGGTTTCATGAGCAAAGGAGTTGAAAGAATGACGGAGCGGCTGAACTGGGCCCTACCCGGCCGGGAAGGGAGTGATCCCGACCGGGATGGGGTGGTCCCAACCGGGAAGGTCAAGATCCCGGCCGGGATGGACCCCCAGTAAGTCGTCTTTCTTTGTCTTCTCGTCCCGATCGTGATGGATGTGATCCCGATCGGGATGGGTCATGTAGGCTTCAATATGTTCACATAGGTCCCTACTTGCTCTTCCTAGGTTTCTTATCGACTCTCGGTGCTCGGGAATGGGCCCCAAGGGGATCGGGATCGAGTCTAAGCCACCGAGTCATCGTCGCTTCTCTTCATTGGCTCCAAATGCGTCGGAAAAGAGTCGGAATCGTTCAATTTCTCCAAGATAGGCCTTAGGAACCCAAAACAAGCTAGAAGAAGCATAAGTAGCCTCGAAACCGCTCTAAAGAGCGATTCCACAAGAGAAATCGGGACCAAACACGAGAAATAAACACTACAAAACACACTTATCAACTCCCACACACCTAACCCTTACTCGCCCTCGAGTAAGCTCGAACTAACTACTAAACTAATAAAAACTAAAATACTAGCCGAGCGGGTATTAGCGCACCCTACGCCCTTTCAACTCACGCGAGAACACGTAGAGGACAAGTGCTCTCTGCAAGGCAAGTGAGGTCTTGCGACAAAACTGCGGATACAACTGAACACGAAAAACACATAAACACAAACAAACAAACAAATAATCGGTTGCATTCAAGAAGAAACAAATACCGCTTCCCTCAACAGAGCGGTGAAAGAACCACCGGTTAAGGACTCAAGGCAAGTGACAACGTTCCCAAGCTAATAACACAAATCGATATGGACAAAACCCTAATAGTATGACAACAAAGCATTAAAAACGTTGGTAACTTACCTAGTTCCTCCTAACCTTCTAAGAACGTACCACTGACCGATAGGCGGGATGGAAAAAGGATGAACCACGAAGTTAGTCGACACTGTAGGTAAAGTGAAACCCCGCCTTCTTTAGCGATAAGTCAACAGGGTCGTCCCATGCTAAAAAAAATAGCTTAACTAGTCCAAGTAAAAAGGTGGATTTGGTTGCAAAGTGAGGGACCATTACTGCTATCATCCTTCCTAGGGACTCGGTCCTTTGGTAGGCTCTTCACGATAACAATCGGTAAAAGGCTTATTTTTGAGGGGGTAAGATCTTTTTGTGAAACGATTTTCTTTGGCATTTTTCTTTTGTATTTTGCTTTTGAGTTGCTATGCCATTTCTTTTAGTACTTTTGTATTTTATTTTTGATTAGTTGTGCCTTTTCTTTTTCTTTTTTCTTTTTTATTTCTTTCTTTTTCTTGGTTTGCCCTTTTGGCCAAATTTTGTATCATAGACAATTATTGCACCCAAGCAAGTATAGGAACCTCGATATTTTGCAACTTATTTAAGGAAATGTGTGGATGGTAGGGAAATGGGTGAGTCGGGCGCGCTTTCCCTTCAAACCCACAAAAAGAAGGAAACTTGGACTATTCAAAACAATTTCGAACATGGTCACCTAAGAGGTCGGGACTCGGCAACCAAGGCCTTTTCGTTCCGTAGGTGGTCAAAATGCAAATCCCGCAGTAAATCCCTAGTAGACTAGGTGGACACAAGGTAAAGAACCAACGAAATTATTGATTTAAAGTCATTCTACTAAACTAAAGTCCAAGATTCGATTCATGCCACTAAAAAGGGAAAGTAAACACTTGCGCACTAGCCACAAAACCGGGTTTTTGAAAACATTTTCTACACTAGACTCACAAACTACACATGACAAAACAAAGACAAAAGAAAATAAGACAAACAAAACAAAATAAAACGAACACACACAAAAAGCATGAACAAACACCACCCCGAAGCATTCAAACAAGCAACCATATCAACCACAAACTCCAAAAAGCTCCACCCGAGCATACACCATCACAAAACATCCTCCAAAATCCACGAAAAGGAAAAAGGAGAAAGAGATAGGGATAATACCGGATGTCAAGAGCTTTCCGAAACTTATCGACGATCACGCAACCTACAAGGAAATTGGGGGAGCAAAACACACAACACAACAAATATACGACACAAAGACTCAAAAGAAAAAGACACAAAAGAAAATCTTTTTGGTTTTTTAAGAAAATTTTTCAAATTTTTAGGAATTTTTAAGATTTTTCGAAAAAACTACGAAAATAAAACTAAACTAGACTAAGATATCGCTCCCTCACACTTAAACCGAGCAATGTCCTCATGCTCGATCGGTAATGTATGGAGACACTAAAAAGAAGAGAAAAAGGGAAAAATAAAGCTAAAAAACAAAAATGAAAGTGAAGAAAGGGTAGAATATGTCCGGCCGGGGTGTAATCTAGTCACCAAGGGCCGAGACGAGAAAAGGTATGGATGGGGGAAGAAATAAAAAGAAGAAAAAAGGAAATGGGAGGGGAGGGCTAGGTTTAATCAAGTCACCTAGCCCTGATTCCGTCCAAATCCGACTAAATTCTACGGAAAAGGGGAAATAAATAAAGAAAAAGTGAAAATATCTTGTCAATTTGGATTTTTCAAATAATTCTCGATGTAATCACGTCATCGAGAATCGGGAGCAAAGACCACAAAGGCCACGAGGGCCACCATGATACCAAAAGGATAAAGGGAAGGGGAAACAAAGGAAGACTAAGCAAATAAAAGACGGAAAAGAAAAGAGAGTCGTGCCTACCAACCGGTTAGCAACTCAACAAACTCCATCGTCTCAATGATCATTATCGGCACCATGCTTGTCTTCATCATCGATATTCCCCCTCTTCCTAAATGTAGTCTCAAGTACAAGTATCGAGCTTTCAATGGTGTAATAAGGTCGGAATTTAAGGGGGAAACTCGGGGTTTAGTGAAGAGAAGATAAGATGAAGGTGTATAAGTGAAGTATAAGGATGAAATGACAGAGGCAAAGGTGAGTAAGGAGGTTGGGTGGGGGTAAAATGAGGTTGGGTGGGGATTAAATGAAGAAGGGAAAGCAAATTAGGCTTGCGGAGGCCCATCCCGGTCTTGACCATCTCTTCCCGGTCGGGATCATGTCTTCCCGGTCCGAAAGCTCACCCATCTCGAGCGGGGTGGCCTCACAGTAAGCTGTCTTTTAGAGCACAACTCGTCCTGGTCGAGAAGACACCCATCTCGAGCGGGATGCTTCTCTAGCTCTTCATTCCCCTAGATTTCACCAAGTCTTCCACCATAAGAACATTACCAACTACGGGATACAAATCCCGTCCCCAAAAGCTTATAAAAAGCTAAAAAAAAACCAACTTCCTCCACCAAGCCTTGAAGCTTCTATCGTCCATAGCCCTTTCTAATTCTTCATCTTCACTTGAAACCTATAAAGTAAGCTCAATAACTTCCATCAAAAATCCCTCCCTCACATCCCTCAGAAAAGTTCCAAATTACAAGGATTCAACAAAGACTTACAAATCCTATAAACCAAACTAACCAATCATACAAATACAAAAACAAAAACTCAAAACAAGAGGAAAAAGATATTTACAACATGATACTCTCACCATCTACGCTCCCATAGCCATCAAGGGCTCGGAAAAGCAAGTCAAATGCTCTAGCAACATCTTCATGAAGGCTCATGTGGCCGATCCAAGCTATCTTCAAGAGCTTCCATGTCGGAGGCAAGAAGCAATCATCTAATCCATTATGCTCGGGTTTTTCGTGATCTTCCGGGTCTTTCCAACCAACATAGCAACGACTCTTATGACCATCCGGTAGGTATAGTGGTCTAAAGTCATGATTGGTGTTATGGTTTGGGAGATCAGACTCTAAGGATGTTGCTTCTTCTACGGGATCAAGAGTAAAATTCTTCTTCTCCGCCCGACAAGGATCCACTTCATCAATCGTCTCACAATACAAGGGACTCGAAATCAAGTGCGATAAAGGAGGTGAAGGCATCAAGTTTTATTCATTGGAGGCTCTAGGGGAGACCTCATCGTTGTCCTTACTAGAATTCTCACCATGAGGAAATTCAAGGCCTTTGATGGCGGCCTCAATTTCTTCGACGGTTTGGTCTAGCATAGCATCTCCAAATCCCCCTATAGGCTCCCCCAACTTCCAATTCAAGGCAAGTTCTAAGGCTTCTATCTCTTTCTCCCAAATAATACCTTCGTTTTTACTCACCTTGTCAAGTGGGCCTAGAGGAGTCTTCTCTTCACTTGGCTTTGAATTGTCGAGATCCGGTTCATCACGAAGAAAATCATACAAATCCAATTTAATAGCCAATACATTGGCTTCCCAAGAGTTACTTTGAGAATCATGGTCAATTTCCTCCTCATGATCAACCCTTGAAGCTTCAACTTCCTCCATTATTCCCATAACTTCACCATCCAAGCAACTCTCAACAATGATCTCTTGGTTGACTTTCCCTTCTTCATTCGTGGCTTCATAATCGGTTTGATTTCCTTGTGGAGACAACTGATCTTCTTGCCCAAATGAACCTTTCTCAACAAGTTGCGGAGCTCGAGTGGCTAACATCGTGAACGAGCCATAAGTGCATTAATTCGAGCACGTTACACCTCATTTTTGGGCCATGAATTTCTCTTGGTCCCTTTTCAATTGAATCATCATCTCTTGTTGACTCTTTTGCATTTGAATCATCATCTCTTGTTGATTCTTTCGCATTTGAATCATCATTTGACAAAGCTCAAAGTTGGGGATTTTTGGTTGTGGGTTGTGTGAAGGTATTTGGTAGTTGTAAGGATTTTGGAATGATCCTTGACAACATTCATGGTAGCCATATGAAGGGGTTCATAAGTTTGTTGATGAGATTGATATGGTTGGTAAAATTGTGGGTCTTGGTAATTTGCCCCATGATTGTCCCATGATGATTGATAGTAGCTTGGATGCATAACGTTGCCCTGATACATTGAATGAGCTAGAAGCACATGAGCAAACGGTATAAGCTTAGTGCTTTTAAGGCACTAGGAAGAGAGAAATAAGCACACAATGAAAGAACGGAGATACACAAGAAGAAGAAAACACAGAAATCGAGAAACAAGTCTAAAACTAAGCACACAAAAGTCGAAACTATGCCGTCCCCGGCAATGGCGCCAATTTGACGGTAGGTGTTTGTCGTGGATCCCACCGATCAAAATAAACCAACGAACCTAGGCTGAGTAGCCAAGGCAAGTCGGGTCGAGATCCTCAGGGACGGAAAATGAGTTTAGACTAAGGTGAGCTACAATTCTGGATTAGGTTCAAGACAGACTAAACTAGGATGACGGCTAAAGTGAACTAATGACTAAGCTAAGGTCTAAAACAAGAAGTAAAAGGCAAAACAAGTAACTAATGACAAAGGGAAGCAAATTAAATCAATAAGAAGAAAATTAGGGCTAGGTCGGGTTCATGGATGCCAAGGAGATCAAAAGAAGGAAACGGGGGTGCTAGCATGTTTTAGTAGCCTAGGTTACGATCGGGCTCTCGCTACTTAAACGGCCTAGGAGCCTCCTCACCACGCTCTCGCTACTAGTGGAGGAACCAAACCTATCAACCCAAAACATCCACCAATGTTGTCAAGATTGGTAGATTCTTCAAGAATCCCAATAATACAAGGGTAACTAACTAGATTAAGGCTTAATAAAAGAGTAATTAAGGAAGGGTTAAGCTAATCAACACTAAACTAAGCTAATCTAACCTAAAGTAGTCTAGGGTTTAGTGGATGTAAGTAGAGTAATAAAAAGTGCTTAAAACAATACAAGAGGGGGGTATATATAGGGTTTCATGAGCAAAGGAGTTGAAAGAATGACGGAGCGGCTGAACTGGGCCCTTCCCGGCCGGGAAGGGAGTGATCCCGACCGGGATGGGGTGGTCCCAACCGGGAAGGTCAAGATCCCGGCCGGGATGGACCCCTAGTAAGTCGTCTTTCTTTGTATTCTCGTCCCGGTAGTGATGGATGTGATCCCGACCGGGATGGGTCATGTAGGCTTCAATATGATCACATAGGTCCCTACTTGCTCTTCCTAGGCTTCTTCTCGACTCTCGGTGCTCGGGAATGGGCCCCAAGGGGATCGGGATTGAGTCTAAGCCACCGAGTCATCGTTGCTTCTCTTCGTTGGCTCCGAATGCGTTGGAAACGAGTCGGAATCGTTCCATTTCTCCAAGATAGGCCTTAGGAACCTAAAACAAGCTAGAAGAAGCGTAAGTAGCCTAGAAACCGCTCTAAAGAGCGATTTAACAAGAGAAATCGGGATCAAACACGAGAAATAAACACTACAATATACACTTATCATTGCGCCTGGCAGCATAACCGCTTACCCAGAATCCACCCCCGCTAGGTGCCAAATGCACGATTGCAGAGTTGCTCTGATACCATTTGTAACACCAGCCCAATCCTAGGACCAGAAATGTCAGTCGCGGTAGCTCGCCATGCTCTGTACTGGTCTCACAGACCAACACGAGTCCTTTCTAGGTTATTTTGTCCTCACTCATGCGCATCCTGGAAACCTTTCCAGGAAGTCACCCATCCTAAGATTGCACTCAGCCAAGCACGCTTAACTGCGGAGTTCTTTTGCATGGATGAACAGAAAAGAAAGTGCACTTTGTTGATATGAGTAGTACTTTCAACCCCTTTAAGCAAAACTCATAAATAGGAAATCTTCAATCAATGTGGGGTGTTTCAGGAAGCGTCCGAGTAAAACACTGAAAACACTTGAACCCACCTCCCGATCAGTCCCAGGAGAAAGCCAGTCAGCAATCAAGACTCGATCGCGGGGTGGTGAAGATGGGTTGGGTTGCTCTTTGATCCAGGGGGAACCTGACCCGGACGCCATTGTCATGTCGATCTTGTTTTGCATGAACCGGCCGCTGATGAGTAGGATGCTCCGCCTACGAAAGCACGTCGCTGACTACTGCTTCCTTGATGATAATGGGTACGCAGAAAGGTGCGTAACATTTTTTGATTACTTGTACGTGTTGTATATTATACATACTAACCAGTGAAAAGCTGCAGTGAACAATTGGCGTCCTACAACGCTCATGCGCAGCTGGAGAGGCGTGACATTCAAACGCTCTTGTCCGGAAGTAGCATGAGCGAAGCAGTGCTGGAGTGTTGGTCGCACCTGATGAACTGGTTGGAATCAGACGACAAACGGCGTGGGTTATCCTCCCCCACTGGAGTAACGATGGCGTGGTTCGGAATTCCACACATGGTATGCCCCACTTCCCCTACATATTACAGTACATTAAATAGTACAAATGACAAGTGAGAAGATGTGAAGTCTGTGTAATAGTAAGAAATAATCACAGAGTTCACTTTGCACAGTCACACATGTTAAGGTGTAAATCCACATGTTGTAGATTGCATAGTCAGACAGCTTAGAATATACAATCAGACACTGTCATGTATAGTCACAGTCTGTACGCTGCAAAGTCACGCAGCTTTGTTTGTACAATCACACACTTTGCGGTGTGCAGCCACGCACATGATATAGTTCAGTCTCGTACCCTGACACTAATGGCAACTAATATTCACCACCCATTAGGACTCACTGACCCGTATACTGGAACGAGCTGACTCGAGTACCCCTGCGGACGAAGACTATGACGGTGTGTACGCAGCGTGGGACAGATTCATACAAGACTGCAACGGAACATTCGACTTGAATGCCAAACTGCTATTTATCCCGGTGCATACTAGGGGGCACTACGCGTGCTTATGCATCAACTTTAGAGAAAGAACAGTTGATATCCTCGATCATCAAACACACGCCCCAGGGTCATATATGTTCGAGGTGTCAAGCAAAATAGTAAGTTGCACGCATATGCTTTATTTCACCGCGACGATTATTCTACTGCTTCCATAAGTGCTTACGTTTTCTTTTACCTAGTATTGTAACAGTCGTGCGCAGTGACCGACTACGTGGATGACAAGAGACTGATTAAGGGCGTTCACCTATCGAAGTTTACCCATCGCCAGGTAAATTTGGGATGGCAGAGCGTTCGGAAGAACGACACTGAGTCCGACATTTTCTGCTTGATGCACATGTCCCTCTCCTACGTTGCGTCGTTCACCCACGATGATATTAGGACGAAGGTCGGGAGGCGTTATTTGTCGTTCGAGGTTGCAGTGTCCCTCATCCTTGCTGACATGAATGAAGCTCGTGGGGACGTATTGCAGAAAATTCACTTTCATAGCGGGCGCGCAAAACATATGGAAAATACTCGACTCTCGACGTAAAATAAAAAAAAATCGTGGGAGGTAAGACCTCAACGCACCGTAAGGCGTGAACGTGTAGTGAAGTTAAAACACTTTTTGGGAATATAGAAAAACCTCATGTTAGAGTATCTTTTGAGTATCAGATGAATGACAATTCAGTATCAGGGTCGCATGCTTGATGCGATACAATCACGCCACTTCTACCTCATAGTCACAGCCAAACTCATGGAGAGTCATGACTAACAACCATAATTCACTAACTAATTAAACCAAGTAACCCTACATATATGACAATTCATTTTCTTTCAGTTTATATGATTCATAAGATACAATTTAATTCGCCAGATACACAAAACAAAACAAAAATTATACGATTATTTCACCTTCAAATATACGATTATTTCATCGTATAATTTACAATGTAATTCGCTGTTTACAAAGACATAAAATTTTCAAAAAATACAAAACACACACGCCGTAAATCATTTTCACAATCAGATTATTTCACAAAAATAACGATTGTTCAAAACCGATGTCGACGACAAATAAATGATACACATCAAGTGTGTGACTGGGAGGGGATGTTTGTGAGTCTCAATGCACATTGAGAACACAAACGTTCACCTCTCTCTCCTAACCCTAATTAATTTAGAAAGATAGGCCCCCCACCTAACCCTCTTTACTGCCTCCCCCCTTTAAATTTTCACAGATCTCCTCCCTCCCCGTTTTAAATACCAACCCATTTTTACCTCTATAACCTCCCTAGCTCTACTTTCAACTTCACCTCTTTAACCTAAAAAAAAATGGCCAGCAAAATAGAAGAAGTAAGAAGTTTGATCGAAGAGTACGATGGTTTATTGGATACCACTAGATCCAATGAGTTAACAGCCATGCAGCTAGTCACTACTGCCATAGACGCAAGAAACTTTGTGGCATCCATTGGCGACACAAAGAAGGAGGCCGAACTGGATGACTACGTCCAATTCTTGTTGAAAAAGTCTCTTGAGTGTTTCCGCACTAGGAAAGGGTTCCAGCGTGATTTGGCTAACTTGAAGAAGATACTTAAAAAATACGAGGGTTAAGTAGGTATGGGTTAAAATGTAGCGTTTAATGGTATGTAATGGATGTTTTTATCTGTTTAAAGGTTTGATGACTGTTAAAATGTAGCGTTTTTATGGTATGTAATGGTATGTAATGGTTGCTTTCCGCATTATGTCGTAGAATGTTTTTATGTTTCAAGTAATTTGTCGTTGAATGTTTTTATGTTTCAAGTGTAACACCCCTGATTTTATAAATCTAAATTAATTTAAGATAATGTTCGTATTTTTATATTTACGATTTAATTCGTAATTCTCAAAATTATTATAAAACGAATTTATCGTTTAAATCGTTTCAAACTCCTGAAATTCTGTTTGACTCGGAAACACTTCTTATATTTAAAACATATTTTTAATCATGCTTCGATTTATTTTATACAAATAATTTAATTCTTATCGAAAATCCATTTCGACGATTTAAATTCTAAATTATTTATTTATATATTAATATTTAAACTCGAATTTCTATTTTTGTCTCGAAGTGCATTTATATTAAGTTTCGTCAAAACATTTATTACATTTCCTCGAGAAATCAATTTAATTCACTTTATCGAAAATTTATTATTTATCAAGAAATACTATTTGATCGTCTAATTATTTATTTCCATTAGCCTCTTTTTCGTCTCAAATATTTTATTTACTCATTTTATTTGACGGTTCGATTATTTATTAATTTTATCGAGTCATTTTTGATTCAACTCGGGGGTTAGTCAACTTCGTTACGGAATTCGTTTCCTAACCAGATTCATTTATTTAGTCCGTATACTATGTATATTCCACTTGTTTTACGTTCTTTCCCTTTTTCTTTTCTTTTCGTTTTCCCACTAATTAAGTGCATCTCTTTTGCTTTGTTTTCTCCACCCCCTTCATTACGTGAATCCCCCTTCTTTTAATCCACTGTTCCACCTCTTCATTCCTCTTTCTGATTCTTTTGCTTGACTGCCAACTTACCTCTTTGTCCTCGTCTTCATTTTCCTCCTTGTTTCTATCGTCCCTTACCCCACCCTTTGTCCATTCACGCTCAACCATCTCTCTTTCCGTCCTCTGTTTTTCTCTGTTTCCTGCTTCGTGCTACTGCTGCCGTGTTGTTTGCTCACTACTGCAATCTGTTTCGTGTTAATGCTGCTGATGTTCGTGTTTGTTGTTGGCCGTTCGTTCTTCTTCTCCCTCTTCCGTTTTTGCTCCTATTTTGACGGAAGGTAACGAACTATTCCGTACTTCCTTCTTTTCGTTCCGTCATCATTGTTGTTTCTCGTATGTTGTTTGTTCTTCCTCTTCAAACTGCTGCTGCTGCGTTGACTGTTGTGTTTGTTGATTTGTCTTCCTTCGTCCGTTGAATCGATGTTTCTGTCCTCGTTTCTTGGTTCGGGTCCAATTATTGCTGCCGTGTGTTGTTCTGTTGTTGTCCTTGCTGTTTTGCTTTCGTCCTTGTCCGTTTCTACGCTGTCTTGCTAATGCTGCTGAGTGTTATTGATGCTACTACTGTCTGTTTTGTTCTTGCCGTTGCTGCTACGCTGATACTGCTGCGGATGCGTCTTATTATTACTCCTGCTGCTTTCCTTTCTTCTTCTTCTTCTTCCTCTTCTCTTCTTCATTTTGTGGTGCTGATGCTGTTATTTTCGTCCTTGTCATCTGCCCAGCTTTGTTCTTCTTCATCTTCTCATCGTTGTGGGTCTTAGATCACGATTTCAATTGCTTTTGGTTTCGTTTTTGCCCGTTAATGCTACTGCTATTGATTCGTTCCAGCCGTTTACGATTTCCCATATCTTCTCCTTCTCGTTCTTTCCCGTTTAGCATTATCCCATTCTCATTCCTTTTCATTTCGTGAAGGCCTCGGGATTTTATTGAATCGGCTTTCAAATTTTATGGTTCGATCTTGGTCTGATCAAGAAAGACGTGATTGCTCAGATATCGGTTAAGGTAACTTTAGGACGTTACTCGATTTTATATCGTATGTTTGAGTAGTAGTATGTAGTAAATATTTTAACTTCGGTTTTCTGATTTTAGCTATTTATTATTTGCTAATTATATTAATTTTAAATCGTGTGCGTTATAAATATTTTACAAGTTTTCGATATCGTTTTATTAATAGTTATTAATTTAATTATTTACGATCGTTATAATATTTTGTTGGTTATCGTGACACTAGTAACTAAATAATATTGATTTCATATTTTCGTCATACTTCGTTAATTTCTAATTTTTAACTTAAAATCGTATTTTAATACAATAATCGAGATTTGTATACTTGTTTAATAAATTAATTTTCGTTTTACGATTTATACTAATAAATGAGAAAATAGTCAATTTAGTTTTAAATATATTTTTAGTTGAGACTATTTTCACTAATAATTTCCTATTTGTTTCCGATTGACTATTTTTATTAAAATCCGTATTATTTATTAATAAAAGATATTTGTTAAATATAATTTGAAATCTTTGTAAGTCTCATTTCATTTATAAAACTCGACGACTCAATTAATTTTGATATCATTTTCATAAAACATCTATTTTCTAAAATTTATAATTTTAAACTCGATTCTCTTAATTATTTATAAAGTACTATACTTTGATCTATTCTATTTGATTTATATTTTAGTAACGAATTTAGAAAAATAATAAAGTTACGATAACGACGATAATAATAAAATGTTAATTTCGTTGGAAATGCTATTGTTCCGGATATGGAAACAATTAAACCCGAGTTTGGGTTCGGGTCTTAATAAGTGTTCTAGGTGTACAGAACAGTCAATGCCAATCTTCCTTCGACCTCTCCTTCTCCTCACTCCGGTTGATCGGACCTTCCCGGCGAAGATGGTCAGTCCCTGCACAAAGAACGCACATGGCCCCGGAGGTGTCCGGGGGAACCCTCTCCGATGCCTAAGTCAGTCCGTGAATAGCCTTTAGGAACCTAGCTCGTGAGGAACTAGGTGGCGGTTATAGAGTGAGAGTCTAGAGAGAGAAATTCCAACCCTTTCTTTGTGGGAAATGGAAGAGTATTTATACCTTCCCACAAGAGAGAGGAAGGAGGAGAGAGAGTGGGAGAATGGGTGGACGAGAGGGTGACAAGTGGCTTCACCTCATCCACTCATTCCCCTTTACCTTAGGCAAAATAACGGGAGGGTCCCTGGTCTCCCTTGCCCCTGCTGGGCATGTGAACGCCCCGAGGCCCAGAAGGCAGGGGGTCTTGGTTGCCCTGCTCGGCGGGCGGTATTGCCCTGCCGGTCAGGTGGGTGCCTTGGAGTGATGACTCCTCGCTTAATGGCCTGTCGGGCGGGCTCTTTTTCATTCCTGGGTCGGGCCATCCTGGGACCCAAATGGCGGGCGACCCATTGCAGGCTACCGACCCCCATCAATTGGCCCTCGCCGGCTAAGGGGAAGTAGGGCTCCCCTTGGCAGGCGATCTCTGGGATGGGAGGTTGACTCCTTAGCATTTAATGCGCTGCGCGTTCCCGAGGAAAGAAACTCAACTGCATTGGGCATGCAAAGAGTTGGAATGTTCTTGGCTCATGATTACCTCTTTTGCAAAGAGGATTTTTGGGCAGCGTGCCCTTTCAGTGATTGGCTCCTCTCCTTACTGAAGTGGTTGGGGTGCCATAAATGGTGGGTCTTGCCTTTGTATAAATTCTGATCCCCACCATTTTCACGTTCCATCCACAAATCTTCTTCTAGCCTCTTTCCAAAAAAAACAATGTCTTGGATTAAGAAAACAGTTCTTCGCTATGGAGTTCGCGTGGGTACTTTTCGCTTCAAAGGATTCTGGAGGTTGGGATATCAAAGGGCGGCTTTTCTGGCCCTGCGTCGCAGCAGGCGACTTCAGCTTCGCTCTTCTCGGAATGCTAGGAGGAGAGCTGCTAGGGCAGGCAAGCGTCCTATCCAACCCTCATCCCCACCTGGGCCCGTGATTAAGCGCTGCTCTGGCAGTTTTGATCGGGGGTGTTATACGTGCTTCCCCTGGCTACACCCAAAGCAGTTCGTTCCTAACTGCCCTGAGTTTAACTCTTCCCCTGAGTCGGGCCCTTCTTCTCCTGTGAAGAAGGTGGGTTGTGGTTCCTGCGATGATATCAGGACGGTTCCTTATGGCAGGGACTGGGACATCAGTAGCCGTGATTCCGGGGATAGTGGAGGTCAAGGCTACTCCTCCGGCGGTGGCGAGGATGACTTCCCTACTGCCCCTTTCAAGGACTCTGATGATTGGGACTGGGGGTCAGCTCTGGATGACTACAGTCCAAGGAATTACTCGGGCCCTGATGATGACTAGGCCTGCTCAGGATTCGCAGGCTGGTTAACTGAGCCAGAAAGTCAGGCTCTTTTTGTACTTTTTCATTTGTGTTGAATGTAACTTGCTCATTTTTGGGCCTTTTTTCATGAATGAAAGATCAGGCGGATTTTTATGTGTTCTGCGTTTTTTTTGAATGAGTGGATGAATGGAGGGATGACGTCTAAGGATGATTAATTCTCTGACACCCTCTGCCTTTTCGAGGTTTTTCTTGGGAAATGGTGGGTAGTTGGTTTTTGAAAATGTGACACGTGGGAGTCTCTTGGGAAGGTCTTTGAGATGGGCGACTTTTCATCTGCCCATGTCTATAGAAACACTTCTCCTCCTCCTGCTCTCCCTTTTACAGTTTTGAAAACCCAAACAACTCTTATTTTTCGAAATCCTCTTGCTAGAAACACTCCAGATTGAGGAACTACTTTCTTTGTGCCTTCGTCTGATCGGCCATCGACCTTAGGTTAGAATCTTCTCCTCCACCTTCGTTTTAATTCCTCGTTTCTCTTCTCAATCGTCATGGGTAGCCGTCGAGTCCGTATCTTGGATTTCTCTAGCCCCTCTGTCGGAGGGGAAGAGGGTAGAAACAGGGTTGGGACTGACTTGGCTTCCTTCTCTGGAGGGTTTAATGCTAGGAGGGTCGAGGAGGGTTGCCCGGATGGGGGTGCCAACTCTCCGGACCCCGCCCCTTTTGATGTCATCGATTCTGATGATGAGGCGAGGGAAATTGACCCTTCGACCATAGCCGGTCCCCTTGTCCCTAGGGAGAAAGGGAGGACCTATTATTTAGATAAATCTAGGTACCATGTTCCCTTGAGAACTTATCCTGACCCTAAGAGCAGAGATTTGATCCTAGAGAAGAATGCTGCTGAGGATATTGCTAACTTTTACAATTTTGGGGAGGGCTACATAATAATCGTCCCTGATGAGAAGGATACTGTGTGCAATCCCCCCGACGGCTGCATAGCCGTTTTTTCATAAATGCTTAGAATTTGGCCTGCGTTTCCCCCTTCATCCCTTTTTAGATGAGGCGTTTAGGCAAATGAATGTAGCCATCGCCCAATTGACCGCCATGGCAGTTAGGTCGCTAATATCCTACACATGGACCTGCTTGTTCCATGGCGACCAGCCTTCAATCGATGCTCTGAGATATATGGCTGGCCTGCAGATGGTGGCCTCTGGGAGTGAGGGCTCCTCTGGATACTGGTCCATCCAGAGGCAGAAGGGGTATTCTCTGGTGTGGCCAATTTTAAATAGCCTGAAAGACTGGAAGAATAACTTCCTTTACGAGCATAGTGCCACAGGATGGAAGATTCCTTGGCATTTCAGGAATCACGTTCATACAAGGCTGGAAACTCGCGAGGAGTATCACCCTGGGGTCGGGGGGAAGGCTCTGGAGGTGAAACTGAGCGAGAAAGATGAGGATCTGGTGAAGAAGTTCGTTGCTCATGTGGACAAATCAGGCGTGTACGGCCCTAGTTTCTGGCTTCCTAATGCGGAGCTTATTGCCCTTGATAAATATCTGACCCGAGTGGGCATGAATCCTGGTCTTGATAGAGGTAGTTCCAGGGATATTATTGGTCGTGTCTTGCTTCCATTCGTCCTTATAGTCTAATTGATTTTTCCCTTTTATCCTGCAGATCTCGCCACTCAGACTTGGTCGAGAAAGGAGGTGAGGCATCTGGGTCTGAACGAAGACTTCATCGTTGTTGAAAAGCGCCCCCCCCCCCCCTCCTTCCTTCCAGTTTTAAGAAGGGCGAGAAGAATATGATGAAGTACCTGAGGAGCCTCCCAGCTAACAGGGCGAAACTCCCTCTTCCCCCCATACTTCTACCTACGAAGCCGACATCCTCCCCTGCTCGAGGTGTGGAGACGGCGGCTGCTTCTGAGGCCACCCCTTCTCCCACCAACAAACAAGGAGGCCCTCCTGCGGGGATTCGTACTTCCCCTGGACCGCAGCCTGCCGGCTCTGAGGAGACTTGGGAAAGCACCCCTCGGGAGTTGATTAGGTAGAGGGGCAGGGAGCCCATAAATGATGCGCATGTGGTGGACCTTGAGGCTGACACGCATGTGGTGGACCTTGACGTCCCCGGCACCCTCTTTTCAGAGGAGAACGTTGAGTTTCACTATACTGCCGGTGACAGTCTGGATGTTTCTTCTCTCCTCTCTGATTCTGGCGCTGTCCTGGCATATCATCTTACCAAAACTGTGACTTCCACCACCAAACAGGTGGTTCAGTACATACATCGCACCTCTCGAGTTTTTCAGGCTTCTGCCGAATTGGCAGCCCTTAGTCGCCTGGCTGAAAAAGAGTTGGTTGTTTCTTCCCCTCTTTCTGACCGTCTGGCCGCAGTTGAGAGGGATGTCGTCCTTATTGCCGTTTTAAATGATCAACTGTCAAAGCAGGAGGGTGCTCTGGAGGACGCCAGAGGTCAGGTGGCCTACTGGAAGCTCCAGGGAGAAAGAGCTATCAGGGGGATGTCCACCATGGAAGATGAGCTGAAGAAAGCCAGGCAGGATGTTGCTGAGCTGGAACGGGCCAGGAAGGCGATGGCTGAATTAGAGCATGTGAAGAGAAGGGTAAGTGACTTAGAGGAGCTCCTGTCCCAGACCAATTCCAACCTTCAAAAAGCTCAAACTGACTTGGCAACAAAGGATGGGGAGTGGCAGAAAGAGAAAAACGACATAATTCAGGAGGCCGAAAGTGCGGTGTCGAAGGGCTTTGAGGATGGCGCCAACTCCTCTCTGCAACTTGTTATGGAAGTCATCAGAGAGATGTTTCCAGATTTTAACGATGACGCCTTCCTAAGTCTTTATACTGCCAAGAATGATGCCCGGGAAAACAGGCAACCTGATGAGGCTGCCGGCCCTAGCCAGGGTGCTCCTGACATCTAACATGCAGGGCAGTGATCCTTTGAGGGCTCTTGTCCTTCACCTACTGCGCCTTCGCTTCCCCGCTGATTTTTTTTTGCGCGCCGGGCCTTGATGTGGCCGGCTGCCGTTTCTGGTGTTTTTAACTCCTTTGCTTGCGAATTTTAACGTCCTTTTGTAAAGACTTTTGTTTTGTGAATTTATCTGTTCTATTTTGCTTGCTTTTCTTTCAAAGTCTGGCTCAGCTCTGGCTTCTGATTGAAGTCCAGGGAGCTTGCCCGCTGCCTGTCCAGAGGCAGGGAGGTGTTATGCGTTTTTTATACAAGGTTGGGGGGCTGCCCCCAGTCCTTGTTCGTTTGGCGTGCGAAGCCTGACTTGACCCTGGCTTCTTTTCGAAGTCCAGGGGGCCTGCCCCCTGCCTGTCCACAGGCAGAGAGGGGGTTTTTGGCGTTTTTTATACAAGGTTGGGGGGATTGCCCCCCAGTCCTTGTTCGTTTTGGCGTGCGAAGCCTGGCCTGACCCTGGCTTCTTTTCGAAGTCAAGGGGGCTTGCCCCCTGCCTGCCCAGAGGGAGAGGGTTTTTGGCGTTTTTTATAAAAGGTTGGGGGGATTGCCCCCCAGTCCTTGTTCCTTTTGGCGTGCGAAGCCTGGCCTGACCCTGGCTTCTTTTCGAAGTCCAAGGGGCCTGCCCCCTGCCAGCCAGAGGGAGGGGGTTTTTGGCGTTTTTTATACAAGGTTGGGGGGATTGCCCCCAGTCCTTGTTCGTTTTGGCGTGCGAAGCCTGGCCTGACCCTGGCTTCTTTTCGAAGTCCAGGAAGCCTGCCCCCTGCCTGCCCAGAGGGAGGGGGCTTTTGGCGTTTTTTATACAAGGTTGGGGGGATTGCTCCCAGTCCTTGTTCGTTTTGGCGTGCGAAGCCTGGCCTGACCCTGGCTTCTTTTCGAAGTCCAGGGGGCCTACCCCCTGTCTACCCGGAGGTATGCAGGGGGACTAATTTTTGTTAGGGGCCTATTTTCCTTGGTTTCAGCAACAGAGGGCCTCCCTCTATTGCCCCTGCTCGTTTGTGTGTAAAAAACTGCTAATTTTGAACAGACAACGAGTATAAACTGCAAACTTTTCATTTCTTCGGATTTTGCTACAATCATTTGTGGTCGGAGTCGTCGACATTTCTGTTTTGACCGTCCTCCGCCGGTTTTCTTTGAAAAGCAAAAAAGAGCTACTTAGCTTCCTAGTTTAGATGTAGTATTTCTTCAAAGTGTCTGCATTCCAGTGGGCGGCTAACTCTTGGCCTTCAAGGTTGGCGATCCTGTAGGTGCCTGGTCCCTTAATCTGGGTTATCTCATATGGGCCCTCCCAGTTGGCGCTCATCTTTCCATGCTCTCGTGATTTTCCCACCGCCTGCGTTTTCCTTAAGACTAGGTCTCCCACTTGGAAGCTTCTCTCATTTACCCTTCTGTTGTACACCCTTCTCAATTTTTGCTGATAGGTGGCTATGTTAATGCTGGCCTCCTCCCTGACTTTGTGGACTAAGTCCAGGGCTTCAGCCATTGATGCCTCGTTATCTGCCTGGTTATATTGTTGGGACCTCAGGTTGGTACTCGGGCTTCTATGGGTAGCAAGGCCTCTGCTCCATAGACCAGGCCGAAGGGTGTCTGACCTGTAGATTATTTGCGTGTGGTTCTGATTGACCATAGAATGCTTGGCAATTCGTCTGCCCACCTACCCTTGAGGTCGTCTACCATTTTCTTTAACCCATTCAAGATTTGCTTGTTGGCAGCTTCAGCCTGCCCATTAGTTTGTGGGTGACAGACAGCGGAGTAGGCGACTGCTATTCTGTGTCCTTCCAGCCAGACTCTCAGGGGGTCATTGTCAAACTGCCTTCCATGGTCGAACACCAGCATCTTTGGTAGCCAAATCTGGTTATGATATTCCTCCAGATGACTTTTATAACTGCAGGCTCAGTGATGTTAGGGACTGCTTCAGCTTCGATCCATTTTGTAAAGTAGTCAATCCCTACTATTAAGAACTTCCGACCTCCTGTGGCTGCAGTAAATGGGCCCAGTATGTCCATTCCCCATTGAGCGAAAGGAATGGGGGAAAGGATTGGCCTGAGCTCCTAGGCTGGAGCATGGATTGATGGGGCAAAGAGTTGGCACTTTCTGCATTTTCGAGTCAGATCTGCATCTGCCAGCAGGGTCGGCCAGTAGTACCCTGCCCTCAAGGCTTTGTGGGCCAGGGACCTTCCTCCTATGTGATGCCCGCAGATTTCTGAATGAATGTCGTCTAGGACCTCCTTCGCCTGCCCTGCCCCTAGACACTTGAGCAGGGGTGAGGAAAACGACTTTTTGTACAGGTCATCTCCTATTAGTACAAACCATGCGACCCTTGCCAGCGTTATTCTCTTTTGAGCGGGGTCAAGCGGTAGGATTCCATGTTTTTTGAATTGGATGATCGGAGTCATCCAACTCCCAGGGCTATTTTCCTCAACGAAACTGATTGGTTGGCAGGGGTGGTAGACTTTTCCTGGACCACGTCCACCCAGACTGATATTCGTATGTCTTGCAAGCTGGAGCTGGCCAGCTTTGACAGAGCATCCACCAGGTTATTTTGGGACCGGGGGATCTGTCTGATTTCCTAGGACTTGAGTCCTGACAGTTCCTGCTTCACCTTTTCCAAATACGCGGCCATAGCTTGGTCTCTTGCTTCATATTCTCCATTGATTTGGTTGGCGATGAGCTAGGAGTCTGTTGCCAGAATTACCCGCTCTGCCCCGGCGGCTTTGGCCAATTTTATGCCTGCGAGGACGGCCTCATACTCGGCCTCGTTGTTGTATGTAGGGAAGGTGAACCAGAGAGCATGCTCAAAGTCCGTTCTTTCAGGGCTGGTCATTACGACCCCTGCCCCTGCACCGTTGGTCGTGGAAGATCCGTCCGTGTACACAACCCATTCTCCGACGGGGGGATCGTCTTCCTCTGAATGAGAGCATTCGGCCAGGAAATCTGCTAGAGCTTGCGCTTTAATGGCTGCCCTGGGTTGATAGGATATTCCGAGCCTGCTTAACTCGACGGCCCATTTCAGCAACCTTCCTGATTTCTCGAATTTTTCTAAGACTTTTTCCAATGGTTGGTCTGTTAGCACTACAACAGGGTGTGCTTCGAAGTACGGTCTGAGCTTTCGGGATGCAACGACGACTGCGTATGCTGCCTTCTCAACCACTGGGTAATTTTTCTCGGCTGCCCCTAGGGCATGACTCACGAAGTATATGGGTTGTTGAGAGCATGCTTCCTCTCTTAAGATAACCGCACTTACTGTCGAGTTGGTCACAACGATGTAAAGGAAAAGTTTCTCCCCTACCACTGGTCTTGCCAGGGTAGGGAGTTTTTTCAAATGTTCCTTTAGTTGTCTAAAGGCTTCCTTTTGCTCGTCTTCCCATTTAAATTGTTTGTTGCATTTCAACACCTTGAAGAACAGAGTGGATTTGTCTGCTAGCCTGGTGATGAAGCGTGTCAGGGCAGCCATCCTGCCAGTTAGGCGTTGGATATCTCTAATGGTCTTCGGTTCTGGAAGGTCCAAGACTGCCTGAACCTTTTCAGGGTTGGCGTCTATCCCCCTTTCGCTGACCAGAAAACCCTGGAATTTTCCGGAGCGAACTCTGAATGTGCATTTCTTGGGGTTGAGCTTCGTCTTGTAAGCGCGCAGGGAGGAGAAGGTTTCTTGTAGGTCCGTCAAGTGTTCCTTGTCCCCTTCGCTTTTTACGATTGCATCGTCGACGTAGGCCTCCAAATTCCTACCCTTCTGTTTCTCAAAGACCTTGTCTAATAATAGCTGGTAGGTGGCGCCTGCGTTCTTCAGTCCAAACGGCATCATTTTGTACATATAAGTGCCATGGCTGGTGATGAAGGCACACCTCACCCTGTCAGGCTGCCACAAGTACACCTGATGGTACCCTGAAAAGGCATCCAGAAAGCTTAGCGTGGAGTACCCACAGGTGGCGTCTACCAGCTGGTCTATCCTGGGAAGGGGATTACAGTCTTTCGGGCAGGCCTTGTTGAGATTCGTGAAGTCCATGGACATTCTCCATGCGCCTGAGGATTTTTTCCCATTACAACATTTGCCAGCCATTCATGGTAATCACAGATTTCAATGAAATCTGCTTTCAAAAGTTTTTCTATCTCCTCCTTTATGGCTAGGTCCTTCTCTGCGGACATGTTTCTTTTCTTTTGTTTGACAGGGCGGGCCTCCGGATTTAGGTTCAGCCTGTGAAAGATGCAAGCCGGGTCGACCCCCGGCATTTCGTTTGCCGAGTAGGCGAACACGTCCCTGTTATCTCTCAGGACCCTGATTAGTTCCGACTGGTAGGACGCCTCCAGATCAGCTGCTATGAGGACTTGTCTGCCAGGCTCCAGGTACACCAACATACTTTCCCCCCAGGTTCCAGGTGGTCAGCTGCCTGCTGTCTGGCTGGGATCTCACCCTCCCTGCTGGGGGAACTGTCAGCTTTTCTTTTTCCCTTTCTTTCGGTTTCATGGGTTTGGAGGGCCACAGAATAGCATTGTCTAGCTGACTCCTGGTCCCCATGAATTTTCCCTTCCATGCCAAAATCTGTTACATAGGCTACAGTCAGAGCCCTGATCGATATGGCTGCTTCGATTTCGTCCAAGGTAGCTCTACCTATCAGGGCGTTGTATGCAGACCTCGCGTCTACTACAACAAATGAAGCCCTGACATTCCTGGCGGAGGCTCCTTCCCCAAATGTTACCGGCAAGTCAATGATACCCATGGGAGTACACCTGTCCCGCTAAACCCATACAGGGATCCAGGGGCTAGCCTCAGGTGCCTTTTTTCCAGGCCCATCCTTTCGAATGCATCCTTGTTCAATAGATTGGTATAAGCTCCTGTATCTACCATGCATCTTTTTACGATGTGATTGCTGATTTCTAGGGACAGTACCAGAGGGTCACTGTGGGGGTATATTACCCGCCCTGCATCCTCGGGGGTGATGCTCAGGGTCATGCCCTTGGGACTTCCTGCCTTCTCAGCATAGTAGATTTGATTTCGCAACTCTCGGATTTGCCTTTTTTGGCTTCTTCTGCTTGCATGGCCCTCCGCATCCCCTGATATCACATGGATTATCATGCGAGTCTGCGCTGAGCCCTCAGGCTTATCTTCTACGTCTTTCTGGCTTTTGTTCCTTGCTGCGTAATTGCTCAGCCAACCATTTCTGATTAGCTTCTCAATTTCGTCTTTCAGGTGGCGGCACTCCCCGGTGGTGTGCCCCACACAATCGTGGAATGTGCAAAAATATTTCGGATCTCCTTTTGGGCTGCGAGGCTTATTAGGGCGATTCCATTTAGCCGTTTCTTTCTCCAGTTCGAAAATCTCTGCCCTGGACTTGTTAAGGGCTGTGTAGTTATCGAACCTGGGTTGGTACGCTGTGCGTTCCTTTCTTGGGGTATCTCCCCCCTCATCCTTTTGTCTGCTCTGCTGGTTTCTACCACGTCCACCCTGCGGTCCCCCCTAAGGCCTGGTTGGTCCTGCGGGGGTATCCGGCAGGCTGTGGAACTCTTCCTGCAGTATGAAGCCCTCGGCAATTTTTCTGGCTTTAGCCGGGGTCTCAGGCTGAGCTCTGATCATCTGGTTCTTCATCTCCCCTGGGAGCAGTGAGATGGTCAGAGCGTATGTAGCAGTCGAGTCGTCAATCTCCCTAACCTGCTGGTAGGACAGGTCAAAGCTTTTTAGGTACTCTCTAACACTTTCCCCCTTCTTCTGTTTCAGGGTCATCAGGTCAAACCGAGTGAGCCGACGCCTCTTGTTCCCTACGTACTGCTCTAAGAAAGCTTCTGCTAGTTCTATGAAGAAGCTGATCGATCCTTGACGCAGATCCCTGAACCATCCCTGTGCTAGTCCAACCAGGGTAGTTGGAAAGACTTTGCACCAGACTTCGTCGTCTACATCATACATGCCCATGTGACTTTCAAAAGCTGCCAAATGATCTTCTGTGTCTGAAGTCCCGTCGAATTTGACGGAGGGCATTTTAATTTTTGGGATGGGGTACTCTTGTACGTCAGGGTGGAGTGGCGTTTTGGTGGGCCTGCCCACCAATCGTGACCTGCTCCCTCCAGAGTGGTAACCGTGGTCATCCCATTTTCCAGGGGTCGGTTTCCTTGCACTGGGGGAGCGGTGCCTTGGCGGCGACCTGCTTATAGCCTCGTTCTCCCTATCAGGGGTGGGATGTCAGGATCTCTTTCTCTAGGGCTGATCAAGGTTGTCGCCTTGGCGATGCCTTGATTCCAGTGGTCGCACCCGGTTGAGCCTGGATTGCAGGCTTTGAGATAGCCCCGGAGCTGGCTGTTCCTCTGCTGCTGGCGTCAATCTGGAGAAGACTCCGCCCTGCTTCTCTCCCAGACGTTTAGATGCAGGCTCTTTATGCCTCATTCGGTCTTGGAGGCCTTGAGATAGACCCCTTTTTTTACCTGGGATCCATGGACTCCGTAGTGTGTATAGAGAACGCTTGTTGTTAAGCTGGCTGCTCTTGATTGCTGGAAATGCATTTCTGGGCTTGTTGGAACCCTTGAGCAACCTTCAGTGCTTTCCGTTTGATGTTCCTGGCGGCGGTTCGCTTTTTACCCCTGGCACCTTCTCCACTCTCAAAGTGAAGCTGCCTGGGAGTAGTAGCAATCCTGCCAACCAAATCTTCTGGAGTGAACTCTTGATTAAGCATCGCTGAGAAGAGGGCTGCGGTTTGCAGAACATGGGCAGGGGTGAGGTTTAAGTTAGGCCTCTGATGGCCAACCTGCCCAGCTGTGACTGCAGCGCCTTCATCAGGCGTCTCACGAAGGCTGGCACGCTCCACCCCTGGGAATGTTGCAGCGGGCGTTTTCCTAGGTGCAGGCATTCCATATGGGGGGATCACCGGTGGTACCGTCGGACCCGCCCCGGAGCTTGCCTCTATGATTTCAGGCATTTCTGTTGTGATTGATTGTGGTTGATTTTTGTGGGTAATTCGTGGGTACAACCAGATCTTTCCCACAGACGGCACCAAATTGTTCCGGATATGGAAACAATTAAACCCGACTTTGGGTTCGGGTCTTAATAAGTGTTCTAGGTGTACAAAACAGTCAATGCCAATCTTCCTTCGACCACTCCTTCTCCTCACTCCGGATGATCGGACCTTCCCGGCGAAGATGGTCAGTCCCTGCACAAAGAACGCACAGGGCCCCGAAGGTATCCGGGGGAACCCTCTCTGATGCCTAAGTCAGTCCGTGAATAGCCTTTAGGAACCTAGCTCGTGAGGAACTAGGTGGCGGTTATAGAGTGAGAGTCTAGAGAGAGAAATTCTAACCCCTTCTTTGTGGGAAATGGAAGAGTATTTATACCTTCCCACAAGAGAGAGGAAGGAGGAGAGAGAGTGGGAGAATGGGTGGACGAGAGGGTGACAAGTGGCTTCACCTCATCCACTCATTCCCCTTTACCTTAGGCAAAATGACGGGAGGGTCCCTGGTCTCCCTTACCCCTGCTGGGCATGTGAACGCCCCGAGGCCCAGAAGGCAGAGGGTCTTGGTTGCCCTGCTCGGTGGGCGGTATTGCGCTGCCGGTCAGGTGGGTGCCCTTGAAATGATGACTCCTCGCTTAATGGCCTGCCGGGCGGGCTCTTCTTCATTCCTGGGTCGGGCCATCCTGGGACCCAAATGGCGGGCGACCCATCGCAGGCTACCGACCCCCATCAGCTATTTTTATACATTTTCACTTATTTCAATACTTACATGTTTTCTATAAGACTATTTATATTTCTATTTTAAGTAAGTTCTAAAAATAGTCAGTTTCTATTTATAGAAAGTTTCCTTTTCAATATATAATGTTTTTTCCTTTTATCTTCATATTATTTATATTAATTATATCTTTTGTTGATCGATAATGGCTGTTTTGGAGTTATGGAATAAAGTCAAGTGAGGGGTTAGAGTAATATATTAAGGGATGTACGTTTTTGCCATCAGCTATAAAGCCGGTGTGCCCATTTGGGGCACATTTGGTCGTTGAACTGAGCATGGTTTGTGTTCAGGAGAGTGTGCATTGTGCCCTTAAACTTAGATATTGCATCGTGTAAGTCGCGTCGGGTTGAACTGAATATGGTTTGTATCCAGGAGGGGTGTATACTACTTAAACCAGGACCTCGCTGCACGTAGTCCTGTTATAATTGAGTTGCCTAGTTAGAGACTGGATTCTGTTATGAGTTAAGTCTACAGTTCTCGAAACTAGTTTCCAGTATTATCCTAGTGAAAGTCTAGCCTTGTGCACATTGATCGAATTTCCATAACGCCAGTTTTGAATATTTATATTATCGATTGATTTTGACTTGAAGGTTGGCAAGCGCTTTAAGTTTCCCTGAGAACTTACTTTTATTATATCGTTTAAATGTTTTCTCTTTTTAAATATTTTGATATAATAATACTATTATTTTTCCAAATGATATAATATGGCTGGGAGAACGTCTGAGTTACTCCCCACTGATGTGGCTGTTATGTTTATAACATGACAGGTATTTGCTGCTGGGTTTTGGGTGTGAGCTAGCGAATAGCGTGGATCCTACTCTTTCTTCATTCTTGTAATTTATTGATTTGTATAAACCCGTTTGGAGATCTTACTTTTAGCCCTTTTGTAAAAAGAGACCTTTTGTATTGACTTACCATTTCTTTTAATAAGATATAGTTTGTCAGTGTGTTTTAATCCCAACTCTACAGTGTTTTTATGCTACGGTATTGCGTTAAAAGTTTTAGGGGATTACAGTTGGTATCGGAGCATTGTTGCTCCTGACGCTTACACCTGATTCTAGGAAAAATACTCGTAAATGATTTGAACATTAAAGAAATATCAATGAGAGATGGGTAGAAACCAAATAAAGGACTTAACTGTTAGGATTATTTGTTCTTGTAACTCAATGATTAGCATTGAATATTTGTCGCTTTTGTCTAGAAGAAGATGAATGAACAAGATGTTAATATGATACTACTCCAGATTGGGAGAAGACCTGCTTAGAACTCTCAACGCCTGTTGATTCGAGTGGACAACTTTATGCTACAAGGAAGATACAAGGATGACCTTTTAGCCCAGATTTAGTTTGCTCAAGCTACAAGTTAGATGATCAAGAGTAGATTCATGTTCCATGATGTCGCAGTAGATCCAGATGGAGCGACCCAAGACTTGTGTGCTCGTTCCTCTACAAGAAGATGAAGTATTCCTTTTGGTTCCCTTGTGAACCTTAGAGGCCCAAACTTTCTCCTCTCGTTGTTTGTGTTTATCATCTAGAATCATTGATTCTTTTCTTCTTGCTTCTGCCTTTCCCAATTCTTCTCTTATAAATTCTCGTTGTCATTCCTGTGATAAATCTTCGATATATTTCTCCTACTTTACCATCTTTCCCCATGAGATTCTTGGTTAGATCGATTTCTGTCCCAGCGAACCCCATGAAAGGTTATAGAGGTTTGAGGTTTAGTAAAGCCTTTGTTACCTGGTTTTGAGGATTGTGAGCCTACCCTATCTCTAAGCAAGTAAGAAATTCTTGAGGATTAATTTGAATGGCAAATTGTTGATTGATGGAATTAGGATGATACTATAGACACTGAACCTTGGGTTATAAATTACTTTGATTATTTTGGAGTACTAAGAGTTGAATATATTTTGGAGTAGTAAGAGTATATCATATTTGATGGATACCTAGTACCTACCCTAGAACCGAACTAAGTGTAACTGATAATATTACTTTGGGATTCTTACCTAATGCTTATTTGATGGATGCATCGTGAATATTTGGGATCATAGAGTATTGTTTAAAGTGTTAGCCTGAGTGTTATGGTACCATTAAAGGTTTTCATTAATGTCGTTAGAAATTTTGGTTGACATAGATTACCCTTGTTTCTTAAGGATTAGAACGTTGATCGTTGTTTAGGGTTATAACCTATGAAATTTGGAGTTGAGTGATCTAACTTGGATAAATTGTTGTTAACCTTGAAGAAGAGAAACATTTTGAGGAATACTTAATGCGAATAATCTTGATGGATTTATAGTTCAAAACCCTTGGACCAACGAGATTGTGGCTTCGTTGAGTTAATAAATATTTTGGTGGTTTCGCAGATACGATATGAAATTGGAATTCTCAGAAACCTTAGTCAAATAATGTGTTTGAATATGTAAGTGTTTGCGCCATTACCTATAGGTTTGAGCGTGTTTGAGGATTTGTTATACTTTCCCCAACTTCTGTACTTGTGGCATTATAAACATGTTGGTAATCATTTTGAGGATTCTGAGCCCGAACATTGTTAAATTGGTGGATCTTGTATATTGTTCCTTACTCGAAAAAATTGGGATGTACCTCGAGTTTGAACTTTATGAACTTTGGATTTAGGAACCTTATCGATCGCAAGCTTGGGTGTGTTTTTGACGACCTTGGAATTTTAATTGATGAGATTAGATTGTAAAACAATGGTGGATTAGTATCGTGTTGATTGAACGATTGGATAAACACGTAAGACATTTTTGGAGATTGTGACTGAGTAGTACCACCTAGCACCTAATATTGGACTCAACGTATTTGATGTAAATTAGGAACCCGTGTTGTGAAAGTCGTACCGGAAATCTCGAGATGGTTAACTTCTTCTGTATTTCCTTGAGAGCTCCGTTTGACTCTCAATTTCGTTCCACCCATTAGCTTTTCTTAAATCTTGCTACTTCTCTTCGGCCATTCCTTTTGACTTCTTGTCGGGTTTGAAAACTTTTGCTTCGATTTGTCGTTTATTTTTGACTCTATTTATCCATTTATTATTTTCCCCGAACTTATGTTATGAAAAGTTTGACTAATTTAAATTTTGGCCTATCGTGAAATTTTAATATTTGAGTTATAAATTTCAAAAACTTTGTTTTCGTATTTGTTTTTGGTTGGTAACATATATTTAGTCCTGTTTCAAAATGTCTTAATAATTTATTTTACAGTATTTCGAAATTATTTAAAAATTTTGTTTTGATTTTCGCGTGATCGAGATTTTATGAAAACTTTCATAATTGCAAATATTTTGGATTTTATAAGATTATTAGGTAAAATGATTTAATATTTTCAAAAAACTTCGTATGTCTAAATTTTTGTTTTATCGTCGATAAACTTTAAATCGGTTATTACAAATGTTTGATGACTGGTTCGATTTTTTTTTTTACAAACTACAAAATTTGATTTCTCAAACTTTTGTTTGGTTTTTGTTCCGGTATCGGAAACTATCAACCCGACTGCGAATCCGGGTTTCTAAGATGTAATGCCCCTAATGTGACGATCGCTCAATTTCCTTTGTTCTCCCCTTCTTTTCACTCCGATGATCGGACCTCCCCGGCGAGAGTGATCTGCTCCCTGCACAGTGAACGCACAGGGCCTCGGAGGTGCCCGAGGGAACCCTCTCCGATGCCTAAGTCAGTCCGTGAAAGCGCCTTAAGAAACCTAGTTCGTGAGGAGCTAGGCGGCGATTTTTGGAGTGAAAGTCTAGAGAGAGAAAATCCAACCCCTTTCTTGTGGGAAATGGAAGAGTATTTATACCTTCCCACACGAGAGAGAAGTAGAAGGAGGATGGGTGGATGAGGGTGTGACAAGTGGCTTCACCTCATCCACCCATTCTCATTTACCTTAGGCGAAATGACGAGGAGGGCCCCTTGGTGGTCCTTGCCCTGCCTGCGGGGATTTCCCCAGAGGACAGGCGGGTTGGGGTTCTTTGAAGGCCAGGTTGAGCAGGCGGCATCGCCCTGCCGGGCAGGCGACTGTATGAAGCTGTCCCCAGGGGGTTCTCTTTTTAGTGATTTTACTCTGATTTGTCTGCCGGGTTGGGTCTTCTGGGGGCCTGCTCAGCAGGCGGCCCGGAGCAGGCTACCGACCCTCATCAATTGGCCCTCGCGAGCTGGGGGAAGCAATGCTTCCCTCCAGCTGGCGACTTTTGCTCAGATGGAGGGAGGTTGACTTGTTTTGGCTTTACTGTTGCATTAAATGCGTTTGTACTTTCCCGAGGAAAGAAGCGTTAATTGAATTGGATATGCAAAGAGTTGAGAGGTCTTTTAGTAATGATTACTCCTCATGCTTGGTGGATTTTTGGGTAGTGTGATGGCTTCACGATTGGTGGCATTCCCTGCCAGGATGGTTGGGATTCCATTTAATGCTTCATTTTTTTTGTATAAATTCTGGCTCTCTTTGCCATTTTGATAATTCATCCTCCATTCTTCCACTTTTCTTTGTTAAATCATGCCTTGGATCAAGAAATCTGTTGTTCGTCATGGAGTTTGCACTGTTACCTTCCTCTTCAAGAGGCTGTGGAGGCTAAGGTATGCCCGGGCGGCTTTTTGGGCCCTTCGCCGCAGCCGACGTCCACGGCCCTATCCTCGCCGGAACGTCCAGAAGGCTCCTATTAGGGGAGGCAAGCGCCCTAGAAGGTCCTCGCCCCCTGCTGTTCCCAGGTTCAAGCGCTGCCTTCAAGGAGGAGGGTGTTTTGATCGGGATTGCCATGAGTGTTTTCCATGGCTGCACCCTGAACAGTTCGACCCCGACTATTCTGACGCAGACTCTTCTCTGGGGTTTGGCCCTTCCTCTCCAGTGAAGAAAACGGGCTGCGACACTTGTGATGACTTTCAGACAGTTCCCTATGGCAGGGACTGGGACGTCAGCAGCCGGGACTCTAGAGACAGTGACGGTCTGGGCTGCTCGAGTGACAGAGACGAGGGCGAACTCCCTGACGATCCCTTCAAAGACTCCTCTGACTGGGATTGGGGATCTGACATAGGAGATCAGGGCAGCCTTGGGGACTACTCCCCGGACTTAGATGATGACTAGGTCTGCTTGTAGGGTGCAGGCGTGTTGAGCCGGAAATCTAGGCTCCTTTTGTATTTTCTTTCTTTGCTATGTATGACATGTAACTTGTTCATTTTCCTTCAAAGTTAATGAAAAATCCAGACGGCTTTGTTACTTGTTGTTTGTTGTGCCTTTTTTTTTTAATGCGGGGATGACGTCGTTAGGTGACTATCCTTTTGACACCTTTTGTTCTTTTCGAGGCCCTTCATGGGAAGAGGTGAGTGGCTTGTGTTCAAAGCATGACACGTGGGGCAGTTTGTTGGGGATGTATTGTCAGAGAGGCGGCCCTTTGGCTTCCTGGGCTTTATATAAGCCCTTCTCCCCCTTTATTTCCTTTTTTCGCATTCTTTCGAAATTTGAATCCCCTTTCATACTTCTAAATTATCTTTGCTGCTAAGAACTTCATAAGATCAAGGAGCGCCTACTATCTCATTTTCCGGCGACGACCATCGTTCTAGGTTAGAATCTCTTCTTAAATCCTCGCGTTTTTCCTTTTCCTCAATACTTTTTCTTCATAGACCAACATGTCTCGCGTTCGTGCCCTCTCTTTTGGTCCATTGCCTGAGAGGACTGAGGGTAGAGATGGGAGTAGACGTGACCTAGCCTCCTCTTCTGGGGTTGGGCCCAGTGAGGAGGACCGCCTTGAAAGGGGGGAGGTGCTGAATCCCCCGAACCTGCTCCCTTCGACGTCGTTGATTCTGACAACGAGGCACTGGAGGTGAACCCCTCCACGATTGTCGGCCCTCTTATTCCCAGGGAGAAAGGGAGAACTTATTATCTCGACAAGAAAAAGTACTTGATTCCTCTGAAAACCTACCCCGAAGCCAAGAACAGAGACTTGATTTTAGAAAGTAATGCTGCTAGGGAGATTGAGAAGTTTTATAATTTCGGAGAGGGATATACGGTCATAGTTCCAGGGGAGAAGGACACATTATGCTGCCCCCCTGAGGGTTGTCTGGCTGTTTATCATAAAAGCCTGGAATTCGGCCTACGATTCCCTCTTCACCCCTTCCTGGAGGAGACCTTCAGGAGGATGAATGTGGCCATAGCCCAACTGACTGCTTAAGCCATTAGGTCCCTGATAGCCTATACCTGGACTTGCCTTTTCCATGGTGAGGGGCCTTATATTGACGCCCTTCGTTTTATGGTTGGGCTGAAAATGGTGTCTTCGTCAGGGGGAGATGGTTCCCCTGGGTACTGGTCCCTCCAGAGACAGAAAAAATATGCTCTAGTCTGGCCGGCTTTAAGTAGCCTGAAAGACTGGAAGAACAATTTTTTGTATGTGCATAGTGCTTCCGGGTGGCGGATTCCTAGGCACTTTAGGAATCATGTTCATACCCGCATAAAGACTCGTGAAGAGTATCATCCAGGCGTCGGAGGAAAGGCCTTGGAGGTAAAGCTGAGTGAGAAAGAAGAGATACTAGTCGAGAAGTTCGAGATTGTTGTGGATAAATCTGGCGTTTTTGGCCCTGCTTTCTGGCTCCCCCACGCGGAGCTCATAGCCACAGACGAATATTTGCTCCCATTGGGCCTGATCCCTAGCCTCGAAGGTAGTTTTGGGGGGCTTTTGCCGGCGCAATTTCCCTGAGACTTCCATCTCTTTGCTTTTTTAGCTGACTTCCCTTTTTTCGTGCAGATTCTGCTTCTCGTCATTGGACAAAGAAGCAGGTTAAGAGACTAGGCTTGAGCGAGGAGTTTGTCATTGTTTCGAAACGTCTTTCCCTTCCTTCGAGTTTCAAGAAAGGGGAATTTTTTTTAATGAGGCTCGTAAAGGATCTCTCTGCTGGCCGAAGGCTCCCTCTTCTCCACGACTGCCGTCAGCAAAACCGGCGACTCCTTCCCCTAGTATCCAGGATGGGGAGGCTGAGGTTACCTCAGGGGCCACTCCTTCCCCTGGATGTAGGCAGATTGATTCTTCAGCTGGGACTCGTATTTCCCAGGGATCGCGTCCCGCGAATTCTGAGGGGACTGGGGAGAGTGTTCCCCTGGAGCTGAGAAGGAAGAGGGATAAGGAGCCCTCAGGGACTACTCCTGTGGTGTAATTGGAGGCTGATGTTGATACTCCTGAGGCAAAACGCTCTGCTCGTGACATTCCGAGCACCCTTTTTCCGGAGGAAAACACAGAGTTTCACTATACTGCCGGCGACAGCGTAGACGTGTCGGGCCTGCTCTCCGATTCCGGCGCCGTTTTGGCCGACCGTCTTACTAAATCTGTGACTTCGACTTCCCACCAAGTAATTCAATATATCCAGCATACTTCCAAGGTGTTACTGGCATCTGCAGAGCTGGCGGCTCTCAGCCGCCTGAGCGATGAAGAGCTGACTGTCACACCCGGGGCTCCCCCTCCTGACCATCTGGCTATGGTCGAAAGGGATATAACCTTGATAAATAATTTGAAAGATAAGCTGGCGAAGCAGGAGAGCGAGCTAGGGATCAGGCCATAAAATTCTGAGAGGACTGGGGAGAGTGTTCCCCTGGAGCTGAGAAGGAAGGGGGATAGGGAGCCCTCAGGGACTACTTCTGTGGTGGACTTGGAGGCTAATGTTCATACTTCTGAGGCAAAACGCCCTGCTCGTGACATTCCGAGCACCCTTTTTCCGGAGGAAAACACGGAGTTTCACTATACTGGCGGCGACAGCGTAGACGTGTCGGGCCTGCTCTCCGATTCCGGCGCCGTTTTGGCCGACCGTCTTACTAAATCTGTGACTTCGACTTCCCACCAAGTAATTCAATATATCCAGCGTACCTCCAAGGTGTTACTGGCATCTGCTGAGCTGGCGGCTCTCAGCCGCCTGAGCAATGAAGATCTGACTGTCACACCCGGGGCTCCCCCTCCTGACCGTCTGGCTATGGTCGAAAGGGATATAACCTTGATAAATAATTTGAAAGATAAGCTGGCGAAGCAGGAGAGCGAGCTAGAGGAGGCGAAGAATCAGGCAGGCCAGTGGAAGCTTCAAGGGGAGAAGGCTGCGAGGGAAGCATCCAAGTTCGAGGCTGAGCTGAAGGAGAGTCGCCTAGCGATGGAGCGAGCTACCCTTTCCCTGGCTGAGATGGAGCACCTCAAGAGGAGGACAGCTGATTTGGAAGAACGTCTGTCTAAAGCTTATTCAATCCTTGAGCAGGCCAAGAGTGAATGGAAGAAGGAAAAGGATGCCCTCACGGAGGAGACTGAAGCTTCGGTGGACGCAAGTTTTGTGAGAGGGGCCAACTCTTCCCTGGACCTGGTGATGGAGGTGATTGGGAAGATGTTCCCTGTTTTTGACGAAGAGGCCTTTCGAAATCTTTACTCTGCTAAAAACGAGGCTCAGGCAGCCAAACCTCCTGAGGCGGCTGCTGGTCCAAGCCAGGATGCTCATAATGTTTAGATTTTCTTGAAATAACTCTGTTTTTTGTGCTGAGCCTTGCTATGGCCAGTCGTCTGTAATATTTAGTTTCTTCGGATCTTTGCCTTGTTTTTTTTTATGAAAACATTTTATTCTCCATGGATCTGCTATGAAATGTTTTTTCCTGTTTCAGTCTGCTTTTTTTTTCTTCCTTTGGGTATGGCCTGATCCTGGCTTCTGGTCGAAGTTCAGGGGCTCGCCCCCTGCCCGTCTGGGAGCAGGAAGGGGAATCTACGCTTTTTATGCAAGGCTGGGAGGCCTGCCCCCAGTCCCTGTTGGTTGGGCGTGGTCTGGCCTGTCCCTGGCTTCTGCTCGAAGTCCAGAGGGCCTGCCCCCTGCCTGCCCAGAGGTAGGCAGGGAGGACTTTTGTGTTTTTCATACAAGGTTGGGGGAATTGCCCCCAGTCCTTGTTAGTTGTGCGCAGCCTGGCCTGTCCCTGGTCTCTGCTCGAAGTCCAGGGGGCCTGCCCTCTGCTTGCCCAGAGGTAGGCAAGGAGGGCTTTTGCGTTTTTTATACAAGGTTGGGGGAATTGCCCCCAGTCCTTGTTAGTTGTGCGTAGCCTGGCCTGTCCCTGGCCTCTGCTCGAAGTCCAGGGGGCCTGCCCCTGCCTGCCCAGAGGTAGGCAGGGAGGGCTTTTGCGTTTTATACAAGGTTGGGGGAATTGCCCCCAGTCCTTGTTAGTTCGGCGTGTGAGGCTTGCTCCCTTCCTGCTCAGAGGTAGGTAGAGGGGTTTAGAATTTTGCTGGGGGGTCCATTTTCCATGGTTCTGGCAACAGGGGGGCCTCCCCCTATTGCCCTCTGCTCGTTTGTGTGTGAGAGCGCAAGTTTAAACAGACAACGAGTATGAACTCTTGAGCTTTATATATAAAAAAAACTTGTTTAAACATAAGGGTGGTCGGAGCCGTCGACATTCCATTCTGATCATTCTCCGCCAGTATTTTTCTAAAGACGAGATTTTCTAAAGACTTGGTTAAACATAGTATCTTTTCAGGGTATCGGCGTTCCAGTGCGCGCCCAGCTCCTGGCCTTCTGGGTTGGCGATTCTGTATGTGCCTGGTCCCAAAATCTGGGTCACCTGATATGGGCCTTCCCAGTTGGCACTTAGCTTGCCGTGCTCCCTGGATCTTCCTACAGCCTGTGTTTTCCTCAGCACTAGGTCGCCTATTTGGAACCTTCTCTCATGTACCCTTTTGTTGTATGTCTATCTCATTCTTTGCTGATAGGCGGCTATGTTGATGCTGGCCTCTTCCCTGACTTCATGGACCAGATCTAGGGCTTCGGCCATTGCTGCATCATTGTCAGCTCTGTTGTACTGCTGAGACCGTAGGGTAGGAATTCGTACTTCGATGGGTAATAAAGCTTCTGCTCCATACACCAGGCCAAATGGTGTCTGACCTGTTGATTCCTTTTTGGTGGTCCTTATTGACCAAAGTATACTTGGTAGCTCGTCTGCCCACCTACCTTTGAGATCATCCACCATCTTTTTGATCCCATTTAGGATCTGCTTGTTGGCGGCCTTGGCCTGCCCATTGGTTTGTGGGTGGCAGACGGCAGAGTAGGCGACTGCTATTCCGTGCCCTTCCAGCCAGGCTCTTAGGGGGTCGTTATCAAGCTGTCTCCCATGATCAAATACTAGCATTTTTGGCAGGCCGAATCTGGTTATGATGTTTCTCCAGATGACCTTTCTGACTGCAGGCTCAGTGATGTTTGGGACTGCCTCGGCCTCAACCCACTTTGTGAAGTAGTCAATTCCTACAATAAGAAACTTTCGTCCTCCTGTGGCCGCAGTAAAGGGGCCTAGTATGTCCATCCCCCATTGAGCGAAAGGAATGGGAGATAGAATTGGCCTGAGTTCTTGGGCTGGGGCATGAATCGATGGGGCGAAGAGTTGGCATTTTCTGCATTTTCGGGTTAAGTTCCTTGCATCTGCTAACATGGTAGGACAATAGTAGCCTGCCCTTAGGGCTTTGTGGGCCAACGATCTTCTTCCAATGTGATGCCCGCAGATCCCTGAGTGGATGTCATCCAAAACTTCAGCGGCCTGTTCTGCCCTCAGGCATCTGAGCAGGGGGGGAAGTGAAGGATTTCTTGTATAGTTCTTCATTGACTATTATGAACCACGCTGCTCTGGTTTGCACTTTCCTTTTTTGCACTGGATCAGATGGTAGGGTGCCATATTTTTTGAACTGAATAAGGGGGGTCATCCAGCTCTCGTGCTCCTCTTTGATGATGTTGACTGCCTGACAGGTAGCAGAGGATTTCTCCTGTACAACATCTACCCAAACTGATCTCCTTATGTCCTGTAGGCTGGAGCTAGCCAGTTTTGACAGGGCGTCTGCTCGATTATTCTGTGATCGGGGTATTTGCCTGACTTCGTAGAACTTCAGGTTTGATAGTTCCTGTTTCACCTTTTCTAGGTAGGCGGTCATGGCCTGGTCCCTAGCTTCATACTCTCTGTTGATTTGATTTGCAATGAGCTGAGAGTCAGTCGCTAGTATAATTCGCTCTGCGCCTGCTGCCTTAGCTAGATTTATCCCTGCAAGTACGGCCTCATATTCTGCCTCGTTGTTTGATGCGAGGAAGGTGAATCTGAGCGCATGCTCAAAATCTACTCCTTCAGGGCTGGTCAGTACGACACCCGCCCCTGCACCATTGGCCGTTGAGGATCCGTCAGTGTATATTGTCCATTCTCCGGCAGGGAGCTCTTCTTCTCCTGAATGAGAACATTCAGCCAGGAAGTCTGCCAAGGCCTGTGCCTTGATGGCTGTCCTGGGTTGGTACGATATCCCCAGTCCGCTCAACTCAATTGCCCATTTTAGCAGCCTCCATCACTTTTCAAATTTTTCCAATATCTTTTCTAGTGGCTGGTCGGTGAGGACCACAACAGGGTGCGCGTCGAAGTAAGGCCTGAGTTTTCTAGCTGCTATGATGACTGCGTAGGCGGCTTTCTCTACCAAGGGATAGTTTCTTTCAGCTGCCCCCAGGGCGTGACTTACAAAGTAGATGGGCTGCTGTGAGCCTGCTTCCTCTCTCAAAATGACTGCGCTTACCGTTGAATTGGTGACAGCAATGTACAGGTATAATTTTTCTCCGGTTACTGGCCTTGCCATGGTAGGGAGTTTTTCAGATGTTCCTTCAGTTGTTCGAAGGCTTTCCTTTGCTCGTCTTCCCATTTGAACTGTTTATTGCCTTTTAACACTTTGAAGAAATGGGTCGATTTGTCTGCTGATCTGGCGATGAAGCGAGCCAGGGCAGCCATCCTGCCTGTCAGCGGTTGTATGTCCCTTATAGTCTTAGGCTCTGGGAGGTCCAAGACTGCCTGAATTTTCTCGGGATTGGCGTCTATTCCTCTAGAGCTGACTAGGAATCCTAAGAATTTGCCAGATCGGACTCCGAACGTGCACTTTTTTGGGTTCAACTTTATTTTGTAGGAGCGCAGGGAGGAGAAGGTTTCTTGCAAATCCGCCAGGTGTTCCCTGTCTCCTTTGCTTTTGACAATTGCATCATCGACATAGGCTTCTAAGTTCCTCCCCTTTTGATTTTCGAAGACCTTGTCTACCAACCGCTGATAGGTGGCGCCTGCATTCTTCAGTCCAAATGGCATCATCTTATACATGTACGTCGCATGGCTGGTTATGAAGGCGCACCTCACCCTGTCAGGCTGCCAGAGGTACACTTGATGGTACCCTGAGAATGCATCTAGAAAACTCAACATGGTGTATCCACTGGTGGCATCTACCAGTTGGTCTATTCTGGGCAGGGGGTAGCAGTCCTTTGGGCAGGCCTTGTTAAGATTTGTGAAGTCTACGCACATTGTCCATGCGCTGACGACTTTTTTACCATCACAACGTTTGCCAACCACTCGGGGTAATCGCAGACTTCGATGAAATCCGCTTTCAAGAGTTTTTCTATCTCCTCTTTTATCGCCATGTCTTTTTCTGTGGACATATTTCTTTTCTTCTGCTTTACAGGGCGGGCCTCCGGGTTAACGTTCAGCTTGTGAACAATAAAAGCCGGGTTGACCCCTGGCATCTCATCTGCCGAGTCGGCAAACACGTCCCTGTTTTCTCTCAAGACTGCGATCAACTCTTTCTGGTAGGACTCCTCTAGGTCGGCACTTTGAGGACCTGCCTGCCTGGTTCTACGTCCACCAGCATGCTTTCCCCTTCAGGCTCCAGGTGGGCTGCTGTTTGCTGAGCAGCCGGGATTTCACCCTCCCTACTGGGGGAACTATAGGCTTTTCGTTTTCCCTTTCTTTCCGTTTCATGGGCTTGCAGGGCCCCAGAATAGCAATGTCTGGCTGACTCCTGATCCCCGTGAACTTTTCCTTCCATGCCGAAGTCTGTCACATAGGCTATGGTGAGGGCCCTGATTGATATGGCGGCCTCGATTTCGTCCAGGGTGGCCCGCCCTATCAGGGCGTTGAATGCAGACTTTGCATCTACCACAATAAATGACGCCCTGACATTTCTGGCAGAGGCCCCTTCCCCGAACGTTACCGGCAAGTCAATAATCCCCATGGGAAGCACGCCTGCCCCACTGAACCCATACAGAGATCCAGGGGCCGGCTTAAGGTGTCTCTTTTCTAAGTTCATTCTTTCAAAGGCGTCCTTGTACAAGAGGTTTCTGTAGGCGCCAGTGTCCACCATGCATCTCTTGACAATGTGATTGCTAATCTCAAGAGTCAAAACCAAAGGATCATTGTGTGGGTATATTACTCTCCCTGCGTCTTCAGGGGTGATGCTCAGGGTCGTGCCCCTCGGGCTTCCTGCCCTCTCGGCGTAGCAAATCTGATTCCGTAATTCGCGGATTTGCCTTTTCTGGCTTCGTCTGCTTGGTAGTCCCTCTGCATCCCCTGACACTACATGAATTATCATGCGATTTTGGGCCGAACCCTCAGGCTTGCCTGCTGCCTCCTTTTGGGATTTGTTCCTTGCTGCATAGTTACTCAGCCAACCGTTTCTTATGAGTTTTTTTATCTCGTCTTTTAAGTGCCGGCATTCCTCAGTGGTGTGGCCTATGCAATCATGGAACGTGCAGAATTTTTTAGGATCCCCCTTCGGGCTGCACGGCTTATTCGGGCTATTCCATTTTCTTGTTTCCTTCTCCAGCTCAAAGATCTCTGCCCTCGGCCTGTTGAGGGCCGTGTAGCTGTCAAACCTTGGCTGGTAAGCTGTGCGCTCTTTCTTGGGGGCCTCCGCCTCCTCTTTCTGTTGCCTGGCTCGTTCCTGCCACGTCCACCCTGCGGTCCCCCTTGCGGCCTTGCTTGGCATGCAGGGGTGTCCGGCAGGCTGTGAAATTCTTCCTACAGAATGAACCCTTCGGCAATTTTTCTGGCCTTGGCCAAGGTTTCGGGCTGGGCCCTGATCATCTGGTTCTTCATCTCCCCTGGGAGCAGGGAGATTGTCATGGCGTAGGCAGCAGTTGAATCATCAGTCTTCCTGACTTGTTGGTAGGACAAGTCGAATCTCTTTAGGTACTCCCTGACGCTCTCGCCCTTGTTCTGCTTTAAGGTCATAAGGTCAAACCGAGTGAGCCGTCTCCTCTTGTTCCCTGCGTATTGTTCAAGGAATGCCTCGGCTAACTCTATAAAGAAGCTGATCGACCCCTGGCGAAGGTCCCTGAACCATCCCTGCGCAAGTCCTACAAGGGTGGTTTGGAAGATTTTGCACCAGATTGCATCATCCACATCATACATGCCCATGTGACATTCAAATGCCGCCAGATGGTCCTCTGGATCTGTAGTCCCGTCAAACTTGACTGTGGACATTTTGATCTTCGGGATGGGATACTCTTGTACGTCAGGATGGAGAGGAGTCTTCGTGGGCCTGCCTACCACCCGTGACCTGCTTTCCCCAGACTGGTTACCGTGAACATCCCACTGTCTAGGGGCCGGTTTCCTCGTACTGGGGGAGCGGTGCTTTGGTGGTCGCCTGCTCGTTGCCTCGTCCTCCGTGTCAGTGGAGGGTTGCCTGGACCGCTTTCTCCGGGACTGACCGAGATTATCATCCTGGTGATACCTTGATTCGAGCGGCTGCCCCCGGTTAAGCCTAGACTACAGGCTCTGGGACAGCCTTGGAGTTGGCTGTCCCTTAACCGCCCGCGTTAACCTGGAGAAGACTCTGCCCTGCTTTTCTCCCAGGCGCTTAGACGCAGGCTCCCTGTGCCTCATTCGATCCTGCAGTCCCTGATACAGACCCCTTTTCTCCCTGGACGTGGACTCCGTAGTATGTATAGAGAATGCCTGTTGTTGAGCAGACGGTTCCTGCCTCCCTGCTGTGATACTAGGGATGTCAACGGGTCGGTTTCGGGTCGGGTGGAGCCTCACCCGAATCCATCACCCGAGTCCGTATACTCCACCCGATCCATCCGTCACCCGATTAACCCACCACCCGGATCCAATCCATCCGTCATCCGCGGGTGATTCGGGTGGATCGGGTGCTTGGCAGATGAAAAATATTTTTTTTAAAATACAATAACAAATATACAAATTATAAGATGCGTAAAGTTTTTTGGGAATTTTTGGTGGTCGGAAATTAAGACGGGGAAAGAAAATCCAATATGGTGGCCGCCAAAGTGATTACGGAAAATATTTTCTTAGGGTTTTAAGAAAAAAAAAGGATAATGAGTATAAAAATAGAGTGAAATTAATTTTTTTTTTATATATTCATATAATTTTTTTAAAAAATCTATAAACGGGTGAACGGATCGGGTGACGGGTGAAAAATCTCCACCCGAATCCGACCCGATCCATCACCCGATTCATCCGTCATCCGCTTAAAATCCATTTAGTTCGGGTTTTCGTCCATTAATTTTATTCGGGTGGATGGATTTTGAACGGGTTCGGGTGAAATTGACATCCCTATGTGATACTCCTCTGTACCTGTGCGTATACTTGAGCTGTTCTCCTTGCCTTCCTCTGGGCGTTTCTGGCGGCGGTTCGCTTCGTACCCCGAGCCCCCTCTCTGCTTACTGAGCAGGGCTGCCTGGGGATCGTTGCGACCCTGCCTACCAGGTCTTCAGGGGTGAATTCCTGGTTGAGCATTGCGGAGAAGAAGGCAGCTGTGTGTATCATCTGAGCTGGGGTTAGGTTCAGGGTGTGCCCTGGATGTGCCCCAAGCTCTGGTGCCACAGCTGTATTTGGCATGCCCAGGAGACTGGTTCCCCCTACCCCCAGGATCGTGGCGGCAGGAGCTCTCTCCAGCTGCGGCATGCCGTATAGGGGGGTCACCGGTGGGACCGTCGGACCTACCCCTACACTAGTGTCAACAATCTCAGGCATGATTGCTTCAATTGGTTAGCTTTTTGTATTTGGGAATGGTTGCTTTTTTGTGGGTAATTCGTGGATACAACCAGATCCTCCCCACAGACGGCGCCAAATTGTTCCGGTATCGGAAACTATCAACCCGACTGCGAATCCGGGTTTCTAAGATGTAATGCTCCTAATGTGACGATCGCTCAATTTCCTTTGTTTTCCCCTTCTTTTCACTCCGATGATCGGACCTCCCAGGAGAGAGTGATCTGCTCCCTGCACAGTGAACACATAGGGCCTCGGAGGTGTCCGAGGGAACCCTCTCCGATGCCTAAGTCAGACCGTGAAAGCGCCTTAAGAAACCTAGTTCGTGAGGAGCTAGGCGGCGATTTTTGGAGTGAAAGTCTAGAGACAGAAAATCCAACCCCTTTCTTGTGGGAAATGGAAGAGTATTTATACCTTTCCACAAGAGAGGGAAGTAGAAGGAGGATGGGTGGATGAGGGTGTGACAAGTGGCTTCACCTCATCCACCCATTCTCATTTACCTTAGGCGAAATGACAAGGGAGGGGCCCCTTGGTGGTCCCTGCCCTGCCTGCGGGGATTTCCCCAGAGGACAGGCGGGTTGGGGTTCTGTGAAGGCCAGGTTGAGCAGGCCGCATCGCCCTGCCTGGCTGGCGACTGTATGAAGCTGTCCCCAGGGGGTTCTCTTTTTAGTGAGTTTACTCCGATTTGTCTGCCGGGTTGGGTCTTCTGGGGGCCTGCTCAGCAGGCGGCCCGTAGCAGGCTACCGACCCTCATCAGTTTTAAAACAAAATATTGACGAATTTCTTAATCAAAATGTTTTACTGTTGCATTGAAAATATTTGGGTACCTTTCACCCTCGAGTTCGTTTACAAATATTATTTATCGTCATTATTTTATAAAATAATTTTAACTTTGATTTTAATAATTTAAATGATTTTAAACCTTTAGTAACCGAGCCCAAACTATCTTGAAATAAATTTTGTCTTTGATTTCGATTTCATATCACGTTTGAAGTTGTAATTTTTTTTTTCTTTTAAACCGAGATTGTGATGCGAGTTAAGCATTCTCATTTTGTTCAAATGATATAACCTTGTTTTCTATTCTATTATTACGTTTTTGTTAGTTTCGAGGATGAACCTTCTTTTTAGTGGGGAAGATTGTAACACCCCTGATTTTATAAATCTAAATTAATTTAAAATAATGTTCGTATTTTTATATTTACGATTTAATTCGTAATTCGTAATTCTCAAAATCATAATAAAACGAATTTATTGTATAAATCGTTTCAAACTCCTAAAATTCTATTTGACTCGGAAACACTTCTTATATTTAAAACATATTTTAATTATGCTTCGATTTATTTTATACAAATAATTTAATTCTTATCGAAAATCCATTTCGACGATTTAAATACTAAATTTTTTATTTATTTATTAATATTTAAACTCGAATTTCTATTTTCGTCTCGAAGTGCATTTATATTAAGTTTCGTCAAAACATTTATTACATTTCCTCGAGAAATCAATTTAATTCACTTTATTGAAAATTTATTATTTATCGAGAAATACTATTTGATCGTCTAATTATTTATTTCCATTAGCCTCATTTTCATCTCAAATATTTTATTTACTCATTTTATTTTACGGTTCGATTATTTATTAATTTTATCGAGTCGTTTTTGATTCAACTCGTGGGTCAGTCAACTTCGTTACGGAATTCGTTTCCTAAACCGATTCATTTTTTTAGTCCGTATACTATGTATATTCCACTTGTTTTACGTTCTTTCCTTTTTTTCTTTTCATTTCGTTTTCCCAATAATTAAATGCATCTCTTTTGCTTTGTTTTCTCCACCCCCTTCATTACGTTAATCCCCCTTCTTTTAATCCAATGTTCCACCTCTTCATTCCTCTTTCTTATTCTTTTGCTTGACTGCCAACTTACCTCTTTGTCCTCCTCTTCGTTTTCCTCCTTGTTTCTATCGTCCCTTATCCCCCTTTGTCCATTCACGCTCAACCATCTCTATTTCTGTTCTCTGTTTTTCTCTGTTTCGAGCTTCGTGCTACTTCTGCCGTGTTGTTTGCTCACTACTGCAATCTGTTTCGTGTTGATGCTGCTGATGTTCGTGTTTGCTGTTGGCCGTTCGTTCTTCTTCTCCCTCTTCCGTTTTTGCTCCTGTTTTGACGGAAGGTAACGAACTATTCCGTACTTCCTTCTTTTCGTTCCGTCATCATTGTTGTTTCTCGTATGCTGTTTGTATGCTTCCTCTTCAAACTGCTGCTGCTGCGTTTACTGTTGTGTTTGTTGATTTGTCTTCCTTTGTCCGTTGAATCGATGTTTCTGTCCTCGGTTCTTGTTTCGGGTCCAATTATTGCTGCCATGTGCTGTTCTGCTGCTGTCCTTGCTGTTTTGCTTTCGTCCTTGTCCGTTTCTTCGCTGTCTGGCTAATGCTGCTGTGTGTAATTGATGCTACTACTGTCTGTTTTGTTCTTGCCGTTGCTGCTATGCTGATACTGCTGCGGATACGTCTTATTACTACTCCTGCTGCTTTCCTTTCTTCTTCTTCTTTCTCTTCTCTTCTTCATTTTGTGGTGCTGATGCTGTTATTTCCGTCCATGTCTTCTGCCCAGCTTTGTTCTTCTTCATCTTCTTATCGTTGTGGGTCTTAGATCACGATGTTCAATTGCTTTTGGTTTCGTTTTTGCCCGTTAATGCTACTGCTGTTGATTCATTCATGCCGTTTACGATTTCCCTTATCTTATCCTTCTCGTTCTTTCCCGTTTAGCATTATCCCATTCTCATTCCTTTTCGTTTCGTGAAGGCCTCGGGATTTTATTGAATCGACTTTCAAATTTGATGGTTCGAGCTTGGTCTGATCAAGAAAGACGTGATCTCTCAAATATCGGTTAAGGTAACTTTAGGACGTTACTCGATTTTATATCGTATGTTTATGTAGTAGTATGTAGTAAATATTTTAACTTCGGTTTTCTGATTTTAGCTATTTATTATTTGCTAATTATATTAATTTTAAATCGTGTGCATTGTAAATATTTTACAAGTTTCCGATATCGTTTTATAAATCGTTACTAGTTTAATTATTTACGATCGTTATAATATTTTGTTGGTTATCGTGACACTAGTAACTAAATAATATTGATTTCATATTTTCGTCATACTTCGATAATTTCTAATTTTTAACTTAAAATCGTATTTTAATACAATAATCGAGATTTGTATACTTGTTTAATAAATTGATTTTCGTTTTATGATTTATACTAATAAATGAGAAAATAGTCGATTTAGTTTTAAATATATTTTTAGTTGAGACTATTTTCACTAATAATTTCCTATTTGTTTCCGATTGACTATTTTTATTAAATCCGTATTATTTATTAATAAAACCTATTTGTTAAAAATAATTTGAAATCTTTGTAAGTCTCATTTCATTTATAAAACTCGTCGACTCAATTAATTTTGATATCATTTTCATAAAACATCTATTTTCTAAAATTTATAATTTTAAACTCGATTCTCCTAATTATTTATAAAGTACTATACTTTGATCTATTCTATTTGATTTATATTTTAGTAACGTATTTAGAAAAATAATAAAGTTACGATAACGACGATAATAATAAAATGTTAATTTCGTTGGAAATCCTATTTTTATACATTTTCACTTATTTCAATACTTACATGTTTTCTATAAGACTATTTCTATTTTCTATTTTAAGTAAGTTCGAAAAATAGTAAGTTTCTATTTATAGAAAGTTTCCCTTTTAATATAAAATGTTTGTTCCTTTTATCTTCATATTATTTATATTAATTATATCTTTTGTTTATTGATAATGGCTGTTTTGGAGTTATGGAATAAAGTCAAGTGTGGGGTTAGAGTAATATATTCGGGGATGTACGTTTTTGCCATCAGCTATAAAGCCAGTGTGCCCATTTGGGGCACATTTGGTCGTTGAACTGAGCATGGTTTGTGTTCAGGAGAGTGTCCATTGTGTCCTTAAACTTAGATATCGCATCGTGTAAGTCGCGTCGGGTTGAACTGGATATGGTTTGTATCCAGGAGGGGTGTATACTACTTAAACCAGGACATCGCTGCACGTAGTCCTGTTATAGTTGAGTTGCCTAGTTAGATACTGGATTCTGTTATGAGTTAAGTCTACAGTTCTCGAAACTAGTTTTCAGTATTATCCTAGTGAAAGTCTAGCCTTGTGCACATTGATCGAATTTCCATAACGCCAGTTTTGAATATTTATATTATCGATTGATTTTGACTTGCAGGTTGGCAAGCGCTTTAAGTTTCGCTGAGAACTTACTTTTATTATATCGTTTTAATGTTTTCTCTTTTTAAATATTTTGATATAATAATACTATTATTTTTCCATATGATATAATATGGCTGGGAGAACGTCCGAGTTACTGATAAGTGTAGTTTGTAGTGCCTATTTTGTAGTGTTTTGGCCCCATTTTCCATGTAGAATCGCTCCTTGGGAGCGGTTTAGGGGCTTCTTATGCTTCCTTTAGTTCGTTTCAGGTTCCTGAGACCGATTTGGAAGAGTTGGAGCGATTTCGACTCTATACATACACATTTTGGAGCCAACGGAGTAAAGGAACGATGATTTGATGCCTTGGAATCGACCCCGAGACCTTGGGACCCAATCCCGAGCCAACGAGACCCGATCCCGAGTCCCGAGAATCGATGGGAACCCCATGAGAAGCAAGGAGGGACCAAAAAGTTCATATTGGAGGCCTACAAGACCCATCCCGATCGAGAAGGCCTCAAACCCGATCGGGATGAAGTGCACGATTAGGGACGCCACTGTGGAGCAATCCCGATCGGGTTGGAATATTCCCGATCGGGATAGTTGAAGCTTCCCGATCGGGATTCCCCTTCCCGATCGGGAATGTCCCAGTCCAGCCGTGTCACTTTGTTTCTTCTTCCTTCCATTTGTAACCCTATATATACCCCTCCTCTTGTAATCTTAGGTTATGTTCTTCACTTCCCACTAAACCCTAGACTACTTTAGGTTAGATTAGATTAGATTAGAGTAGATTAGTCGGTAATTAGTAGTTAATCTTAGTTTAGTACTTGTATTAAGGGAATTCTTCAAGATCCATCCAAGATTGACAACCTTGGTGGTTTGTTTTGGGTTTTCTTCATTAATGCAAGTTTGAATCTTTCCTCTTCACTAGTTTGGTATAATCTTCTTCTCCTTTTACTCTTAATCCTTTATTGTTTATCAAGTTTGAATCTTTATTATTGTTTGTTCTTGTTCTTATTAGTTTGGTTAAGTTTGTTTAGGGATGTTTTGTTTCTTGTTTTGATTCTTCTTGTTCTTGTTAGTTGTAGTATGATTATGTTAGAGTAGTGTTCTTGCTAGGGTTATTAAGGTGATTAGGGTGTTTATTGGATGATTAAGGGTTTGTTGGAGGAATTGGTGGAAGATTTGGGTTTCCTCTTGGTTGATGCATATTACATGTTTGTTGAAATGCTTGAATGACTAAGTAGGTTGGAATGCTTGTTTTTCTTGTCTTTCTTTGTCATGTGTGTCGTCGGATGGGTTCCATGAGGAACCTCTAGGTCGGTCTAAGTTGCGAGAGCCCGGACCAACCTAGATCACCCTACTACCTCCTCCACTCTAGCTCTTCCTTGACCATTCCGTTACCCCTTTGACCCCGACCTAATCCTAGCCCGTTTTCCTTGTTTGTTCTCTTTAGTCATAGTCTACCCTTCTCTCCCTCTTATCATTCTCTAGCTTAGCTCGTTGACTTAGTCTCGTATTTGGGCGACCTTAGTCTTTACGCCTCTTACCGTCCCCGTGGATTCGACCCGACTTACCCTAGCTACCCTAGTTAGGTTTTGCCGGTTATTTATTTGATCGGTGGGATTCACGACAAATCCTTCCCGTCAATTTGGCGCCGTTGCCGGGGACGGTGCTAGTTTAGACTTTGTTTTCCTAGTTACTTGACTTTGTCTTTGTCTTTGTGTTTTTCTTTTTCTTTTTGTTACCTTGCTTCTTGTGTGTGTGTGGTTTATTTCTCTCTTGTCTAGTGCCCAAAAAGCACTAGACTTCTCACGTTTGTTCCTAGTCTACAGTTTGTGCTTAGAGGTGGTGACTATCTTCTTCTTGCGACTTGGAGCCGCTTTAACGGACGGTTGCTAGAATGAGTGGTTTCCAACCGGGTATGAGCTACGATTTTCGAGCGAGCATGGGGTTTGATCTAAACTCCCCACACATGGAAGCCGATATGAGCTACCCCTCTTCTTCCATGAACCAAAGTCATGACATGACGTCCCCCTACCATTATCAAGCTTCTTGGGGTAATCAATATGGGTATGATCCTCAAGAGTATGGAAATGGCTACCAACAAGTGAATGACTATCAATACAACGATCAAGGTGGCTATTACTCAAGCTATGATTGTGAACCCACCATGTTCAATCAAGATTCACCTTATGGAAGCCAATACCACCAAAACCCACCATATTACCCTCCACCCCAACCACAATATGAACCCCATGACCCACAATACTACCAATCACCTCAACCTCACTACCAACAATATGATGCCCCACCCCTTGGGCATCATCAAGACACCATGTTTAATCAAGATTATCATCAAGATTATCAAGATTATCATCAAGATTATCAAGATTATCAAGGAGCTTTACAAGACCCCAATGATCACCAATTGCCCGACACGGAGGTGTTTCACTCTATGCTTCAAATGCAAAGGAGCCTCCAAGAAACGGCCCTTCAATTGCAAAAGGAACAAGATGAATTATGGGTCCAAATTTGAAGGGAAAACGAGGCGATGGATGCTCGATTAAATGCATTATCGGTTCAAACCGTAATGTATTTATCCCGAACGTCGCAATTAGATGAAGGGTGCCCACTTGAGAGAGAGGAGCGACCTAGCCATGAAGCCGCCGATGTAGTTCCCTTTGGAGGAGAGATTTGCTTTGAAGAACCTCAATCGTCTACCCAAAAAGTCACGAATGAGGAGATGACCCGTGGTGAAGGCAACATTGGTGAGGATTTGGAAGAGGATAGTGAGTTGGATGATTTGGTGGAATTTGTGAGGATGTTGGGTGAAATTGTTAGCCTCGAGTTGCCCTTGTGCGAGAATGTGGATAAGCATCAAGAGCCCCTAGCTAGTGAACCAAGCAATGACTTGGAAGAGATTGAAACCGCCGGTAGAAGTTTCGATCCTCTTCTCCAAGATGATATGGGGCCTGGTGATGAAGATGGGGAACCACAACTTGAGGAAAGTGTGGGGGTGTGCATCGAGGAGATGGGGCCAAAACCGCTTTTTGTGCCTCTTTTCTTGGAGATGAAGCTTGCTTGTGATTGGAGACGATGCTTAGGGAGGAAGAGATCGGTTAAGCTCGCGGGATGGATAGACCCCGGAGATGACATGAATGATGACTTTGGGTCTTTCGATTCCTACTTCTTGCCTCCTCCTTGGAGGCCGTGGAGGTTGGCTAGGCTCGAGCGCTTCTTGGGCCTACATTATGATGTCGGTAGCGCGTTCGACTTGCTCCTCCATGCCCTTGAGGGCTACGGTTGAAGGAGAGTCCACCATCCTAGGTTTGACGGAGTTCCTAAAGAACCGTCATGTTGTATATTCTCCTCTCCTCTTTAGAGTACTTGTGTTTGTATTTGTGTGATTTTTCTCTTGATTTTTGGTTGTTTTGTGAAGCTCTTGTAATTGTTTTGGTATTTTGATGAGCGAGGTGAGGGAGTGAATTTGATGTGTATTTTGAGTTTATTGTGATAGGTGAAGTGAAGGTGACTCCTAGAAAGGAGTGGTTAGTGATAGAGCTTGGATCGTGAGCAAGGGAGCCGGTTTTTGGGGTCATGGGAGTCATGAAGACCCTTCCCGACCGGGAACAGTGTGTCGTCCCGATCGGGATGTGGGTGCCAAAAATCGAGTCCACTGGAGTGTCATCCCGATCGGGAAGGAGGCTTCCCGACCGGAAAGGGTTTATCAACCCGACCGGGATCATCCACCCCGACCGGGATCATCCCCTACTCCTTTTTGGTGCCCCTTCTTCGACATTCAAGCCCACCCAACCATTATATACCCCCGCCCAACCTCCCTACCTTCCTTTCTCATATCATACCACCCATGTACCTCATTTACATACCTTAACCTCATTTCCTCCTCACTTTAGACCGATATCCACATAAAATCCCACCCCCTCACACCATTACTACCTCTACCATGCGATACTTTCACGTTCGAAGCGGGATGACAATGACGACAACAAGCAAGTGCCTATATTGATCATTGAGACGATGGAGAGAGTGAGTTGCTAACCGGTCGGTATGGCAACTATCCTTTCTTTTCCGTTTTTTTTATTGCTTGTTTTCCCCTTGTTTCTCCCCTTCCCCTTTGACATGGTGGCCTTCGAGGCCTTGGTTTTGATTTCTCCCGACTCCCGATGATGTGACTACATCAAGAGCCATTTTCAAAATCCAAATTTTACAAGTTTTTCACTCTTTCTTTTTGAGGATTTAGTCGGATTTAGGCGGAATCCGGGCTAGGTGACTTGATTACACCTAGTCCTCCCCTCCCATTTCTTTTTATTTCTTTCTTTTTATTTCTTCCCCCATCCATATCTTTTCTTGTCTCGGCCCATGGTGACTTGACTACACCCCGGCCGGACGCCTTCTACCCTTTTCTCCACTTTATTTTTGAATTTTTAGCTTTATTTTCGTAGTTTCTTTTCTTTTTCTTTTGTCTCTCCACACACTATGATCGAGCATGAGGACATGGCTCGGTTTAAGTGTGGGGGGAGCGATATTCTATCGTAATTAGTTTTATTTTCGTAGTTTTTCCAAATAAAATCTTTAAAAATCCTAAAAATTTGAAAAATTTTCATAAAAATCAAAAAGATTTTCCTTTTGTGTGTTTCCCTTTTTGTCGTTGTATCGTGTATTTGTTGTGTTGTGCGTGTTTTGCCTCCCTTTTTCCTTATAGGTTGCTTGAATCACCGTTAGCTTTGGAGAGCTTGCAAGACTTCCGGTAACATCTTTATCCCCTTTTCTTCTTTATCTCTTGTGGAGTTTGGAGGAAATTGTGATGCGGTGTGCTCGGGTGGAGCTTTGTAATGCTTGAGGTTGATTTGGTTGCTCATTTGGAAGATAGGGGTGGTGTTTGTGTTCTCTATGTGTTTGTTGTGTGTTGTTCTTCTTTTGTTGCTTTTGTTTCTTTGTCTTTCATTTTCGTTGTGTCTTTGTTTTGTGTTTTGTTGTGTGTCGTGTGTGTAAATGGTTTTAGAAAACCCGGTTTAGAGGCTAGTGTGTGAGTGTGTACTTTCCCTTCCTAGTAGTGTAAATCGAGTCTTGGACTTTAATCTAGTAGAATGACCCTAAATCAAGGATTTCGTTGGTCCTTTACCTTGAGTCCACCTAGCTTACTAGGGATTTACTACGGGATTTGCATTTTGACCATTATGACCACCCACGGTGTGAAAAGGCCTTGGTTGCCGAGTCCCGTTCCCTAGGTGACCGTGTTCGGAATTGTTTGATTAGTCCAAGTTCTCCACTTTTTGTGGGTTTGAAGAGGGATCGCGACCCCTGACTTACCCATTTACCTACCTCCCACACATATCCACACAATAAGTTGCAATTTGTTGAATTCTCCCTTTCTTGTCATACAAAGAAATGCCAAAAAGCCAAATCTTGCCAAAAAGGGCAAAGAAAAGAAAAAGAAAGAAAATGAAAGAAAGAAAAGAATGAAGAAAAAGAAAAGGCACAAAAGCCAAAAAGAAAATAGAAAAGAAGAAAAAGAATGGCATGGCAAAACAAAGCAAAAATGCAAAAGAAAAGAGAAAATGCCAAAAGAAAACCCGATTCACAAAAATAAACCCTACATCTCAAAATAAGTCTTTTTCCGACTTTTGCCGTGAAGAGCCTACCAAAGGACCGAGTCCCGAGGAAGGATGATAGCGGCATTAGTCGGTCTTCCCTCATTTTGCATGTTTTCCACCTTTTTACTTGGACTAGTTAGGCGGTTTTGGACACGGGACGACCCTCTTGGCTCACGCTAAAGGGGGCGGGGTCTCACTTACCTACAGTGTCGACTAACACCGTGGTTCTTCACTTCCCACTCCGCCGATCGTCCCGTAGTACGTTTTTAGAAAGTTAGGAGGACCTAGGTAAGTTACCAACGTTTTTGTTGCTTTATCGTCATACTATTAGGGTTTAGTTCACCTTGGTTTGTATTGCTAGATGGGGAACGTTGTCACTTACCTCGAGTCCTAAACCGGTGCTTCTTTCACCGCTTTTAGAGGGAAGCAGTATTTGTTTTTCTTTGGGTGCAACCGATTATGTGTTCGTTTGTGTGTTTGTTTGTTTTTGGTGTTTTGTGTCCGGTTGCATCCACAGTTTTGTCGCAAGACCCCACTTGCCTTGCGGATAGCACTTGTCCTCTGAGTGTTATCGCGTGAGTTGAAAGGGCGTAGGGTGCGCTAATACCCATTCGGCTAGTATAGTAGTTAGTATGTGCTTACTCGAGGGCGAGTAAGGGTTAAGTGTGGGAGAGTTGATAAGTGTGGTTTGTAGTGCCTATTTTGTAGTGTTTTGGCCCCATTTTCCATGTAGAATCGCTCCTTGGGAGCGGTTTAGGGGCTTCTTATGCTTCCTTTAGTTCGTTTCAGGTTCCCGAGACCGATTTGGAAGAGTTGGAGCGATTCCGACTCTATACATACACATTTTGGAGCCAACGGAGTAAAGGAACGATGATTCGATGCCTTGGAATCGACCCCGAGACCTTGGGACCCAATCCCGAGCCTCCGAGACCCAATCCTGAGCCTCCGAGACCCGATCCCGAGTCCCGAGAATCGATGGGAAGCCCATGAGAAGCAAGGAGGGACCAAAAAGTTCATATTGGAGGCCTACAAGACCCATCCCGATCGGGAAGGCCTCAAACCCGATCGGGATGAAGTGCACGATTAGGGACGCCACTGTGGAGCAATCCCGACCGGGTTGGAATATTCCCGATCGGGAAAGTTGAAGCTTCCCGATCGGGATTCCTCTTCCCGATCGGGAAAGTCCCAGTCCAGCCGCGTCACTTTGTTTCTTCTTCCTTCCATTTGTAACCCTATATATACCCCTCCTCTTGTAATCTTAGGTTATGTTCTTCACTTCCCACTAAACCCTAGACTACTTTAGGTTAGATTAGATTAGATTAGATTAGATTAGTCGGTAATTAGTAGTTAATCTTAGTTTAGTACTTGTATTAAGGGAATTCTTCAAGATCCATCCAAGATTGACAACCTTGGTGGTTTGTTTTGGGTTTTCTTCATTAATGCAAGTTTGAATCTTTCCTCTTCACTAGTTTGGTATAATCTTCTTCTCCTTTTACTCTTAATCCTTTATTGTTTATCAAGTTTGAATCTTTATTATTGTTTGTTCTTGTTCTTGTTCTTGTTAGTTTGGTTAAGTTTGTTTAGGGATGTTTTGTTTCTTGTTTTGATTCTTCTTGTTCTTGTTAGTTGTAGTATGATTATGTTAGAGTAGTGTTCTTGCTAGGGTTAGTAAGGTGATTAGGGTGTTAATTGGATGATTAAGGGTTTGTTGGAGGAATTGGTGGAAGATTTGGGTTTTCTCTTGGTTGATGCATATTACATGTTTGTTGAAATGCTTGAATGACTAAGTAGGTTGGAATGCTTGTTTTTCTTGTCTTTCTTTGTCATGTGTGTCGCCGGATGGGTTCCATGAGGAACCTCTAGGTCGGTCTAAGTTGCGAGAGCCCGGACCAACCTAGATCACCCTACTACCTCCTCCACTCTAGCTCTTCCTTGACCATTCCGTTACCCCTTTGACCCCGACCTAATCCTAGCCCGTTTTCCTTGTTTGTTCTCTTTAGTCATAGTCTAGCCTTCTCTCCCTCTTATCATTCTCTAGCTTAGCTCGTTGACTTAGTCTCGTATTTGGGCGACCTTAGTCTTTACGCCTCTTACCGTCCCCGTGGATTCGACCCGACTTACCCTAGCTACCCTAGTTAGGTTTTGCCGGTTATTTATTTGATCGGTGGGATTCACGACAAATCCTTTCCGTCAGTTACTCCCCACTGACGTGGCTGTTATGTTTATAACATGACAGGTATTTGCTGCTGGGTTTTGGGTGTGAGCTAGCGAGTAGCGTGGATCCTACTCTTTCTTCATTCTTGTAATTTATGGATTGTATATATAAACCCGTTTGGAGATCTTACTTTTAGCCCTTTTGTAAAAGGAGACCTTTTGTATTGACTTACCATTTCTTTTAATCAGATATAGTTTGTCAGTGTGTTTTAATCCCAACTCTACAGTGTTTCCGCCACTGTATTGCGTTAAAATTTCTAGGGGATTACATCAAGTATTATATGTTGTGTAAAAGATGGACTTTTTCTAATGTACAAATATTTCCATCGCTATTTTTCTAATGTACAGACACATTAACATGATGTATAGTCACACTCAACAAGTTGTACAGTCACACTCAACAAGTTGTACAGTCACACTCAACATGGTGTATAGTCACAGTCATCAAGTCATAAAACCAGTTTAGATTTCTGCCTTTCAAATGTCACACTTCATTTTTTAGAATCACAGTCAGTATCTTGTAGAATCACAGTCAGTATCTCGTACAATCACACTCACGCTCTACCTCTTGTCACAGAATCACACTCTGCCTACTGTAGAGTCACACTCATTACGTTACACAATCACACTCACTTATTTCGTCTCAACCAACGATTAAGGGCATAATGTTCTTGTGCAGCTGTATTTGTAGCCAAACATAATGCATTTCGAAGACATACTAATGCATTTCAAAAACAAATGTTATTTCAAACGATTACAAACGATTGATGTATTTTTATAGCCAATCAACAAAAAACAATTTTGCCCCCATGATTTACGACTACGCCATGTTAGAAATGATTGAGGTCCGCAATAGGCGAAAACAATATCACGGACCTTGACCATTTCAAACGTCGACAAACTTTATGTTTCAAAAAAATGTTTCTCCACAACAGAGGATATTCACAAACAATCCTCTGTTTACGACTACGCCATATTAGAAATGATTGAGGTCCGCCTCACGGACCTTGACCATTTCAAACGTCGACAATCACTTCAAGACAAGAAAGTTTTAACGGCGTTTAATTTAGGCTTAGGCGGCATATGTAAATGCCGCGAAAAATTATAACAACATTTGATTTAATGTCGCGTAATTCAATGTCGTTAGAAGTTTTGGTGGCATTTATTGTATATGCTGGTAAATGCCTTATATAAACGCTGCCTAAGCCTTTTTCATTAATGTTGACATCCATGAATTTTTCTTTTTTCCTTTGATATTAAGATTTTTACTTTTTCCTTTAATAATAATTTTTCATTGATACACATGACATTATTGTTCATTTTAACTTTTTTTTGGCAATTTGCCATTTTTTAAAAATAAAAGTAACTAATTAAAAAAGACAAAACATATACTCCGTAAAACATGATCATGTACTCCGTATAATATTAAAAATAAAAATTGTCATTAAAAATAAGTTACTCCATATCAGTTGCAACTCAATTCGTTAAGACCTAATCGAAACATAACCTAAGCCTACATTTGTCTCATCCGAAAGTCGAAATTGCTAGAGTTGATAGATAATCCAACACTAAGCTTCTGTTTTTTGGGGCTGTGCCTCGTAGTGCAACCACTCCTTTTATGCTGGACTATACTAAGCCATTGTCAGAACCAATATGCCATGAATCTTTCTTCTATAATCCAACCTAGGCAAAGAAAACCAAATATTACACATTGCTTAAAAATTAGACGCTTGTCCCAATATAGAGGCTATCTATGTTTGTAATAAAAAGAAGGATAAAGACTTACAGTACTATTTCTTTTTGTCATTTGTATGAAACAAATGAACTATTGCGGTGGGCTACATAACATGTTTGCCAGCAGTAAACCTGCAAATTTAAGTACCTGATCAAAGAAAACCAAATGAATGATTGCGGCGGGCTACATAAATTTACTTTTGTGTGGGAGAGAAGTAAACCTGCAAAATGTCTGAAATCTTAACGTATCTTTACGTTTAATTCATTTTTCATGGTCCCTACGAAGTTTAACTATTGCTAGTAACAACTTAGAGATAAATACTATGGAAGAGATGCACCATTTACATATTAAGAAACCAAGACAGATGTGTTTTTCAATGGGCTGCTGTAGAAACAATAATACATATGAGAGTGAGTGATGATTACCCGTTTAATCTTTTGAGCGACAAGAACTTGGATTCATAGCGGCAGTGAAATCTTAAAAGCACATGGGTGATGTTTTCTACTGAAAACATAATAGTCGCCTTCTCAATCTTCAAGTACTTATTTGAAAGCCGTTTTCCTCTATTTCCTTTCTCAAGAAGCAAAATTCTGCTATTAGTCGTATAATTTATAACCACAACGGAACAATTGAGAGGCTTCACATTTTTGTCAACTATGTAAATTGGGAAGAAGACTAATTATTTTACAGTGCATAAAACCATCGATAATGTCAGGCCAAAACGACTCCCGAGACATTAAAATCGAGTGAAACTAATCTTAATAAAAACACATACCTTTGAGACATTTCTCGACCTATACTGTAAAATAGCAGGAACTCTGTAATTCTAACTAACATAAATTTCAATACGATTCATAGGAAAACTGAACCGAAATCGAGTCTAATTATCTAACCTCATACCTTACTATTTATAGAATCTCGCAAAGCTTAGTTCACTCTAAAATCGGCATTCAAGTTGAACTAATTCAGCTAAACCTACCCAAGTCATCATTCACATCCCACATAATTACCATTTTAGCTAAACAAAACCCAAATCTCGGAACATCTAATCACAAGCATCAACCTAATTCGCTAGTATTCACTAAGTTAGTACCCAATTTAGCAAAACCCAATCCTAAATTGGCATTCAATACCCACTTAATCACTATATCATCTAAACCAAACCCAAATTCAAATTCATGTTTCAGCAAATCCAAGTTCACAGGCCTTCAAATATACTACATGCCCATTTAAATGCAATAGTTATATGAAAAAGATAGAGTAGAAATAACCAATTACCACGGATAGATTCCATCACATTCAATAAGTTGTTTCAATTCATCAAACCTAAGAATTCGGTAGAGATTCATCATGCTTAGCGAGCATGTTCAACGCCGTCGTTATGTCAAATTCCCTAAAAATCAAATATAAAACGCAATTAAAATTGAAAATAAGAAACTATAGAGGGTCATAATCGAAACCAAATCGACTAATTTCTACGATTAACAAAAAGTCCCTGATAAAACTAATGGATTCAACTGATCTTAGGAATGATTCGTTGTGCCTTAAATTATAGACGAATTAGATACCGTGAACAAAAAGGGAGGAGAAATATTAAAGAATCAGGTGATAGAAATAAAATGGAAATTGATTAGGAATTTGCGAATAATGGATGATTAAGGAGAAGTAGAAAAGAGGAGACTTGGAGGAACCCTAAGGTGAGGAGAAAGATGGAAGAACCGTGTGTTTGCTTTTTGGGAGGGAAATACTGAAATATTGGTGAGGACTTGTGAGGAAACAGCGTGGAATCTTCAAAAAAATAGTTTAAGGCGACATTTAAATGATTTGCCAAGTTAAATGCCATGTTAAGTATAATTAAGGTGATATTTTTAATTTATGCATCTAGATTAATGCCGCCTAATAGATAATCTCTTGTAGTGAATCTTTATATTTCAAAAAAATGGTTCTCCATAGCATACGATATTCACAAACAATCCTCCTCGGCAACCCTTACCAGGTCCTTCTCCTCCTCAACATCAACATACAAGTCAGCAATAGGTGGGTCCTCAGCGAATGGGTTGGGGTAGTTCCTCTTGTCATGGTGGCCCATCCTCTTGCAGTTGTTGCACAACCCTTTAGGCTTCACGGCAATTGCAGCAGCCTTCGCCTTAGAAGATAGCATCCGCTTCCCACTGCCCTTGTTCTTAGCTTTCTTCGGGGGCAATATCGTTATTTCAATTGTGCTCGTACAGCCAAGGATCTCCTCTATTTCTTGCGTCTTGCTACAACGACCAGCAAAGGGTACCACATCGGATCTGAAGTCGCGAATGATGTCAGCTAAGTTACTAACGTCTTCCTTACCCATTCTGCTGACATGACTGACGGTCTCATAGAACTCCGAAAATAGCCTCGTGACTGTAACGGCCTTCTCATCGCTTAGGCGACTCTCTGTCAGGGGGCCATGCATTAACAATACGTAGAGAATCTTTTGTCCATCTACAAACCACGTACCCTTCCGGGATCGTCTCTCGTCCTTTGGAAGAATATATCCAAATAGCGTGCCTGGAGAGAATTCCATACCGACGGAACTTCCTGCAAGTACAACTGACCTCAAAGGTACCTGTGAGTGCATTAAACACATAAAGAGTGCGACTCTCAACCATACGGACAGTAACTATACAACGTACAGAATGTGACTTTCAAAAGGTATAGTCACACCCTTTACATGGTATAGTCACACCCATTATGCTGCATAGTCACAGTCCTTATGTTGCAGAATCAAACGCATTACGTTGTATAATCACACGCACCGCATTTCAGAGTCACACCCATTATTTTGTATTGTCACACTCATTGAATTGTAGAATAAAACTCATTACGTTGTGCATTCACACTCATCACGTTGTATAGTCACACTCATCGTATTTTATAATCACACCGTTTAGGTTATAGAGTCACATTCAGACCATGTGAGTGTGACTAGACAACGTGGACAGTGACTTTCTATGCCAATACCTAGATTCTATTCAACAATGTAGTTATGGTCCCGAATGGAGTCCATAACTGTAGTCGCTTCAATCCTGTCCTTCTCCTGATACCCACGAACGCTGCACGTGTACAGCGAAAACTTGACCACTTCCTGAAAGTATGCAAACGCCACATGCGTGTACACCCTTGCCGCGTGAGTCTCCATCGGATTCGTCGTTCCAGTCTTGGGAAATGTCTGCCGGTTATCGTTGTCTAGACTCTTCTGCATGTGCCTCTATTGGTCCATCGCACTTCTGAAACGCATCCAGAACTGGACCAACGTACCTTTGTTGTCTTCAAACTTTTTGAAGAAGCTGTTCTCACTCTCTGATCTCTGCGTTGTTCTCATAATTCGGGACATCCTCATCTCCCTGCATAGCGCGGCGACCCATTTGCTCCTGATGCCATACACATCTTCGAACCATTCGATCCCCACAGCATCATGGTTGATCATAATCCGCCCCCACCTATCATCGAACTCCAACGCCTCGATGTCATCATCCCAAATAATAGCGTTAAGGTCTTTCACGAATTCTGAGGCCTTCTCTCTTGATCTACTATACTTCGTTGGAACCTTGTTCATGATGTGCCACGTGCAGCACCATTGCTGCGCGGCTTTGAATATTTTCGGGACCGCTTTTAAAATCCTGGGATCCTGGTCTGTCATGATATAACACGGTTCCTTCCCACCCACGGCTTCCAGAAACCGGGAGAGGATCCAGATAAATGACTCGTAGTCCTCCTTTAATAGCGACACCCCGTAGATCGTAACAGATCCTTTGTGGTTGTCCACGCCAGTGAACGGTGTGAACACCATAGAATACATGTTGGTTCCGTACGTTGGGTCGAACAAAACTGCATCCCCGAATGCTGCGTAGTTCCTTCGCGATGCACCATCCTCCCAAAGACCCTGCGTAAGCTTCCGTCTGCATCGACATCGTAGTCAAAGTAAAAATCCTCCTGCCTGTCCCTCAAACTCTTGAACCGGTCTATGAACAATTGACCATCCTGCTCGTGAACGAAGCACTTGACGTCCCTACCCCAGTTCTTGAAATCAATCAATGATGCTCTGATGTTCTGAAATCCGCCCGACATCTCCTTGCACATCCTGTATGTCCGAGTGGCCCTAATCTTCAGCGGCACACACAAAATTGCAACTGCATTAATCGCACACAGTTAGCGGTCAACCAAGCACATTGTTCACAAACGTTACACACCCTCGAGTTGCAAACGATCATCTCCTTGTGATATCTTGAGAGACTTCGAGATGACTTTTGAAACTCTCTATCATTGACCATCACAAGTTCGTGGTTGTGTTCTTCGATGAACTCTTCAATAAAAAACTCCCGATCATCGCACAAAGCCTAATCCTTGCACCACATTGCGTCCTCGTCGCCTTCGTATTCCTTTTGGGTTCATACAATCCCACATACTCTTGCCCCTCCTTCTCTCCCGTGCTAGACAACTTCACCATGCTCTGGCTAGCTGTTTTGCCCTCCTTATTACAAGCCAACAATTTCTTCTTAATCGAACCATCATAAGATCTATTTATCGCGTACCTCTTCGCCTCGAAACCAAAGGAACATGCGTAAGATTGATAAAACTGGAATGTTCCGTCGATGTCCACGATCTTCTGCCCTACGTAAGGCACACTCACTGTGTCTTCAACTGACATATAGGTTGGAACAAAAAAGAACGATCCCCTAAACTCGAACCCAGACTCTGACTCTTACTCGGTCGGTGTTCGGCACGTCTCCTTCACCGATGGTCAGCTTGTAGACTTGGCCTTGGTTGTCGGTCCACTTGATGGTCTTCCTCCATGCCCTTTTCCCAGTATCAGCACAAACTTCTGAGATCAACTTCGAAGGATCGAACCTGTTGCTCCGGAGAATCAGGTTCACCAAGTCTTCTTTAGGGGTCGGGACCGCCTTGTCCTCCCCAAATAGGAACCTCAGCACGGGCTCTGTATTGCCAGTACCCTCCCTTGATTCAGATTGGATGAGGGCAAATATGTCATCCGGGATATAGTTGCATTCCCGAGCTAATTTAGTCTCGGGATATGCGATAGTTGGTTGATACAGACCAACTTGGACAGCCCCGAACACTGGTGTGATGAAATAGACAGCCAAGCGTGGGCTGTAAGGGCCCAAGTGGGTACCCTTGATGATGTTGCAGGCCTTCCCAATACCTGCCCGAACCACATTTCCCGGGGTCACAGCGTACCCTAAGCCGAAGCGAGATTCTTCGTCGTTCAGGACTTCAATAATCTTTCCAGCTGGAAGATATTGCCTCGAAGTAGCCCCCGGTAAATACCCCAAATTTTGTAGCATCGTGTCGATGCTAGTGGTAAAATAGGGCCTGAAAAGGTATTCCTCTTCAATCATCCCCACAAAATTGAACCCCCAAAGGTCCGTGCGGTCCGTGGCATTGCAGCTAGCCACAGTCATAGGGGTTACCTCTAAAGTAATAATACTGTCTTGTAGGGGCATTTTGCCCTTTCGATGAAGAGTGGAGGACACCGCCTTAACGACGTGGATCCATGGCCTTCCTAAGAGCAGATTGAAAGAGGAGGTGACATCGATCACCTGGAACTCTAGCTCTTTTCAATTGGGCCTGTTATAATTGTTAGGTTAACGGCCCCAGGAACCGACTTCGGGCTTCCATCAAAAGCCTGGATAGTTTGAGCAGTTGGTATGTAATCGACCTCGGTGATGCCAAAAGCTTTGGCAGTCCTTAGAGGGAGGACATTCACAGCAGACCCATCATCAATTAGGGTCATTGGGAGGTACTTCCCCCGACAAATCACCGTGATGTATAAGGCCAGATTATGAGAGGCCCCGAACGGTGGTAGGTCGGACTCCGAGAAGGTGATTAATAGGCCTTCTTCCTTGGACTTGCCCTTGAGGTAGGGCATGATTGTGGCTACCATTTCATTAGGGGTAACCAGGGAGTCAACCTTGATTTGATCGAGGGCCTTAGTAAGTGCCTCTCGATGTTCTTGCGAGCTAACCAAGAGTTGCCATATAGTGAGGTCAACCCGAGCCCTCTTTAGTAGTTTGACAAGAGCCGTATCAGTTTTCGGCTCTTCTAGGGCAATTTTCGTCCTGGCATGTTCAGTGACGGTTGCTGGGACCGGGGTGTCCATAGAGCTAGTAGCTTGGTAAGGACGACCGGCATTGGCGAGGTGATTACTGGCTAAGACCTTGGACTTAGCTTTCCGGATCTCTTCGGGGGTAATAGGGACAACTTCCCCTTTGGTGAGGTGCACATCATCCTCATCATCGAACCAGATCCCATTGATTTGTGGGATGAAAGGAGAGATAAGGTGAGAACAGTCGATCACCTCCCCGGTGAAGATAGCATGAGAGCTGAAGGGGTTGTCTTTGTTGCTTGGTTTGTCCCAGGGCAACGGTATTTTCCCACTCTCGATGAGGTCCTGAATCATATTCTTCAACTTCCAACATTTCTCAGTATCATGCCCATTACCCCGATGATATTGGCAGTAGGCTTGGACATTGTAGCTTTTGGAACGTTTCTCAACCGAGACTTTAGGAGTCGGGCCTATTGGTTGGATCAGACCCTTGGAAGACCGCCTTTGTAAGGCGTATGTATAGGTAGTCCCTATATCGGTGAATACCCGAGGTGGAGTATTCCTTTTGGACGGGGCATCTAGTAGATGAACCGCGTCAAAGATGCTGCGGGTTGCAGCCGGGGGCTTAGCAGTGGATGAAGAAGCCCATTGGTATCCCTTGCTTGAGGCCTTAGTAAGGCCATCTAGTCTTAGATCATCTTCAATCTTCATACCCATTTCAGTAAGGGTAGTGAAATTGGGTATGACAGCTTACCGGAGATGAACCCGGTAGGAGGGAAGGAGGTTCTTGACAAAGGCCTCCACCAAAGCTTTTTCACTGGGCTTATCAACCAGTTTTACACTCTCGGCCCTCCAATGTTGAAGGTATTTGGTAAAACCTTCCTTGGGCTCTTGGGCCATAACTTCGAGGGAGCGCATTATGGTCTGGATCTCGGTGTTATCAGCATAGTTCCGAGCAAATTCCGTAGCCACATCATCCCAAGTTAGGAATTTCTTAGGGTCTAGCCTGTAGTACCAAGCCTTTAATTGTTTCTCAAGAGAAGCAGGGAACAGATTCTTAAACATGCTTGAGTCAACCCCCTTGATTGCCGTAAACGCCTTGAAGGCCCGCACATGTAGCAACGAGTCTTTGGTTCCCTCGAACATGGGCAAACCTGTGAGGTTCAGGTTTGCGGGAAGCTTGTCGTTCATTGGGGAGTAGTCTCGGGAATTTTCTCGATGGATGTTGTTTTCCCCAGATAGGTGGACTTGTTCCTCTAGCCGGCGCACCGCGCTAACTAGTTCAGCTATGGGCCCAGTATTTCCCGGCCTAGTGGCAGGAGTCCCTTGCTCCACGACAGTCACCCATGCAGCGACTGCTGCCTGTTTGTCTTTTATGGTAGCCAATTGTGTCTCGATTTGGGTCTGTTTGGCAACCATGGCATCCAATGAGGTCTTCAAATTGTTCAAGGCTGCCTCCATTTCGTTTCTGTGTGTAGTTGACGGTGGCATGTCTGTAAGAACACCGCGTAATCAGAAACTGAACCCGGACCTTAGAATCAAAATAGTACATCCCGAGCAAGGAAAAGACTGAAAAAGGAAATGACTCGAGAAAGACACCTAGACGGGTGACTCCAGAATGGTGTGCCTTCCTTAGGATTTGGCTATGTGGGCCGAATCCTGTTCGAAGGAAGGTCCACGTGAGGTTTTCCCCAGACTTTGGACTCGAGTGTGTAAATGGGCCTTCCTTTGTAGAAGTATGTCCTACGTAGGTTAGTCATGCCATAAACAAATACGGCGGACCGGGATAGGGAGGAAACTCGTGATGTAAGATCGACGGAGTTTCGACGCTAAAAAAAACCATCGACGACTTATAGAAGACCCGACACTACTAAATACGGGAAGTCCTAAGAAGAGGAAAGTTTTTGAATAGAAAGTTTAAATTCCGAGAAAGTCGGTGGACGGTCCCGAGTTTTAAAGTTGGCGAAAATGCCGTCGGGGCCGATTTTTTTGAAAAGTCAAAAAAATTTGAATTTTGAAATGGATAGCATACCGGCTAAAAATAGGCTATTTTGAGTCAAATTATAAGTCCTAAATTCGGTAGCTTTCCGGTTTTTGAAATTTGAATATTTTTTGAAAAGATGCATTTTTTGAAATGACGATTTTTGAAAAAGGCACGGAAAACAAGTAGCACCTAGTCACGTAAGCATTATAACGACGCCATGTATGCTTTACACTAAGTCTCGGTCGGTCGAAATAGGGTCTATACTAGTGTGCATGGCCTTTCCAAGAATCGGGACAGACTTCCTAAGTCGAGTTGAGCTTAGAACATGCCGCGAAACCCATACGAATTAGCCATGGACACCTTGACATATCCATATTGGAGTATATCACGGTATAGTGGGATGGCGGTCACCAGTACCGGCCCGGGAAAAGATGGGGGTATGCATGAACCGTAAGACTAAAACGCGTATTGTACTAAAATCAAACGATTTCTACTCGAGTCTCACCCTGAGGATGCCGCGGTAAGTCACGCATCAGTTATCCCCAGCTGAGTCGCCAAATTGTGGATATGACATAGGTCCACCTCGACGTGGCCACGCGCGGGTTTGGGCGGCGAAATGTTTCCCATGTAAGATGGTTCTCGGGTTGAAATTTAAGTCGAATTAGGAGTCGCCACCGAATTTTGTGGGAGTTCGGGCCCATGTGAACCCACTCTATATGGTTGTGACCGTGCAGAAAGTACGGCCCATTTCGATTTTAGAGTTTATGGGGTTCGTCCCTTTGCATTGCGATACCGATACCGTTATTATCGGTTATCGTGTATTGAATGACTCTCGTGCGCCAACGGTTTCGGACATCCGGTGTAATCCCCTAGAAAATCTAACGCGATACAGTGGCGGAAACACTGTAGAGTCGGGATTAAAACACACTGTAACTATGTCTTAGTAAAATTAAAATGGTAAAGTCAAACAATAGGCCTTAAATAAAATGACCAAAATTTAAAACAATCCACAAAAGGGGTTTGAACAATCCATAGGACATAATTATAAAAATAAATAAGCAGGATCCACACTGCTCGCTAGCCCACACCGGGAACACGTATACCTGCCATGTTAAAACATAACAGCCATAATCAGTGGGGAGTAGCGGCAACGTTCTCCCAGCCGTATAACAGGATTTTAAAACAGAAATTACTAATATAGGAAAAACAGTAAGAAAACGGAAAACGGTAAAACATAATATTAAAATAATTTTTCAGTGAAAAACTTCACGTATCGAAACAATATAATAAAATGAGTTTTCCGGAGAAAACATAAAACATTTGGCAACCTGCAAATCAAAATTATATCGATAATAATAAAAATATTCAAAATGGAGTTATGGATAGAATTAGTGTCGACGGCTAGACTTTCAATAGGAGAATACTAAAACTAGCTTCGAGAACTTAGTTCAAACAAATCAAACTTCGGTCTCTAACTAGGCTACTCAACCATAATAGGACGGCGACTTATAAATGCGTGGCCCTAGTTTAAGATGACATGTACACCCCTCCCGAGCACCATAAATACTCAGTTCAACCCGACGGTGTCTTACACTGCAAGGCACGAGCTTAAGAAAATATACACACACTCCCGAACACAATATATGCTCGGTTCAACAACCAGTGTGCCCAGAAAGACACACCAGGCTTATAGTTGATGGCAAAAACGTAAACCCCAGGTTATATTACTCTAACCTCACACTTGTCCTTATTCCATAACTCCAAAACAAAGTCATTATCGATATACAAAAGATATAATCATTATAAATAATAAGAGAACAAAAAGAAAAGGATCACTTTTCAAAAGAGGAAACTTTTCTCTTTTAGGAAACTTCTATTTTTAGAAACTTTACCCAAAATAGCATCATATCAAAATATCAAAAATATTAGTTCATACAAATAACACATTTTTAGTAAACGATATAGATTTATAAAACTAGTACTTTCGGCCTTAACGATATTAATTCTTAAAACGAAAACATTTGAGTTAATGAAATTATTGAAACGTCATACAAGTGTTTATAAAATGATTTAAAAATGTTTTAAACATTTTAAATACTACTAATTAGGGTGTTTCCAAAATTTACAAAGCTAAAATTCCCTAATTATTATTAGTTTCGACAATAGGATTTTACGGCAAATGTCAAATTAAATCTTTTAACGTATTTTATTTAATTAAACCATTGGATATATTTAGAATATGGTAAGGGATGATTTAAATCTTAAAGTTTCAGATTTAAACATTTCAAAATTGCTTGAAAATTAATTCTTTTAGGTAAGACGAAACATTTTAACTATAAATCACAATTTTTACAGAAATAAAATCATATATTACAAGTTTAGGCCGAATATTACGATTTTACAAATTAATATGACGATTTAATCGTTAATCTCGTAAAAGCGATAAAAATTACCGAAACATGCGAATTTCCAACTTTTAAAAATTTTCCAGATTATATGACATACATATATTGTCAAAAATAAAATTATAATTATATACATGCAATTACACAAATAAAATCAAGTAATACCGAGTAACATCGACGGTACCTCTAGTCCAAATCGGAATCGATAATATACTCGTCGGCCTCGGGATCGTCCACAAATCCTTAACACACAAAAATCATGGCAGAAAAATACCATGAGAAAAAACTAAGAAAATCAAGGAGAATAACGATCGAAAACAACATCGATTATTACCTTAACGGAAGGATCGCAATGACGATAATTTGACGATAAAAACGAGACGATTATGACTCGAATTGGAGCAAGAATCGGCCTAGGAATTCTGGAGTATGTCACGGTTTTAGGAAAGATGAAGGACTATTTCTTTTGTTTATGAGAAAAATGACTGTAAGAAAGAAATGAATGGTTTCTAAGCATAAATGATGAATTTTTTTGTTGAAAACAAGGTGGAACCATAGCCTAAATGAATCAGCCAAATGAAGAGGAGAGGAAGTATGAAAAGTTTGATCATAAAGCATCGAATAAATGAAAAGAAAAGAATTACGTAATTATGTTTTAACGTAATAAAATGGAACGTTTTATGAAAACGTAGTGAGGGTGTGACAAGGAGGTGCGTCGGTCCAAAACATGGTGAAGTGGCCTCAAATAATTTGTAAGTTTATAAAAAGTATAATAGTAAAATAGTTAAAGGCATTTCAAGGTAATTCGAGTAAACCTTGCGTAAGAAAATAATTATTCGCGAAACTTCGTATTAAAAACATATATGACTACTCTTTAGTAAACAAAAATATTTCTTAGTGGAAAATATTATACAAATGTATTTAAACATTTTTAGGAAGAAGAATAACTTAAATCCGAGCTTAAAAATCTCAATTCGAAGAGAAATAGAATTCCTCGCGGAAAACAAATTAGTTTACGAAGAAAATCAAATAAATAGATTTGAAAGAATTAAAATCTTTAAAATTAAAATAAAAATCATTAAACTCAACAATGAAAATAGAACTAAGTAAAAAGATTAAATGCAAGGCCGAAATGTGACAGAGTCATAACGGTAAAGACAAAAACGCTAGGAAAAATAGCGGGTGTTACAATCCTCCCCATTAAAAGAAAGTTTCGTCCTCGAAACTAAGGATAAGTAGAAAGTAATAGAAATTACCTCACTCGAAAAGATGAGGATACAAAGTTCGCATAAAAATTTTACTTTAAAGGAAAACTTTACAACTTTCAAAGTGATACGAAATCGAATGCAAATATTTATTCCAACAGGAATTGGGCTAAGCTACCCGAAGTTTAAAATTTTTTAATTAATGAAATCGTAAAGTAAAGTTATTTGATAAAATAACAACGTCAAATAACATTAGTAAACAAACTCGAAGGAAACAGGGTAACCAAAACATTTTCAAAATAAAAGTAAAACAATTTGATTAAAATAATTCGATAATATTTCGTTTTATGACAAAACAAACTTTAGTTTGGAGAAATCAAATTTTGTTGTTAGTAAAAATCGAAGCACTCATCAAACATTTTGAATAACAGATTCAAAAGTTCACCGACAATAAAACGAAAACTAATTTCAAAATGTTAAAATTTCGAAAATATTATCAAAGTAATTATGAAAGTTTTCAAAAATGTTATCAAACTTGAACATACAAAATAATTTCGACAATGTTAAAATGTTTTACATAATAATCCTATAGAAATTGAAATATTTGGAAATATGAAAGTCTTCATAAAATTTCGATTGCTTAAAAATAAAAAATTGAATTAATTTCGAAATAATTTAAAATAAATTATTAGGGCATTTTTAAACATATCTAAAATTAAATATCAACCAAAGATAAAACAAAAGTGAAGTATAAATTTCTGAAATTATAATTCAAAAATGTTAAATTTAACGATATCCAAAAAGTTTAAGTTAGTCAAACTTTTTACAAAACAGTCAATTTCACAATTAGAAATTATTAACTCGAAATGTTAATATTTTACGCTAGTCAAACTTTTTATAAAAATAGGGAGTTCGAAAAATGGTTAACGAGTAAATAGAAACAAGGATAAATAAATAAATAAATTACAATAAGAGATTTCAAAATCGATACAGGTTGAAGGGATTAGCAGCAGATGCGGTAACAGAATTCAAGAGAAGTAGAAAGGAAGACGGAGTTGAGAGTCGAAAAGAGCTCTCAAGGATTATAGAAGAAATTAACCATCTCGAGATTCCTAGCACGACTCTCAAAAACACGGGTTCCTAATTGGCCCATCAAATAACGCTAAATCCAATATCGGTACAGGGTGGTCCTACTCAATCTACAACCTCCAAAATCATCAACTGCTATAGCCTCCAAAATTAAGCCTTACATAGTTATATAATCTTTCAATTAGTATGGTAAGAATCCACAAATGATTTAGACTAATCCATTAATTAAGATTCCAACGGTCATCAAAACATACCCAAACTCGTAATCACTAAGGCTCGTAATTCAAAGCTCATAAAGTCTGAACTCGAGGTATACTTCAAATTTCTCGAGTAAGGAACACTAAATAAAATCCACCAATTAACAATGTTCGGGCACAGAATCCTCAGATTACCAACATGTTATAATGCCACAAGTAAAGAAGTTGGGGAAAGTATAACAAGTCCTCAAACACGCTCAAACCTATTGGTAATGGGGCAAACACTCACATCTTCAAACACGTCATTGGGCTAAGGTTTCTAAAAATTCCACCAAATTTCATATTGTATCAGCTAAACCCCCAAAATATTTATTAAATCAACGAAGCCACAATCTCGTTGGTCTAAGGTTATAATAGTCCCAATAAGATGATCCGTATTATAATATTCCTCAAAACATACAGCACAATAAAACCAAACTGTGATTGTGCAAGATAGTTCTCTTCTTTAGGGACAACAACAATTTATCCCAAGTTAGATCACTCAACCCTAAAGTTCATAGGTTACAACCTTAAACGACGATCAACAATCTAATCCTTAAGAAATACGGGTAATCTATGTCAACCAAAATTTCTTACGACAATAATGAAAACCTTCAATGGTACCACAACACTCAGTCTAACACCTTAAACAATAATCAATGATCCCAAATATTCGCGATGCATCCATTAAATAAGCATTAGGTAAAGAATCCAAAGTAATATATTATCAGTTACCCTTAGTTTGGTTCTAGGTTAGGTACTAGGTATCCATCAAATATGACATGCTCTCTTACTACTCCCAAATATATCCAACTCTAAGTACTCCAAAATAATCAAGGTAACCTATAACCCAAGGTGCAATGCCTAAAGTATCATCCTAATTCCATAAAGCAACATTTTGCTATTCAAAATAATCCTCAAGAATTTCTTACTTGTTTAGAAGGTAGGGCAGACTCAAAATCTTCAAACCAGGTAACAAGGGTTTACTAATTAAACCTCAAACATCCATAACTTTTCACGGGGTTCACTAAGACAGAATCCGGTCTAACCAAAGAATCTCAAGAGAAAGATGGTAGAATAGAAGAATAGAACAAGGATTCACCAAGAGAATGAAGATGAGAATATATATAAGAGAAGAACTGGAAGAATCAGAGGGTGGAAGCTGAAAGAAAAGAATCAATGATCCTAGATAATTAAGATCTTAAACTAGAAGAGAATCTTCGGACCTCCGTAGATCACAAAGGAATCTAGCTGGATTTCTTCAACTTCAAGTAGAGGAACAAGCACACTAGTATTGGGTCGCTCCATCTGGATCTACTACTGCAACGTCACGGAACAGGGATTTACTCTTAATCATCTAACCTGTAGTTTGAGCAAACTAAACCGGAGCTGAAAAGTCACCAACGACCTCTTTCTTGGAGCACCAAGTTGTCCACTCGAGTCAGTAGGCGTTGAGAGTGCTAAACAGGTCTTGTCCGATCTGGAGCAGCATATCAGCATCTTGTTCTTTCATCTTCTTCTCGATAAAAGAAACAAATATTCAATGCTAGTCATTGAGTTACAAGAACAAATAATCCTAATAGTTAAGTTCTTATTTGTTTCTACCCATTTCTAATAATATTTTTATTTACTGTTTAAATAATTTACTGGTATTTTCCTTAATTTCAGGTGCAAGCGTTGGGAGCAGTGATGCTATGATAACAACTGTAATCCCCAAGAAAATCTAATGCGATACAGTGACGAAAACACTGTAGAGTCGGGATTAAAACACACTGTAACTATGTCTTAGTAAAATTAAAATGGTAAAGTTAAACAATAGGCCTTAAATAAAATGGCCAAAATTTAAAACAATCCACAAAAGGGGTTTAAACAATCCATAGGACATAATTATAAAAATAAATAAGCAGGATCCACACTGCTCGCTAGCCCACACCCGGAACACGTATACCTGCCATGTTAAAACATAACAGCCACAATAAATGGGGAGCAACGCCAACGTTCTCCCAGCCGTATAACATGATTTTAAAACAGTAATTACTAATATAGAAAAAATAGTAAGAAAATGGAAAACAGTAAAACAACATATTTAAAAAAGTTTTCGGTGAAAAACTTCACGTAACGAAACAATATAATAAAATGAGTTTTCCGGAGAAAACATAAAATATTTGCCAACCTGCAAATCAAAATTATATCGATTATAATAAAAATATTCAAAATGGCGTTATGGATAGAATTAGTGTCGACGGCTAGACTTTCACTAGGAGAATACTAAAACTAGCTTCGAGAACTTAGTTCAAACAAATCAAACGTTGGTCTCTAACCAGGCTACTCAACCATAATAGGACGGCGACTTATAAATGCGTGGCCCTAGTTTAAGATGACATGTACACCCCTCTCGAGCACCATAAATACTCAGTTCAACCCGACGGTGTCTTACACTGCGAGGCACGAGCTTAAGAAAATATACACACACTCCCGAACACCATATATGCTCGGTTCAACAACCAGTGTGCCCCATAAAGACACACCAGCCTTATAGTTCATGGCAAAAACGTAAACCCCGGGTTATATTACTCTAACCTCACACTTATCCTTATCCCATAACTCCAAAACAAATTCATTATCGATATTCAAAAGATATAATCATTATAAATAATAAGAGAACAAAAAGAAAAGGATCACTTTCCAAAAGAGGAAACTTTTCTATTTTAGGAAACTTCTTTTTTTAGAAACTTTACCCAAAATAGCATCATATCAAAATAGCAAAAATATTAGTTCATACTAATAACACATTTTTGGTAAACGATATAGATTTATAAAACTAGTACTTTCGGCCTTAACGATATTAATTCTTAAAACGAGAACATTTGAGTTAATGAAATGATTGAAACGTCATACAAGTGTTTATAAAATTATTTAGAAATATTTTAAACATTTTAAATACTACTAATTAGGGTGTTTCCAAAATTTACAAAGCTAAAATTCCCTAATTATTATTAGTTTCGACAATACGATTATAAATAGGATTTTACGGCAAATGTCAAATTAAATCTTTTAACGTCTTTTATTTAATTAAACCATTGGATATATTTAGAATATGTTAAGGGATGATTAAACTCTTAAAGTTTCAGATTTAAACATTACAAAATTGTTGGAAAAATAATTCTTTTAGGTAAGACGAAGCATTTTAACGATAAATCACAATTTGTCCAAAATCAATGCTTATTAATTAAAGACTTTAATAAATAGTACAAAAATTACGTAAAATAGTTAAAATATATTTATGGACATTCTGTCCAGAAAATAAAATTTTCCAGAATCCTAAAACTCGGATTTTAAAGCATTTTCTCGTTAATCGTCTAATCTCGACAATAACGATTAATAAAAATAGTAATTACAAAACGATTTAAGTATTAATATCCAAAAATTATTATTAAACCTAAAAATCATGATTTTCCAGAATCTACCTTTTTTTCCATATTTCCAAAGATTCCAGATTTAAAAAATCCCGTCAAAACCGTCTTTAAAACCCGTTTTAACAATTAACGATTACATTAATAAAACTTGTCGTTCCGAACATTTATTAACGCACTAAAAATCATCAAATTACATTTTAATATGAAATCATCAGAATCACATTTTTTTCCAGATTTAATCATAGGACCAGAAATCGAGAATTTAAACGACAAACACGGGTTTAACGATAAACGATGATTTAAAGTGATTAATTATTTCATCCACTTAACAATTCCGAAAAATTATGTAAAAAATTCAGGAAATTCTATTTCATCATAAAGTTTCACCACGTCAAAAATCAGATTAAAATAAAATGTTTAGATACTAGAACTAAAAATCGGCTTTTAATCGTTTTTGTCCGATAACGGTAATAATTCAATAATCGATATCAAAAATATCAGAATAATACCAAATTATTAGAAATCATCAAAAATCTCATTTTTACAGAATAAAATCGTATATTACAAGTTTAGGCCGAATATTACGATTTTACAAATTAATATGACGATTTAATCGTTAATCTCGTAAAAGCGATAAAAATTACCGAAACATGCAAATTTCCAACTTTTAAAAATTTTCTAGATTATATGACTTACATATATTTTCAAAAATAAAATTATAATTATATACATGCAATTACACAAATAAAATCAAGTGATACCGAGTAACATCGACGTTACCTCTAGTCCAAATCAGAATCGATAATATACTCGTCGGCCTCGGGATCGTCCACAAATCCTTAACACACAAAAATCATGGCAGAAAAATACCATGAGAAAAAAACTAAGAAAATCAAGGAGAATAACGATCGAAAACAACATCGATTATTACCTTAACGGAAGGATCGCAATGACGATAATTTGACGATAAAACGAGACGTTTATGACTCGAATTGGAGCAAGAATCAGCCTAGGAATTTTGGAGTATGTCACGGTTTTGGGAGGGAGCAAGAATCAACATCGATTAATACCTACGTTCTTCCCCTTTCTTTTTTGGGTGGAAAATAAGGAGGGAGTATTATATTATTAAAAGGAGAGAAGTGGAATGAAAAAGTAAGAGAGATAAATATTATATTAATTAAATGAGATAAAGTTGATAGGAAAAATATGAGAGATGAATATTATATTAATTAAAGAGGATAAAGTGTGTGAAAAAGTTTTTCCATAAATGGAAATAGGGAAGAAGATCAAACTCAGCCCAATAAGGAAAGAGGGAAGAACACTAAAACTCGGAGGGAGTATATATTATAATAATTAAAAGATTATCTAATTGATTTTTTTTATGTTTATGATACTTTCCTAATTTAAGGTTTGATGAAACGGACCAATGAGATCGCTCATAAGAACCTTTATATATATATATATATATATATATATACACACACATACATATATATATGTATATATATATGTCAGTATATATGTATGTATGTATATATATGTATAGAGGAAGGATCAAGTGAGTCCTTTTTTTTATTTTGAGTCCATGAGTCCTCTTTTGAGCCATTGATCTAAAGAAGATGAATGGTTGTGATTGAGTGTGGTAATTAAGGTAGTAACTACCATATTTTGGAAAAAAAATAAGAAAATCCTCTCTCCTCCCTTAATTCTCTCCAACCACTGAAACACATCACCTCACACTCTATTTTTTCATTATATTCAAACTCACCCGCCTAACTAAAACCCTTCACCTTCCTCATCCCAAACACATTCGCTCGACTTTCTGATTTTCTTCAAAACACATCCGCGCATCCTCTCATCTTCAACCTCAAGCAAGGCTACATTGAAGCAGCTCCCTAACTTCAGCAAAGATAATCTTCAGGCACCATAATATAAGGTAACTCGCTAATATTCGATTTTTGTACTGAAGAACTAGGGTTTAGTTTATATTCGTATCTGATTTCATTAATTTTCTCGCTAATTATTGATTGATTTACTTTCCTGTGTTTGTGACCTATAATTAATTGGATTCACTAAGGATTGTTGCGGTATCTGGGTTTTCATATTTTTCGTCTAATTGAATTCAATTGCATATTCAGACGAACATATTTCGAATGTTATTCTAATGCGTATACTCAGTTACTGTAATAAAATTAATGTGTTACTGTAAGAGGTCGTTTAGTTATAATGTTACATGTATGGTGTTCTTTTAAAGACGACCATGTGTTACTATAATGTAGAAGACGTGTTACTTTAACTCCCATCTTCGTGCTACTTTTGAATCCTAGTAATCTGGTACACTCAATTGTGTTGACTTGTTACTCTAATTCGCACCTTATGTTACTCTAACACTTTCTTCGTGTTACTTTAACGCTTATCAGGAACAAGGTGTGTTTGTGTTTGTTGGAGAACGTAGATAAGTATGTGGACGCGAGACAAAAGATCATCGACGGTCCCAAGAGCAAGCCATCAAAGGGCCGAAAAATATAATGTGTCCAATGAATCATGTCATCTTTTTTCTAACTACGAATTAATGGTTTGTATTCTTAAGATACTTGTTATGTACATTGGTATTTTGACTATCACCAATGGAACAAAGCTGATAAACTCTGTTACAATGACTTTCTGTACTTGCTACTCTAAGTAACGACTGGTGTTACTATGGGAATGAATGAAGTTTACCCAATGTACAAATGTGGTCTCATAATCAGTGTGTTACATTGACGCATTACAACTGTTACTTTATTGAACAAATGATGTTCCTCTAAGTGATTAATGGTGTTATTCTTATGTCTCATGGTTAAACAATGCTATTATCATCAATTACTCAGACGCATTATATATGGTTCTTTAAAGAACGAAAGTTGTTAATTTGGTAATGAATGGTTCTAATACAAATTATCCTCAGTTACTTTGGTAATCATTTGTTTAAACAGCGATGTTGTCCTCAGTTACTTTCATGCATTTTGTCTGTTACTGTAACTGGCCAAAGGTGTTACTCCAATAGATCTGAGATGTTACTCTAACCAAATACACATGTATTAAATAAAATATAGAGTTAATTGCAACGTAGCACATCGTTATGGGTAAAAAAATGTGTACAAAATCAGTTATTCGTGTAAACCAAAAAAAATATTCTTAGAATGACCAAAAACACAAGTATTTTCAAAACACTTGTTCCTCCTCCTCATCTTCCTCGGTGTCTTCTTCAGTTTCCTCTCCTTCGTCGTCTTCATCTACTTCATCCTCCTCATCCTCTTCAGTTTCGTTTGTCATGGTGCGCCATCTGTTTGCGAATCCCTCTACTTACGAGTTCAACGTTTGTGAATCCCTCTACCTGCTCCTTGCACATGTTGTATGTCCGCGTTGCGCCAATCTTCAGTTGAAAATAAGAATCAAGTGTTACTGTAAAACATTTACGTATGTTATTGTAAACTATTCGTGTTACACTTACGTTGTAATAGTGATACTGTAAAGATATGAATGTATTACTGTAGCAAATTTAAATCTTCTATTCAGCATTCTATTTTCATTCTACGGACAATCTAACATTAATACACTCAGTTGTGTTACTCTTATCCTTAAGTACTGTTACTCTATAGGACCAGTGGTGTTACTCTAACAAAAGTAATTAGATTATACACACATTGGTCGTGTTTCCACCCCTAAAAAATGGTGTTACACCTACCTTATACATATGTTATTCTATAAAAAAAAATTGTGTTACTCCGTACCAATGCTACCTGCAAAATAATTAAAAAAACGTTATGCCCATGTAACATATGTGTTACTCCAACTCATAAGTTGTGTTACTCTAACTGGTACAGTACGTTATTCTAACATCATCATCAAAAACCGTTTCTCAACGTTCAGTGTGTTACTGTAATTGCAATTAAGTATTACTGTAACTTAAAACGTATGTTACTTCAACGTCGTGCCTGCGTTCGTAGAAAACAAAACAATATTATCAGTGGATATCATTGAAAACCCGAATAACAAACATAAAACTCTGGAATCTATAACAATTAACCATTGATATGAATCTATGATGAATGAAATGACAATGAAAGCATTATAACCATGAAAATTGACGTAAAAAAAAGAATGCAAATTGACGCACAACGTATCCATGAATAAAAACTGAAGATGTCGCGCTTGTTATCAACGCAAAACGTGAAAAAAAATATCAAGACTCACCATTGTTATACTCGATTAATTGCTTATCAACAGTTGATGAAGATGTCGCGCTCATTGAATCCATGGTAACGGGATTTTGAACTCAGATTTGATTGAATGAATGACAAAACGTGATGATGGAAGCTTTTTTTTAGGTCTTGATGAATGTGGTAACGTGAATGGATGAATGATGAATGAACGTGATTGTGGGGTTATTATTTCCTAAAATCATGGGAGTTATTTTAGGAACGTAATTTTTTTTTTTTTTAAATGCAAATACTTGGAAGCATCTTGTCCATCCATCCTCATCCCATCCAATGGATGAGATGAGGACTTATGAACTCATATAGAGTAAAGGACTCATAAGAGCCTTACTCTATATGTATATATACATATATATATATATATATATGTATATGTCAGTATGTATGTATGTGTGTGTGTGTGTGTGTATGTATATATACATATATATATATATATGTATATGTCAGTATGTATGTATGTGTGTGTGTGTGTATATATTTATATATATATATATATATATATATATATATATATATACACACACACACACACATATGTCCACATTTGAGCTTTTGGATGAGGTGAGGATGAAGGGTTGAAATTTGTTTAATCATAATTAAGACACTTAGTACCCCAAAGCAAAGCAAATACCAACACATCCAATTAAATACACACTCTCTCCAACCCAATTTAATACGCACTCTCTCCAACCCAATTTAATACGCACTCTCTCCAACCCAATTTAATACATTCTTTCCAACCCAATTTAATACATTCTCTCTCAAACCCATAGTATTTAGCATAATTCAGAATATTTGAATGTTTTCATTCGAATTTTAGTATTTGATATTTGGAGTATTTTTTTCATGATATACGAACATGATTGAAGTTACAATATATATGATCTGAAGTTACAAAATATATAAACTGAAGTTACGTGATATATAAACTGAAGTTACAAAAATATATGAAATGATTAGAATTGAAGTTACAAATATGTTAAGTTACAACATACGATCTGAAGTTACAAAATATGTGAACTGAAGTTACAAAATATGTGAAGTGAAATTACAAAAATATATGAACTGATTAGAATTGAAGTTACAAAATACGTGAACTGAAGTTACAAAATATGTGAACTGAAGTTACAAATATATGAACTGAAGTTACAATATACGATCTGAAGTTATAAAATTTGTGAACTAAAGTTACAAAATATGTGAACTGAAATTACAAATATCTATAAAAAGCACCTCATTTACAAAACTCGTCCGACCTTCATCTCCATTTTTAATTCTTCCTCTTCGTCTTCATCTCCATTTTTAATTCTTTATTCTTCCTCTTCGTCTTCATCTCCATTTTTAATTCTTCATCTTCATCAAAAATCTGCAATTATTAATTGAAAAACATATACTATATTAATTGAAATTCAAGAACATAATGAAAAAAATATCAATTAGTATATAATAGTCAAAACAAATGAAAAAGGTGGAAATAAAGATGCAATGAACAAACTGATATTGAGTCCCAGAACAGTAAACATGCATACAAATTGATAAAATCCGGAAACAGTAAACATCAAAAATCCCAGAAATTACCCAAGAAAACCCTAATATCGTAAACCCAGGAAATTGATAAAGTAAAAAATTACCACCAGAAATCTCAGGAAATTGATAAGCTAAAAAATTAGTAATCCCCAGAAAATTGACAAATTCATCTTCTGATGACATATAACCCCAGAAAACACCAGTAAACCCTAGAAAACCCCAAATGGAAAACCCCCAATTTAACAAGAAACTCGAAACTAACGAAAAACCCATCAAATTAACCATCAAAAACCATCGAAATTAAGGCAGAAACTCGAAAAGAGGAAACGATACCTTAACCTGCGAAAATAGGAGAAATCGACCGAGAAGTAGGTATGCTGATGGTATTTTTTGAATTGATATTTTCGAATTGATATTTTTTTCATTGTTCTATAAAAGATGAGAATGGATCTGGAAAGACTAATGGAGATGAGAGGTGTAATGGAGATGAGAATGAATCTGGAGAAAGTAATTGAGTATGAAAACGGAATTGAATATGGTGAGGAAAAAGAGGGTGTGAAAAAAGAGGTGTAGTTGGAATACGTAAACTCCATTTTTCTTTTCTTAAAAATAAATAAAAACCATTACATCTCAACCATCCATTTTATTTGATCCAAAGGATAATAACAAGACTTATGGACTTATAAGAGGAGAAGGGACTTATATGATCCCTTCTCTCTCTCTCTCTCTCTCTCTATATATATATATATATATATATATATATATATATATATACACATACACACACACACACACATACAGAGAGAGAGAGAGAGAGCGGGGGGAGGGGGGGGATCAAGGGAGTTACTAACTCCCTAAGAGTCCCTTAGTCTTAATCTCAACCTTTCTTTCATCTTAAGATGGATGGTGGATGGATGGGGGTTCAACTATATAAAAAAGAAGAAAGAAAGAAAGGAAGGACTGACATGCTGCAGCCTACGTCAGCCATCATCAATCAGTCGCTTCCCTCCTCTAATCAGTCATTAATTCTCTCTCTCTATATACTCCCGCTCATTACCCATTACACTTCCCCATCACCCCCTTTTGAATTCACTTCACCAGCCACACAACCATTTCACCAGCCACAAACTCCTCTTCTCTCTTTAAAAAAACCCAGCGTTCTCCATCTCCATCTCCGCAGCTTCGATCAGTCATTCAACATCTCCGATCATGCATAAACTTCCGATGATCACACAAAGGTATGTTCAAAGTTCCATTTTCGACCTCCGATAACCCTTTTGTTCGATTTTCGACTTCCATTTTGGCCAATGTATTCCTTTGTTCAACTACGGTCATGCATAAACCCTAAAAAGTGATAGAAATGCATTTTTCCAACCCGATAACCCTAAATTTAAGTTGAAGTTGTTGTAGTTGTACAGTGGTTGTAGTTGTACAGTCAAAGATTAAGTTTTTATTTCTTTGTTGACCTGATATTTCCTTGTTGAAGTCCATGTTGAAGTTCTGTACAGTCATCTTATTTTTTCATGTTGAAGTTCCCATAATCGTTTTTCTAATTATGCATGTGACATCGATGATGCAGTTTTTGTTGTCGTTCTGTACAGTTGCACAATTTTTTGCTGTAGTTGTATAGTCATACAAATTATGTTCTATAACCACACTGTTGTAGTTGTATAGTCTTACAATTTACATGCTTCCTTGTTGAAGTTTATGTTGAAGTTCTGCACAGTCATCTTATTTTCTCATGTTAAAGTCCCTATATTCATCTTTCTAATTATGCATGTGACATAACTGATGCGATTTTTGTTGTATAGTCGCACTGGTGACATTGTATAGTTATATAGATTATGTTGTATAGTCAGAGAATGTTGTATAGTCACACGTTCGAAGCTATATAGTTGCACTCGTTATGTTGCAGAGTCACACGTTCGAGGTTGTATAGTCACAGTTGAAAATATATATTCACAACAAAAAGGCTGTTTGGGAAGAAAAATGTTTGAAAGTTGAATAGTCATACAGAGTTGGTTGGATAGTCACCCATTTGAAGTTGTATAGTCACACTCGTTATGTTGCAGAGTCACGGGTTTGAGGTTGTATATTCACAATCGTTATGTTGTTTAAACAGACAGTTGGAAATATACAATCACAGACATTTTATTGTAGAATCACACAATTGAAGTTGTATACTCAGTTGTACAGTCACACTCATTACGCATGTTGTTATTGCAGCAAAAAGGCTGGTGCGAAGAAAAAAGTTCGAACGAAGGCCGGTAAGAAGAAGGGCGTTAAAGAGACAGCGGTTTGCGACCAAGTAATTGGTGATAAAGTGGTTGTGGACAAAAAATTGGGTAAAAAGAAGAAGAAGAAGATTGTGGAAGATACATCGGGGGACCACATCGTTGCCGAGATGGATATGGGGGGGGACAGAAATTGTTCAGGAATGCAGTGCAAAGAAAAAGAAGAATGTCACATTTGATACATCGGCCGACAGCATTGTTGTGCGCAAGTCTGGGGGTAAGAGAAAAAGGGACCAACAACAGGATCAACTAGTAGTAAAAAGAGAGCCTAGTAGGAAAAGGGACCAACAACAAAGTCAGTCGGATGTTCACTGTTGGCCCAAGCGGTTGCACCAGGTAATTTCCAAATTGTCCGATGATCAGGTTGAAAGGGTACGTGGTGTGGGCATCGGCGGGCTATTGGAGTTAAGTTTCGAATTGTTCCCCATTGACCACGCGCTTATGTTCCTCCGTGCGTTTTCTGATGGGTCCCATATTTTCCGCGCCTCCCGCCGGGAGGCATTCATGATGTCAAAGTACGACGTCCACAATTACTTCCAGCTACCTTTTTTGACCTCATCCGGTAAAAGTAACCCCAACAAAAAACAAGAAAGGGGCAGACTCACCTGACGTGATCAGGTTAAAGAATACTTGGAGGAAGCACTTCGACGTGGCGGACGTCGGCGGGCCAATAAAATTAGGAAGTGTGCACAGAAAGTTAATGGCAACCGATGCCGCTAACTACAACTTTGTTCGTAGGTTCGTGCTGTTCGCATTGTCATCGTTCCTCGCGCCTACTACGGACATCTCACTCGACCTTAGCCTGCTGGCCGCAGTGGAGGACGTGGAATCGATTCGAAAACAGGAAAGTTTTGTGCTGCAGGATCTGGTGCGGGTGGGTAAGGAGACGCGTGACTCCAAAAAAGTCCTCATCTCCCTCCAGGGGTGCATCCCCGTTCTGATAATTGCGTACTTCCAGCGCTATGATTTCCGTAGCGAGTCTTGCAGATGCAACATACCGTTTATCGTACATTGGGATGCACGGAGGATACGCGATCGTCTTGCTGGGGAACTGGAGACAGGGTCACTGGGTAATCAGCTGCGTTCGAAGGTGTCATACCCACATACATGTGGGGTATCAGGCAATGTGGAGTTCCTCGCTATAACGATGCTCTCTGACCACCAGCGCTCTAGTCCCAAAAGAATAACGACAGGGATCAAGAGCAATGATCAACTGGAAAGACAAAGTCGTTGACGTAAGTTATCTCGCAAACACTCTTTATACCATCAAATTAATTGTTCGTAAACCATTTAATTTGACTGCCTACCTGTGTTTATAAAAGCATTTACTGTTCATAAACCTGTCTTTATAATACAGTTGAAAATCAATAGTCACGGTCATTATGTTGTAGTATCACACTCATTGTGATGTATAGTCACACACATTTGGCACATTCATTATTCCGTATAGTCACACACTTTGAGATACTTAGTCATACTCCGTATGCTGCTTAGTTACACTCAGTATGTTGTGTAGTCACACTGTCGACCAACGAAACAACACATTGAGCTTTACACTAATTATTTGACTTCAAATGACTTATAGGCTGACCATGAGTTTTTCATGAAGTTCCGAAGGAGTACGCTAGCCTTTTGCAAGTGCTGTGAGGAGGCTGCCTTCAAGGTAAAGAAAATAGCGATGAGGAACCTGGCAGTTCCAAGTCAAAACCTGTCCTCTCAACAATTCTGGGAAGATCCACCTGTTCTCCAGTATATCGATGAAGTTGTTTCGTTGGTCGACCACATGAGGCAGACTGTCCAGAATGCCCCCGTCGTTGAGGGCGAGGACCAACGCGCTACTGATGTCTACAATCAGGTACGAACAGTTGTGGATGACTTGCGTGATGCTGGATACGTAGATGAAGATATTGAGAAAGCTTGGGGAACTCCTGGTGAGAGTACGAGAGGTTACGATGATGAGGGCACTTTTGAAGGTGGCGTCGTGACACCAGTTTTCTGTGAGGGAGAAGATCCCGAGATTGATGGCGCTGAAGAACTCAACCAAGACTCCGATGTGCAGGCTTCGGTTGGTATGAGTCCGACCGTATTGATAGCTCTAAGGCAAGCAGGGTGAGAGACCGCTGACGCACGATCGGTCGTGGCCGATCTGGCCACAGAATCTATATTGCCATCCACCGTCCACAACGATGGGATGGTCACCGACCAAGGAATGCGTAATGTAATACCGGCTCCGCCCGATGAGACAGTCAGCTCTAGCCTTGGGAAGGAACTGCACAAAGCAAGCTAGGATGTAGTAGACGCTGTTATCACTACGTCTGCGATGACAGAAATCGTCACGGATGATAATTAGCAAACAGGCGAGACTGCAGGGACCGAGACGCACACTGCTCCAGCACTACATCATTGATACATTTTCCACTCCGACGTAGCATTTGAGTGCATGGATAACATTCCAGCAAATTTGGGGTGCACATTGGACTATGGGTCTATAATGACGGGGGGGGGGGGGGGGGGGGTGCTTGTGGTCTTTGGATTCATGTGCTCCAATATAGTCATCTTCTGGGATATCCTCAGTGTGCGGAAAGATGTAATCGACTACGTCTTCGACCGATCAACGCCACGTCCATCAGGGTACGTATTTATTGTGCTGCTCATGTTGTTTTTCATGTCATTTTTTTAATACATGTGCTAATTGGGACTTTGTTTGATCTACAGCGAAGGATTGGTCGAGTACACAGATTATGACTGCATAGCGAGGGACGACATGCAGTTGCTCGAGCCTGGCCTGCAGGTGACAAATTACATCATTGACTGCTGGTATAGGCTACTGAACCAGTTGATCTACGAGAAATCCGCACCAAGAGTAACCATTAGATCTTACTTCTCTCTTGGACATACGGTACGTTCACCCCCCAAATGTTAGTCAAAGGTGTATAGTCAAACACTATTGGCTGTATAGTCATACACTATTTGCTGTATAGTCACACACTATATATTCTCCAGTCGCACACTATAAACTGCATAATCACACGGTATAAGTTGTATAGTCATACACAAAAGGTTGTATGGTCACACACTTTCCGTTGTATAGTCACACACTTTTAGGGTGTATAATCGCACACTATAAGTTGTAAAGTCACAGGCAAAAGAATGTATGGTCACACACTTTACACTGTACAGTCACACACTTTTATGGTGTATAATCACACGCTAACAGATGTACAGTCACACGTAAAAGCATGCATAGTCACGCATATCAACCACACACTAACTACATGTATTACCATCGGTGCATGTGAGAAGGAGCCAGTGTTGGAATTGTGGAGGAAAAGAGGCAAGGGCATAAATCTGGACGAACAAATATTTTACGTGTGGGACCAGTGGATGGAAAACAGTTTCTCCGACTTTGCTTTGGACTCGAATATGGTATTATTCTGCACATACTGTTCGTTAGTAGCTGTTATCAACACAAAATCCTGACGCATTGTTTGCAGGTGTTCATCCAAATTTTATCGGGTGACGAGGGCCACTACAGTTGAGCCTCCATAAACTTCAATTCGGAGCAAGTAGAGTACCTCGAAAACAGGTTGTACGATGAGGATTTTTTGACGTTGCCTTACTGTGGCATTGCTCGAATAGCGGTCAGACCCTTTTAATTTAATATTAAATCAATTTTGTGACTTCAAATGTGTTCAACAACTGATCCTGGGTGAACTTGTTTTGTAGGCTGATAAAATGGGGGAGTACATGGTACAGCGAGGGGTGGGGAAAGGTTGGAGGGTCCGTGCGTTTAGGATGGTGAACGTTCCCTTATCTTGGCAGGGGGTGCGCTACTCTGCTAATGACTGTGGAGTGTATCTGATGATGCACATGATGTTGTACGCCGAGTCCCCGTTCAACTGCTCTTTGGGGACAATGGCGGCCATGAATATGTGCAAGGCGGAGTTCACGGCGACCCTTATTCTTAGTGATGTGAACAAGGTGAGGGAACCTGTTTTGGAGAAAGTAGCAGCATTCGTAAAGTACAAGAAATCATTGTTGTCCGCCCGTGCGAATGAAAAAACTCATGTGAAGCCCCAGTAACGGAAGTGTAACACCCCGGCCCAATCCTAGGACCAGAAATGTTAGTCGCGGTAGCTCGCCAGGCTCTGTACTAGTCTCACAGACCAACACGAGTCCTTTCTAGCACATTTTGTCCTCACTCATGCGCATCCTGGAAACCTTCCCAGGAAGTCACCCATCCTAAGATTGCTCTCAGCCAAGCACGCGTAACTGCGGAGTTCTTTTGCATGGATGACTAGAAAAGAATGTGCACTTTGTTGATATGAGTAGTACTTTCAATCCCTTTAAGCAAAGCTCATAAATAGGACATCTTCAATCAATGTGGGGTGTTTCAATCACTCCCACTTGAAGAACGCAACCTCCTTGTTGCGTGACGGTAGGTGTTTGTCGTGGATCCCACCGATCAAAATAAACCAACGAACCTAGGCTTGGTAGCCAGGGCAAGTCGGGTCGAGATCCTCAGGGACGGAAAATGGGTTTAGACTAAGTTGAGCTACAATTCTGGATTAGGTTCAAGACAAACAAAACTAGGGTGACGGCTAAAGTGAACTAATGACTACGCTAAGGTCTAAAACAAGAAATATAAGGCAAAACAAGCAACTAATGACAAAGGGAAGCAAAGTAAATCAATAAAAAGAAAATTAGGGCTAGGTCGGGTTCATGGATGCCAAGGAGATCAAAAGAAGGAAACGGGGGTGCTAGCATGTTTTCGTAGCCTAGGTTACGATCGGGCTCTCACTACTTAAACGGCTTAGGGGCCTTCTCACCACGCTCTCGCTACTAGTGGAGGAACCAAACCTATCAACCAAATAAGAACATGCAAGAGAAGAGGCAGGAAAAACAAGGAATGATCGTCTCAAGTCTCACAAGCATTTCATCGAGCATGTAGAGTGCAAGGCGTATAGTAATCAACAAAAACAACAACTAGCATCACCCATCTCACTCTAATCATCCCTAATCACACCCAATCCCCCTACTAACCCTAGGGGAAAACTACTCACACATATTTTAACTAAAAATAACATTAACTAGAGAAACAATCAAAGGAACAAAAGAAACATTCATTATGGAGATTGAACAAAGAGGAACAATAAACAATAGATAAAGATGGAAACTTGATTAACTATGAAAGATTAAGAGAAAAGAGAGAAAAAAGATTATACCCAACTAAGAAGATGAAAAGATGAACACTTGCATAGAAGAAAACCCAAAACATCCACCAATGTTGTCAAGATTGGTAGATTCTTCAAGAATCCCAATAATACAAGAGTAAATAACTAGATTAAGGCTTAATGAAAGAGTAATTAAGGAAGGATTAAGCTAATCTACACTAATCTAAGCTAATCTAACCTAAAGTAGTCTAGGGTTTAGTGGATATAAGTAGAGTAATCAAAAGTGCTTAAAACAATACAAGAGGGGGGTATATATAGGGTTTCACGAGCAAAGGAGTTGAAAGAATGACGAAGCGGTTAAACTGGGCCCTTCCCGGCCGCGAAGGGAGTGATCCCGACCGGGATGGGGTGGTCCCGACAGGGAAGTTCATGATCCGGGCCGGGATGGACCCCCAGTAAGTCGTCTTTCTTTGTCTTCTCGTCCCGGTCGTGATGGATGTGATCCCGACCGGGATGGGTCATGTAGGCTTCAATATGATCACATAGGTCCCTACTTGCTCTTCCTAGGTTTCTTATCGACTCTCGGTGCTCGGGAATGGGCCCCAAGGGGATCGGGATCGAGTCTAAGCCACCGAGTCATCGTCGCTTCTCTTCATTGGCTCCAAATGCGTCGAAAACGAGTCGGACTCGTTCAATTTCTCCAAGATAGGCCTTAGGAACCCAAAACAAGCTAGAAGAAGTGTAAGTAGCCTCGAAACCGCTCTAAAGAGCGATTCCCTAAGAGAAACTGGGACCAAACACGAGAAATAAACACAACAAAACACACTTATCAACTCCCCCACACCTAACCCTTACTCGCCCTCGAGTAAGCTCGAACTAACTACTAAACTAATAAAAACTAAAATACTAGCCAAGCGGGTATTAGCGCACCCTACGCCCTTTCAACTCATGCGAGAACACGTAGAGGACAAGTGCTCTCCGCAAGGCAAGTGAGGTCTTGCGACAAAACTGCGGATACAACCGAACACGAAAAACACATAAACACAAAACAATCAATCAAACAAACAAACAATCGGTTGCATCCAATAAGAAACAAATATCGCTTCCCTCAACAGAGCGGTGAAAGAACCACTGGTTAAGGACTCAAGGCAAGTGACAACGTTCCCAAGCTAATAACACAAATCGATATGGACAAAACCTTAATAGTATGACAACAAAGCAATAAAAACGTTGGTAACTTACCTAGTTCCTCCTAACCTTCTAAGAACGTACCACTGGACGATAGGCGGGATGGAAAAAGGATGAACCACGAAGTTAGTCGACACTGTAGGTAAAGTGAAACCCCGCCCCCTTTAGCGATAAGTCAAGAGGGTCGTCCCATGCTCAAAAAAATAGCTTAACTAGTCCAAGTAAAAAGGTGGATTTGGTTGCAAAGTGAGGGAATACCGACCATTACCGTTATCATCCTTCCTAGGGACTCGGTTCTTTGGTAGGCTCTTCACGATAACAATCGGTAAAAGGCTTATTTTTGAGGGGGTAAGATCTTTTTGTGAAACGATTTTCTTTGGCATTTTTCTTTTGTATTTTGCTTTAGAGTTGCTATGCCATTTCTTTTTCTACTTTTGTATTTTGTTTTTGATTTGTTGTGCCTTTTATTTTTCTTTTTTCTTTTTTATTTCTTTGTTTTTCTTGGTTTGCCCTTTTGGCCAAATTTTGTATCATAGATAATTATTGCAACCAGGCAAGTATAGAAACCTCGATATTTTGCAACTTATTTGTGGAAATGTGTAGATGGTAGGGAAATGGGTGAGTCGGGCGCACTTTCCCTTCAAACCCACGAAAAGAGGGAAACTTGGACTATTCAAAACAATTTTGAACATGGTCACCTAAGAGGTCGGGACTCGACAACCAAGGCGTTTTCACTCCGTAGGTGGTCAAAATGCAAATCCCGCAGTAAAACCCTAGTAGACTAGGTGGACACAAGGTAAAGAACCAACGAAACTATTGATTTAAAGTCATTCTACTAAACTAAAGACCAAGATTCGATTCATGCCACTAAAAAGGGAAAGTAAACACTTGCGCACTAGCCACAAAACTGGGTTTTCGAAAACATTTTCTACACTAGACTCACAAACTACACATGACAAAACAAAGACAAAAGAAAACGAGACAAACAAAACAAATCAAAACAAAATAAAACGAACACCCAATCCCCCTACTAACCCTAGGGGAAAACTACTCACACATATCCAAACTAAAACTAACATAACTAGAGAAACAATCAATGGAACAAAAGAAACATTCATTATGGAGATTGATCAAAGAGGAACAATAAACAATAGATAAAGATGGAAACTTGATTATCTATAAAAGATTAAGAGAAAAGAAAGAAGAAAGCTTATACCCAACTAAGAAGATGAAAATATGAACACTTGCATAGAAGAAAACCCAAAACATCCACCAATGTTGTCAAGATTGGTAGATTCTTCAAGAATCCCAATAATACAAGAGTAACTAACTAGATTAAGGCTTAATAAAAGAGTAATTAAGGAAGGATTAAGCTAATCAACACTAAACTAAGCTAATCTAACCTAAAGTAGTCTAGGGTTTAGTGGATGTAAGTAGAGTAATCAAAAGTGCTTAAAACAATACAAAAGGGGGGGTATATATAGGGTTTCACGTGCAAAGGAGTTGAAAGAATGACGGAGCGGCTGAACTGGGCCCTTCCCGGCCGGGAAGGGAGTGAAACCGACCGGAATGGGGTGGTCTCAACCGGGAAGGTCATGATCCCGGCCGGGATGGACCCCCAGTAAGTCGTCTTTCTTTGTCTTCTCGTCCCGGTCGTGATGGATGTGATCCCAACCGGGATGGGTCATGTAGGCTTCAATATGATCACATAGGTCCCTACTTGCTCTTCCTAGGCTTCTTCTCAACTCTCGGTGCTCGGGAATGAGCCTCAAGGGGATCGGGATCGAGTCTAAGCTACCGAGTCATCGTCGCTTCTCTTTGTTGGCTCCAACTGCGTCGGAAACGAGTCGGAATTGTTCCATTTCTCCAAGATAGGCCTTAGGAACCTAAAATAAGCTAGAAGAAACGTAAGTAGCCTTGAAACCGCTCTAAAGAGCGATTCCACAAGAGAAGTCGAGACCAAACACGAGAAATAAATACTACAAAACACACTTATCATTGCGCTTGGCAACATAATCGCTGACCCAGAATCCACCCCCGCTAGGTGCCAAATGCACGGTTGCAGAGTTTCTCTGATACCGTTTGTAACACCTGGCCTAATCCTAGGACCAGAAATGTCAGTCGCGGTAGCTCGCCATGCTCTGTATTGGTCTCACAGATCAACACGAGTCCTTTCTAGCACATTTTGTCCTCACTCATGCGCATCCTGGAAACCTTCCCAGGAAGTCACCCATCCTAAGATTGCTCTCAGCCAAGCACGCTTAACTGCGGAGTTCTTTTGCATGGATGACCAGAAAAGAAAGTGCACTTTGTTGATATGAGTAGTACTTTCAATCCCTTTAAGCAAAGCTCATAAATTGGAAATCTTCAATCAATGTGGGGTGTTTCAGGAAGCGTCCGAGTAAAACACTGAAAACACTTGAACCCACCCCCCGATCAGTCCCAGAAGAAAGCCAGTCAGCAATCAAGTCTCGATCGCGGGGTGGTGGAGATAGGTTGGGTTGCTCTTTGATCCAGTGGGAACCTGACCCGGACGCCATTGTCATGTCGATCTTGTTTCGCATGAACCGGCCGCTGACGAGTAGGATGCTCCGCCTGCGAAAGCACGTCGCCGACTACTGCTTCCTTGATGATAATGGGTATGCAGAAAGGTACGTAACATTTTTTGATTACTTGTACGTGTTGCATATTATACATACTAACCAGTGAAAAGCTGTAGTAAACAATTGGGGTCCTACAACGCTCATGCGCAGCTAGAGAAGCGTGACATTCAAACGCTCTTGTCCGGAAGTAGCATGAGCGAAGCAGTGCTGGAGTGTTTGTCGCACCTGATGAACTGGTCGGAATTAGACGACAAACGGCGTGGGTAATCCTCCCCCACTGGAGTAACGATGGCGTGGTTCGGAATTCGACACATGGTATGCTCCACTCCCCCTACATATTACAGTACATTAAATAGTACAAATGACAACTAAAAAGATGTGAAGTCTGTGTAATAGTAAGAAATAATCACAGAGTTCACTTTGCACAGTCGCACATGTTAAGGTGTAAAGCCACATGCTATAGGTTGCATAGTCAGACAGCTTAGAATATACAATCAGACACTGTCATGTATAGTCACAGTCTGTACGCTGCAAAGTCACGCAGCTTTGTTTGTACAATCACACACTTTGCGGTGTGCAGCCACGCACATGATATAGTCCAGTCTCGTACCCTGACACTAATGGCAACTAATATTCACTACCCATTAGGACTCACTGACCCGTATACTGGAACGAGCCGACTCGATTACCCCTGCGGATAAAGACTTTGACGGTGTGTACGCAGCGTGGGACAGATTCATACAAGACTGCGACGGAACATTCGACTTGAACGCCAGACTTCTATTTATCCCGGTGCATACTGGGGGGCACTACGCGTGCTTGTGCGTCAACTTTAGAGAAAGAACAGTTGATATCCTCGATCATCAAACACACGTCCCAGGGTCATATATGTTCGAGGTGTCAAGCAAAATAGTAAGTTGCACGCATATGCTTTATTTCACCGCGACGATTATTCTACTGCTTCCATAAGTGCTTACGTTTTCATTTACCTAGTATTGCAACAGTCGTGCGCAGTGACCGACTACATGGATGACAAGGGACTGATTAAGAGCGTTCACCTATCGAAGTTTACCCATCGCCAGGTAAATTTGGGATGGCAGAGCGTCCGGAAGAACGACACTGAGTCCGGCATTTTCTGCTTGATGCACTTGTCCCTCTACGACGGTGCGCCGTTCACCCACGATGATATTAGGACTAAGGTCGGGAGGCGTTATTTGTCGTTCGAGGTTGCAGTGTCCCTCGTCCTTGCTGACATGAATGAAGCTCGTGGGGACGTATTGCAAAAAATTCACGCTTTCATAGAGGACGCGCAAAACATATGGAAAAAACTCGACTCTCGACGTAAAATAGAAAAAATCGTGGGAGGTAAAACCTCAATGCACCGTAAGACGTGAATGTGTAGTGAAGTAGAAACGCTTTTTGGGAATTTAGAAAAATCTCATGTTAGAGTATCTTTTGTGTATTAGATGAATGACAATTCAGTATCAGGGTCGCATGCTTGATGCGATACAATCACGCCACTTCTACCTCATAGTCACAGCCAAACTCATGCAGAGTCATGACTAACAACCACAATTCACTAACTAATTAAACCAAGTAACCCTACATATATGACAATTCATTTTCTTTCAGTTTATATGATTCATAAGATACAATTTAATTCGCCAGATACACAAAACAAAAAAAATTATACGATTATTTCACCTTCAAATATACGATTATTTCATCGTATAATTTACAATGTAATTCGCTGTTTACAAAGACACAAAATTTTCAAAAAATACAAAACACACACACCGTAAATCATTTTCACAATCAGATTATTTCACAAAAATAACGATGGTTCAAAACCGATGTCGACGACAAATAAATGATACACATCAAGTGTGTGACTGGGAGGGGATGTTTGTGAGTCTCAATGCACATTGAGAACACAAACGTTCACCTCTCTCTCCTAAGCCTAATTAATTTCGAAAGATAGGCCCCCCACCTAACCCTCTTTACTGCCTCCCCCCTTTAAATTTTCACAGATCTCCTCCCTCCCCGTTTTAAATACCAACCCATTTTTACTTCTATAACCTCCCTAACCCTACTTTCAACTTCACCTCTTTAACCTAAAAAAAATGGCCTGCAAAATAGAAGAAGTAAGAAGTTTGACCGAGGAGTACGATGGTTTATTGGATACCACTAGATCCAATGAGTTAACAGCCATGCAGCTAGTCGCCACTGCCATAGACGCAAGAAACTTTGTGGCATCCATTGGCGACACAAAGAAGGAGGCAGAACTGGATGACTACGTCCCATTCTTGATGAAAAAGTCTCTTGAGTGTTTCCGCACTAGGAAAGGGTTCCAGCGTGATTTGGCTAACTTGAAGAAGATACTTAAAAAATACGAGGGTTAAGTAGGTATGGGTTAAAATGTAGCGTTTAATGGTATGTAATGGATGTTTTTATGTGTTTAAAGGTTTGATGACTGTTAAAATGTAGCGTTTTTATGGTATGTAATGGATGTTTTCCGCATTATGTCGTAGAATGTTTTTATGTTTCAAGTAATTTGTCGTAGAATGTTTTTATGTTTCAAGTGTAACACCCCTGATTTTATAAATCTAAATTAATTTAAAATAATGTTCGTATTTTTATATTTACGATTTATTTCGTAATTCTCAAAATTATTATAAAACAAATTTATCGTTTAAGTCGTTAAAAACTCCTGAAATTCTGTTTGACTCGGAAACACTTCTTATATTTAAAACATATTTTAAATTATGCTTCGATTTATTTTATACAAATAATTTAATTCTTATCGAAAATCCATGTCGACGATTTAAATTCTAAATTATTTATTTATTTATTAATATTTAAACTCGAATTTCTATTTTTGTCTCGAAGTGCATTTATATTAAGTTTCGTCAAAACATTTATTACATTTCCTCGAGAAATCAATTTAATTCACTTTATCGAAAATTTATTATTTATCGAGAAATACTATTTGATCGTCTAATTATTTATTTCCATTAGCCTCATTTTCGTCTCAAATATTTTATTTACTCATTTTATTTGACGGTTCGATTATTTATTAATTTTATCGAGTCATTTTTGATTCAACTCGTGGGTCAGTTAACTTCGTTACGGAATTCGTTTCCTAACCCGATTCATTTATTTAGTCTGTATACTATGTATATTCCACTTGTTTTACGTTCTTTCCCTTTTTCTTTTCATTTCGTTTTCCCACTAATTAAGTGCATCTCTTTTGCTTTGTTATCTCCACCCCCTTCATTACGTTAATCCTCCTTCTTTTAATCCACTGTTCCACCTCTTCATTCCTCTTTCTTATTCTTTTGCTTGACTGCCAACTTACCTCTATTTCCTCCTCTTCATTTTCCTCCTTGTTTCTATCGTCCCTTACCCCCCCTTGTCCATTCACGCTCAACCATCTCTATTTCCGTCCTCTGTTTTTCTCTGTTTCGTGCATCGTGCTACTGCTGCCGTGTTGTTTGCTCACTACTGCAATCTGTTTCGTGTTGATGTTGCGGATGTTCGTGTTTGTTGTTGGCCGTTCGTTCTTCTTCTCTCCATTCCATTTTTGCTCCTGTTTTGACGGAAGGTAACGAACTATTCTGTACTTCCTTCTTTTCGTTCCGTCATCATTGTTGTTTCTCGTATGCTGTTTGTATGCTTCCTCTTCAAACTGCTGCTGCTGCGTTTACTGCTGTGTTTGTTGATTTGTCTTCCTTTGTCCGTTGAATCGATGTTTCTGTCCTCGGTTCTTGGTTCGGGTCCAATTATTGCTGCCGTGTGCTGTTCTGCTGCTGTCCTTGCTGTTTTGCTTTCGTCCTTGTCTGTTTCTTCGCTGTCTTGCTAATGCTGCTGCGTGTTATTGATGCTACTACTGTCTGGTTTGTTCTTGCCATTGCTGCTACGCTGATACTGCTGCGGATGCGTCTTATTAGTACTCCTGCTGCTTTCCTTTGTTCTTCTTCTTCCTCTTCTCTTCTTCATTTTGTGGTGCTGATGCTGTTATTTCCGTCCATGTCTTCTGCCCAGCTTTGTTCTTCTTCATCTTCTTATCGTTGTGGGTCTTAGATCACGATTTTCAATTGCTTTTGGTTTCGTTTTTTCCCGTTAATGCTCCTGCTGTTCGTTCATTCCTGCCGTTTACGATTTCCCTTATCTTCTCCTTCTCGTTCTTTCCCGTTTAGCATTATCCCATTCTCATTCCTTTTCGTTTGGTGAAGGCCTCGGGATTTTATTGAATCGGCTTTCAAATTTTATGGTTCGAGCTTGGTCTGATCAAGAAAGACGTGATCGCTCAGATATCGGTTAAGGTAACTTTAGGACGTTACTCGATTTTATATCGTATGTTTGAGTAGTAGTACGTAGTAAATATTTTAACTTCGGTTTTCTGATTTTAGCTATTTATTATTTGCTAATTATATTAATTTTAAATCATCTGCATTATAAATATTTTACAAGTTTCCGATGTCGTTTTATAAATCGTTATTAATTTAATTATTTATGATCGTTATAATATTTTGTTGGTTATCGTGACACTAGTAACTAAATAATATTGATTTCATATTTTCGTCATACTTCGTTAATTTCTAATTTTTAACTTAAAATCGTATTTTAATACAATAATCGAGATTTGTATACTTGTTTAATAAAATGATTTTCGTTTTACGATTTATACTAATAAATGAGAAAATAGTCGATTTAGTTTTAAATATATTTTTAGTTGAGACTATTTTCACTAATAATTTCCTATTTGTTTCCGATTGACTATTTTTATTAAAATCCGTATTATTTATTAATAAAAGCTATTTGTTAAAAATAATTTGAAATCTTTGTAAGTCTCATTTCATTTATAAAACTCGTCGACTCAATTAATTTTGATATTATTTTCATAAAACATCTAATTTCTAAAATTTATAATTTTAAACTCGATTCTCCTAATTATTTATAAAGTACTATACTTTGATCTATTCTATTTGATTTATATTTTAGTAACGAATTTAGAAAAATAATAAAGTTACGATAACGACGATAATAATAAAATGTTAATTTCGTTGGAAATGCTATTTTTATACATTTTCACTTATTTCAGTACTTACATGTTTTCTATAAGACTATTTCTATTTCTATTTTAAGTAAGTTCTAAAAATAGTAAGTTTCTAGTTATAGAAAGTTTCCCTTTTAATATAAAATGTTTGTTCCTTTTATCTTCATATTATTTATATTAATTATATCTTTTGTTTATCGATAATGGCTGTTTTGGAGTTATGGAATAAAGTCAAGTGTGGGGTTAGAGTAATATATTCGGGGATGTACGTTTTTGCCATCAGCTATAAAGCCAGTGTGCCCATTTGAGGCACATTTCGTCGTTGAACTGAGCATGGTTTGTGTTCAGGAGAGTGTGCATTGTGGCCTTAAACTTTGATATCGCATCGTGTAAGTCACGTCGGGTTGAACTGGATATGGTTTGTATCCAGGAGGGGTGTATACTACTTAAACCAGGACCTCGCTGCATGTAGTCCTGTTATAGTTGAGTTGCCTAGTTAGAAACTGGATTCTGTTATGAGTTAAGTCTAGAGTTCTCGAAACTAGTTTCCAGTATTATCCTAGTGAAAGTCTAGCCTTGTGCACATTGATCGAATTTCCATAACGCCAGTTTTGAATATTTATATTATCGATTGATTTTGACTTGCAGGTTGGCAAGCGCTTTAAGTTTCGCTGAGAACTTACTTTTATTATATCGTTTTAATGTTTTCTCTTTTTAAATATTTCGATATAATAAAACTATAATTTTTCCATATGATATAATATGGCTGGGAGAACGTCCGAGTTACTCCCCACTGACGTGGCTGTTATGTTTATAACATGACAGGTATTTGCTGCTGGGTTTTGGGTGTGAGCTAGCGAGTAGCGTGGATCCTACTCTTTCTTCATTCTTGTAATTTATGGATTTGTATAAACCCGTTTGGAGATCTTACTTTTAGCCCTTTTGTAAAAAGAGACCTTTTGTATTGACTTACCATTTCTTTTAATAAGATATAGTTTGTCTGTGTGTTTTAATCCCAACTCAATAGTGTTTCCGCCACTGTATTGCGTTAAAATTTTTAGGGGATTCCATCAAGTATTATATGTTGTGTAAAGGATGGACTTTTTCTAATGTACAAATATTTCCATCGCTATTTTTCTAATGTACAGACACATTAACATGATGTATAGTCACACACAACAAGTTGTACAGTCACACTCAACATGGTGTATAGTCACAGTCATCAAGTCATAAAACCAGTTTAGATTTCTGCCTTTCAAATATCACACACTTCATTTTTTAGAATCACAGTCAGTATCTTGTAGAATCACAGTCAGTATCTCGTACAATCACACTCACGCTCCACCTCTTGTCACAGAATCACACTCTTCCTACTGTAGAGTCACACTCATTACGTTACACAATCACACTCACTTATTTCGTCTCAACCAACGATTAAGGGCATAATGTTCTTGTGCAGCTGTATTTGTAGCCAAACATAATGCATTTCAAAGACACACTAATGCATTTCAAAAAACAAATGTTATTTCAAACGATTACAAACGATTGCTATTTCAATGTATTTTTATAGCCAATAAACAAAAAACAATTTTGCCCCCATGATTTACGACTACGCCATGTTAGAAATGATTGAGGTCCGCAATAGGCGAAAACAATATCACGGACCTTGACCATTTCAAACATCGACAAACTTTATCTTTCAAAAAAATGTTTCTCCACAACAGAAGATATTCACAAACAATCCTCTGTTTACGACTACGCCATATTAGAAATGATTCAGGTCCACAATAGGCGAAAACAATATCACGGACCTTGACCATTTCAAACGTCGACAATCACTACAAGACAAGAGAGTTTTAATGGCGTTTAATTTAGGCTTAGGCGGCATATGTAAATGCCGCAAAAAGTTATAACAACATTTGATTTAATGTCGCGTAATTCAATGTCGTTAGAAATTTTGGTGGCATTTATTGTATATGCTGGTAAATGCCTTATATAAACGCTGCCTAAGCCTTTTTCATTAATGTTGACATCCATGAATTTTTCTTTTTTCCTTTCATATTAAGATTTTTACTTTTTCCTTTAATAATAATTTTTCATTGATATACATGACATTATTGTTCATTTTAACTTTTTTTTGGCAATTTGCCATTTTTAAAAAATAAAAGTAACTAATTAAAAAAGACAAAACATATACTCCGTAAAACATTATCATGTACTCCGTATAATATTAAAAATAAAAATTGTCATTACAATTAAGTTACTCCATATCAGTAGCAACTCAATTCGTTAAGACCTAATCGAAACATAACCTAAGCCTACATTTGTCTCATCCGAAAGTCGAAATTGCTAGAGTTGATAGATAATCCAACACTAAGCTTCTGTTTTTTGGGGCTGTGTCTCGTAGTGCAACCACTCCTTTTATGCTGGACTATACTAAGCCATTGTCAAAACCAATATGCCATGAATCCTTCTTCTATAATCCAACCTAGGCAAAGAAAACCAAATATTACACATTGCTTATAAAAATTATATGCTTGTCCCAATATAGAGGCTATCTAAGTTTGTAATAAAAAGAAGGATAAAGACTTACAGTACTGTTTCTTTTTGTCATTTGTATGAAACAAATGTAGTATTGCGGTGGGCTACATAACATGTTTGCTAGCAGTAAACCTGCAAATTGAAGTCCCTAATCAAAGAAAACCAAATGAATGATTGCGGCGGGCTACATAAATTTACTTTTGTGTGGGAGAGAAGTAAACCTGCAAAAAGTCTGAAATCTTAACGTATCTTTACGTTTAATTCATTTTTCATGGTCCCTACGAAGTTTAACTATTGCTAGTAACAACTTAGAGATAAATACTATGGAAGAGATGCACCATTTACATATCAAGAAACCAAGACAGATGTGTTTTTCAATGGGCTACTGTGGAAACAATAGTACATATGAGAGTGAGTGATGATTACCCGTTTAATCTTTTGAGCGACAAGAACTTGGATTCATAGCGGCAGTGAAATCTTAAAAGCGCATGGGTGATGTTTTCTACTGAAAACAAAATAGTTGCCTTCTCAATCTTCAAGTACTTATTTGAAAGCCGTTTTCCTCTATTTCCTTTCTCAAGAAGCAAAATTCTGCTATTAGTCGTATAATTTATAACCACAACAGAACAATTGAGAGGCTTCACATTTTTGTCAACTATGTAAATTTGGAAGAAGACTAATTATTTTGCAGTGCATAAAACCATCGATAATGTCAGGCCAAAACGACTCCTGAGACATTAAAATCGAGTGAAACTAATCTTAATAAAAACACATACCTCTGAGACATTTCTCGACTTATACTATAAAATAGAAGGAACTCTGTAATTCTAACTAACATAAATTTCAATATGATTAATTGGAAAACTGAACCGAAGTCGAGTCTAATTATATTATCTAACCTCATACCTTACTATTTGTAGAATCTCGCAAAGCTTAGTTCACTCTAAAATCGGCATTCAAGTTGAACTAATTCGGCTAAACCTACCCAAGTCATCATTCACATCCCACATAATTACCATTTTAGCTAAACAAAACCCAAATCTCGGAACATCTAATCACAACCATCAACCTAATTTGATAGTATTCACTGAGTTAGTACCCAATTTAGCAAAACCCAATCCTAAATTGGCATTCAATACCCACTTAATCACTATATCAACTAAACCAAACCCAAATTCAAATTCATGCTTCAGCAAATCCAAGTTCACAGGCCTTCAAATATACTACATGCCCATTTAAATGCAATAGTTATATGAAAAAGATAGAGTAGAAATAACCAATTACCACGGATAGATTCCATCACTTTCAATAAGTTGTTTCATCAGTTCATCAAACCTGAGAATTCGGTAGAGATTCATCGTGCTTAGCGAGCGAGCATGTTCAACGCCGTCGTTATGTCAAATTCCCTAAAAATCAAATACAAAATGCAATTAAAATCGAAAATAAGAAACCATAGAGGGTCATAATCGAAACCAAATCGACTGATTTCTACGATTAATAAAAAATCCCTGATAAAACCAATGGATTCAACTGATCTTAGGAATGATTCGTTGTGCCTTAAATTATAGACGAATTAGATACCGTGAACAAAAAGGGAGGAGAAATATTGAAGAATCAGGTGATAGAAATAAAATGGAAATTGATTAGGAATTTTCGAATAATGGATGATTAAGGAGAAGTAGAAAAGAGGAGACTTGGAGGAACCCTAAGGTGAGGAGAAAGATGGAAGAACCGTGTGTTTGCTTTTTGGGAGGGAAATACTGAAATATTGGTGAGGACTTGAGAGGAAACAGCGTGGAATCGTCAAAAAAATAGTTTAAGGCGACATTTAAATGATTTGCCAAATTAAATGCCATGTTAAGTATAATTAAGGTGACATTTTTAATTTATGCATCTAGATTAATGCCGCCTAATAGATAATCTCTTGTAGTGAATCTTTATATTTAAAAAAAATGGTTCTCCATAGCATACGATATTCACAAACAATCCTCCTCGGCAACCCTTACCAGGTCCTCCTCCTCCTCAACATCAACAAACAAGTCAGCAATAGGTGGGTCCTCAGCGAATGGGTTGGGGTAGTTCCTCTTGTCATGGTGGCCCATCCTCTTGCAGTTGTTTCACAATCGTTTGGGCTTCACGACAATTGCAGCAACCTTCGCCTTAGAAGATAGCATCCGCTTCCCACTGCCCTTATTCTTAGCTTTCTTCGGGGGCAATATCGTTATTTCAATTGTGCTCGTACAGCCAAGGATATCCTCTATTTCTTGCATCTTGCTACAACAACCAGCAAAGGGTACTACATCGGATCTGAAGTCGCGAATGATGTCAGCTAAGTTACTAACGTCTTCCTTACCCATTCTGCTGACATGACTGATGGTCTCATAGAACTCCGAAAACAGCCTCGTGACTGTAACGGCCTTCTCATCGCTTAGGCGACTCTCTGTCATGGGTCATGCATTAACAATACGTAGAGCATCCTTTGTCCATCAACAAACCACGTACCCTTCCGGGATCGTCTCTCGTCTTTTGGATGAATATATCCAAATAGCGTGCCTGCAGAGAATTCCATACCGACGGAAAGTACAGCTGACTTCAAAGGTACCTGTGAGTGCATTAAACACATAAAGAGTGCGACTCTCAACCATACGGACAATAACTACACAACATACAGAATGTGACTTTCAAAAGGTATATTCACACCCTTTACATGGTATAGTCACACCCATTATGCTGCATAGTCACAGTCTTTATGTTGCAGAATCAAACGCATTACGTTGTATAATCAAACGCACCGCATTTTAGAGTCACACCCATTATTTTGTATAGTCACACTCCTTGAATTGTAGAATAAAACTCATTGCGTTGTGCATTCACACTCATCACGTTGTATAGTCACACTCATCGTATTTTATAATCACACCGTCTAGGTTATAGAGTCACATTCAGACTATGTGAGTGTGACTAGACAACGTGGACAGTGACATTTTATGCCAATACCTAGATTGTATTCAACAATGTAGTTATGGTCCCGAATGGAGTCCATAACTGTTGTCGCTTCAATCCCGTCCTTCTCCTGATACCCACGAACACTGCACGTGTACAGCGAAAACTTGACCACTTCCTGAAAGTGTGCAAACGCCACATGCGTGTACACCCTTGCCGCGTGAGTCTCCATCGGATTCGTAGTTCCAGTCTTGGGAAATTTCTGCCGGTTATCGTTGTCTAGACTCTTTTGTATGTGCCTCTGTTGGTCCATCGCACTTTCGAAGCGCATCCAGAACTGGACCAACGTACCTTTGTTGTCTTCATACTTTTTGAAGAAGCTGTTCTCACTCTCTGATCTTTGCGTTGTCCTCATAATTCGGGACATCCTCAGCTCCCTGCATTGCGCGGCGACCCATTTGCTCCTGATGCCATACACATCTTCGAACCATTCGATCCCCACAGCATCATGGTCGATCATAATCCGCCCCCACCTATCATCGAACTTCAACGCCTCGATGTCATCATCCCAAATAATAGCGTTGAGGTCTTTCACGAATTCCGAGGCCTCCTCTCTTGATCCATCGTACTTCGTTGGAACCTTGTTCATGATGTGCCACGTGCAGCACCATTGCTGCGCGGCTTTGAATATTTTCAGGACCGCTTTTAAAATCTCGGGATCCTGGTCTGTCATGATATAACACGGTTCCTTCCCACCCATGGCTTCCAGAAACCGGGAGAGGATCCAGATAAATGACTTGTAGTCCTCCTTTAATAGCGACACCCCGTAGAACGTGACAGATCGTTTGTGGTTGTCCACACCGGTGAACGGTGTGAACACCATAGAATACATGTTGGTTCCGTACGTTGGGTCGAACAAAACTGCATCCCCGAATGCCGCGTAGTTCCTTCGCGATGCACCATCCTCCCAAATGACCCTGCGTAAGCTTCCGTCTGCATCGACATCGTATTCAAAGCAAAAATCCTCCTGCCTGTCCCTCAAACTATTGAACCGGTCTATGAACAATTGACCATCCTGCTCGTGAACGAAGCACTTGACGTCCCTACCCCAGTTCTTGAAATTAATCAACGATGCTCCGATGTTCTGAAATCCACCCGACATCTCCTTGCACATCCTGTATGTCCGAGTCGCCCCAATCTTCAGCTGCACACACAAAATTGCAACTGCATTAATCGCACACAGTTAGTGGTCACCTAAGCACATTGTTCACAAACGTTACACACCCACGAGTTGCAAACGATCATCTCCTTGTGATATCTTGAGAGACTTCGAGATGACTTTTGAAACTCTCTATCGTTGACCATCATAAGTTCGTGGTTGTGTTCCTCGATGAACTCTTCAATAAAAACCTCCCGATCATCGCACAGAGCCTAATCCCACAGACTCTTGCCCCTCCTTCTCTCCCGTGCTCGACAACTTCACCATGCTCTAGCTAGCTGTTTTGCCCTCCTTATTACAATCCAACAATTTCTTCTTAATCGAACCATCATAAGATCTAGTTATCGCGTACCTCTTCGCCTCGAAACCAAGGGAACATGCGTAAGATTGATAAAACTGGAATGTTCCGTCGATGTCCACGATCTTCTGCCCTACGTAAGGCACACTCATTGTGTCTTCAAATAACATATAGGGTGGAACAAAAAAGAACGATCCCCTAAACTCGAACCCAGACTCTGACTCTGACTCGGTCGGTGTCCGGCACGTCTCCTTCACTAATGGTCAGCTTGTAGACTCGGCCTTGGCTGTCGGTCCACTTGATGGTATTCCTGCATGCCCTTTTTCCAGTATCAACACAAACTTCTGAGATCAACTTCGAAGGATCGAACCTGTTGCTCCGGAGAATAAGGTTCACCAACTCTTCTTTAGGGGTCGGGACCGCCTTGTCCTCCCCAAATAGGAGCCTCAGCACGGGCTCTGTATTGCCAGCACTCTCCCTTGATTCAGATTGGATGAGGACAAATATGTCATCCGGGATATAGTTGCATTCCGAGCTAATTTAGTCTCGGGATATGCGATAGTTGGTTGGTACAGACCAACTTGGACAGCCCCGAACACTGGTGTGATGAAGTAGTCAGCCAACCGTGGGCTGTAAGGGCCCAAGTGGGTACCCTTGATGATGTTGTTGGCCTTCTCAATACCTGCCCGAACCACATTTCCCGGGGTCACAGCGTACCCTGAGCCGAAGCGAGATTCTCCGTCGTTCAGGACTTCAATAATCTTCCCAGCTGGAAGATATGGTCTCGACGTAGCCCCGGTAAATACCCCAAATTTTGTAGCATCGTGTCGATGCTAGTCGTAAAAGAGGGCCTGAAAAGGTAATCCTCCTCAATCATCCCCACAAAATCGAACCCCCAAAGGTACGTGCGGTCTGTGGCATTGCAGCTAGCCACAGTCATAGGGGTTGCCTCTTAAGTAATAATACTGTCTTGCATAGGCATTTTGCCCTTTCGATGATGAGTGGAGGACACCGCCTTAACGGCGTGGATCCATGGCCTTCCTAAGAGCAGATTGAAAGAGGAGGTGACATCGATCACCTGGAACTCTAGCTCTTTTTCAATTGTGCGCGTTATAATTGTTAGCTTAACGGCCCCAGCAACCGACTTCGGGCTTCCATCAAAAGCCTGGATGGTTTGAGCAGTCGGTATGTAATCGGCCTCAGTGATGCCAAAAGCTTTGGCAGTCCTTAAAGGGAGGACATTCACAGCAGACCCATCATCAATTAGGGTCATTGGGAGGTACTTCCCCCGACCAATCATCGTGATGTATAAGGCCAGATTATGAGAGGCCCCGAACGGTGGTAGGTAGGACTCCGAGAAGGTGATTAATGGGCCTTCTTCCTTGGACTTGCCCTTGAGGTAGGGCATGATTGTGGCTACCATTTCAGTAGGGGTAACCTGGGAGTCAACCTTGATTTGATCGAGGGCCTTAGTAAGTGCCTCTCGATGATCTTGCGAGCTAACCAAGAGTTGCCATATAGTGAGGTCAACCCGAGCCTTCTTCAGTTGTTTGACAAGAGCCGTATCAGTACTCGGCTCTTCTAGGGCAATTTCCGTCCTGGCATGTTCAGTGACGGTTGCTGGGACCGGGGTGTCCTTAGAGCTAGTAGCTTGGTAAGGACGACCGGCATTGGCGAGGTGATTACTGGCTAAGACCTTGGACTTAGCTTTCCGGATCTCTTCGGGGGTAATAGGGAAAACTTCCCCTTTGGTGAGGTACACATCATCCTCATCATCGAACCAGATCCCATTGATTTGTGGGATGAAAGGAGAGATAAGGTGAGAACAGTCGATCACCTCCCCGGTGAAGATAGCATGAGAGCTGAAGGGGTTGTCTTTGTTTCTTGGTTTTTCCCCGGGCAACGGTATTTTCCCACTCTCGATGAGGTCCTGAATCAGATGCTTCAACTTCCAACATTTCTCAGTATCATGCCCATTACCCCGATGATATTGGCAGTAGGCTTGGACATTGTATCTTTTGGAACGTTTCTCAACCGGGACTTCAGGAGTCGGGCCTATTGGTTGGATCAGACCCTTGTAAGACCGCCTCAGTAAGACGTATATATAGGTAGTCCCTATATCGGTGAATACCCGAGGTGGAGTATTCCTTTTGGACGGGGCATCTAGTAGATGAACCGCGTCAAAGATGCTGCGGGTTGCAGCCGGGGGCTTAGTAGTGGACGAAGAAGCCCATTGGTATCCCTTGCTAGAGGCCTTAGTAAGGCCCTCTAGTCTTAGATCATCTTCAATCTTCATACCCATTTCAGTAAGGGTAGTGAAATTGGGTATGACAGCGTACCGGAGATGGACCCAGTAGGAGGGAAGGAGGTTCTTGACAAAGGCCTCCACCAAAGCTTTTTCATTGGGCTTATCAACCAGTTTAACACTCTCGGCCCTCCAGCGTTGAAGGTATTTGGTAAAACCTTCCTTGGGCTCTTGGGCCATAACTTCCAGGGAGCGTATTATGGTCTGGATCTCAGTGTTATCAGCATAGTTCCGAGCAAATTCTGTAGCCACATCATCCCAAGTTGGGAATTTCTTGGGGTCTAGCCTGTAGTACCAAACCTTTAAGTGTTTCTCATGAGAAGCAGGGAACAGATTCTTAAACATGCTTGAGTCAACCCCCTTGATTGCCATAAACTCCTTGAAGGCCCGCACATGTAGCAACGGGTCTTCGGTTCCCTCGAACATGGCCAAACCTGTGAGGTTCAGGTTTGCGGGAAGCTTGTCGTTCACCGGGGAGTAGTCTCGGGAACTATCTCGATGGATGTTGTTTTCCCCAGATAGGTGGACTTGTTCCTCTAGCCGGCGCACCGCGCTAACTAGTTCAGCTATGGGCCCAGTATTTCCCGGCCCAGTGGCAGGAGTCCCTTGCTCCACGACAGACACCCATGCAGCGACTGCTGCCTGTTCATCTCTTATGGTAGCCAATTGTGTCTCGATTTGGGTCTGTTTGGCAACCATGGCAACCATTGAGGTCTTCAAATTGGTCAAGTCTGCCTCCATTTCATTTCTGTGTCTAGTTGACGGTGGCCTGTCTGTAAGAACACCGCGTAATCAGAAACTGAACCCGAACCTTAGAATTGAAATAGTACATTCGGAGCAAGGAAAAGACCGAAAAAGGAAATGACTCGGAAAAGACACCTAGACGGGTGACTCTTGAATGGTGTGCCTTCGTTAGGATTTGGCTATGTGGGCCGAATCCTGTTCGAAGGAAGGTCCACGTGAGATTTTCCCCAGACTTTGGACTCGAGTGTGTAAATGGGCCTTCCTTTGTAGAAGTATGTCCTACGTAGGTTAGCCATGCCTTAGACAAATAAGGCTGACCGGGATAGGGAGGAAACTCGTGATGTAAGATCGACGGAGTTTCGACGCTAAAAAAAACCTTCGACGACTTATAGAAGACCCGACACTACTAAATATGGGAAGTCCTAAGAAGAGGAAACTTTTTGAAGAGAAAGTTTAAATTCCGAGAAAGTCGGTGGACGGTCCCGAGTTTTAAAGTTGGCAAAAATGCCGTCGGGGCCGATTTTTTTGAAAAGTAAAAAAAAATTGAATTTTGAAATGGATAGCATACCGGCTAAAAATAGACTATTTGGAGTCAAATTATAAGTCCTAAATTCGGTAGCTTTCCGGTTTTTGAAATTTGAATATTTTTTGAAAAGATGCATTTTTTTAAATGACGGTTTTTGAAAACGACACGGAAATCAAGTAGCACGTAGTCACGTAAGCATTATAACGACGCCATGTATGCTTTACACTAAGTCTCGGTCGGTCGAAATAGGGTCTATACCAGTGTGCATGGCCTTTCCAAGAATCGGGACGGGCTTCCTAAGTCTAGTTGAGCTTAGAACATGCCGCGAAACCCATACGAATTAGCCATGAACACCTTGCCATATCCATATTGGAGTATATCACAGTATAGTGGGATGTCGGTCACCAGTACCGGCCCAGGAAAAGATGGGGTTATGCATGAACCGTATGACTAAAACGCGTATTGTACTAAAATTAAACGATTTCTACTCGAGTCTCACCCTGAGGATGCCGTGGTAAGTCACGCATTAGTTATCCCCATCCGAGTCGCCAAATTGTGGATATGACATAGGTCCACCCCGACGCGGCCACGCACGGGTTTGGGCGGCGAAATGTTTCCCATGTAAGATGGTTCTCGGGTTGAAATTTAAGTCGAATTAGGAGTCGCCACCGAATTTTGTGGGAGTTCGGGCCCATGTGAACCCACTCTATATCGTTGTGACCGTGCACAAAGTACGATCCATTTCGATTTCAGATTTTATGGGGTTCGTCCCTTTGCATTGCGATACCGATACCGTTATTATCGGTTACCGTGTATTGAATGACTCTCGTGCGCCAACGGTTTCGGACATCCGGTGTAATCCCCTAGAAAATCTAACGCGATACACTGGAGAAAACACTGTAAAGTCAGGATTAAAACACACTGTAACTATGTCTTAGTAAAATTAAAATGGTAAAGTCAAACAATAGGCCTTAAATAAAATGGCCAAAATTTAAAACAATCCACAAAAGGGGTTTGAACAATCCATAGGAAATAATTATAAAAATAAATAAGCAGGATCCACACTGCTCGCTAGCCCACACCGGGAACACGTATACCTGCCATGTTAAAACATAACAACCATAATCAGTGGGGAGTAGCGGCAACGTTCTCCCAGCCGTATAACAGGATTTTAAAACAGTAATTACTAATTTAGGAAAAACAGTAAGAAAACGAAAAACGGTAAAACATAATATTAAAATAATTTTTCAGTGAAAAACTTCACGTATCGAAACAATATAATAAAATGAGTTTTCCGGAGAAAACATAAAACATTTGGCTACCTGCAAATCAAAATTATATCGATAATAATAAAAATATTCAAAATGGCGTTATGGATAGAATTAGTGTCGACGGCTAGACTTTCAATAGGAGAATACTAAAACTAGCTTCAAGAACTTAGTTCAAACAAATCAAACTTCGGTCTCTAACTAGGCTACTCAACCATAATAGGACGGCGACTTATAAATGCGTGGCCCTAGTTTAAGATGACATGTACACCCCTCCCAAGCACCATAAATACTCAGTTCAACCCGACGGCGTCTTACACTGCGAGGCACGAGCTTAAGAAAATATACACACACTCCCGAACACAATATATGCTCGGTTCAACAACCAGTGTGCCCCATAAAGACACACCAGCCTTATAGTTGATGGCAAAAACGTAAACCCCAGGTTATATTACTCTAACCTCACACTTGTCCTTATTCCATAACTCCAAAACAAAGTCATTATCGATATTCAAAAGATATAATCATTATAAATAATAAGAGAAAGAAAAGAAAAGGATCACTTTCCAAAAGAGGAAACTTTTCTCTTTTAGGAAACTTCTATTTTTAGAAACTTTACCCAAAATAGCATCATATCAAAATATCAAAAATATTAGTTCATACTAATAACACCTTTTTAGTAAACAATATAGATTTATAAAACAAGTACTTTCGGCCTTAACCATATTAATTCTTAAAACGAAAAATTTGAGTTAATGAAATTATTGAAACGTCATACAAGTGTTTATAAAATGATTTAGAAATGTTTTAAACATTTTAAATACTACTAATTAGGGTGTTTCCAAAATTTACAAAGCTAAAATTCCCTAATTATTATTACTTTCGACAATACGATTATAAATAGGATTTTACGGCAAATGTCAAATTAAATCTTTTAACATCTTTTATTTAATTAAACCATTGGATATCTTCAGAATATGTTAAGAGATGATTTAAATCTTAAATTTTCAGATTTAAACATTTCAAAATTGTTGGAAAAATAATTCTTTTAGGTAAGACGAAACATTTTAACGATAAATCACAATTTGTCGAAAAGCAATGCTTATTAATTAAAGACTTTAATAAATAGTAAAAAAAATTACGTAAAAAAGTTAAAATATATTTATGGACATTCTTCCAGAAAAGAAAATTTTCCAGAATCCTAAAACTCGGTTTTTAAAGCGTTTTCTCTTTAATCGTCTAATCTCGACAATAACGATTAATAAAAATAGTAATTACAAAACGATTTAAGTATTAATATCCAAAAATAATTATTAAACCTAAAAATCATGATTTTCCAGAATCTACCAAATTTCCCATATTTCCAAAAATTCTAGATTTAAAAAATCCCGTCAAAATCGTCTTTAAAACCCGTTTTCACAATTAACGACGATTCCATTAATAAAACTTTTCGTTCCAAAAATTTATTATGGCACTAAAAATCATAAAATTACATTTTAATATGAAATCATCAGAATCACATTTTTCCAGATTTAATCATAGGACCAGAAATCGAGAATTTAAACGACAAACACAGTTTTAACGATAAACGATGATTTAAAGAGATTAATTAATTCATCCACTTAACAATTCCGAAAAATTCAGGAAATTCTATTTCATCAGAAAGTTTCACCATGTCAAAAATTAGATTAAAATAAAATGTTTAGATACTAGAACTAAAAATCGGCTTTTATTCGTTTTTGTCCGATAACTGTAATAATTCAATAGTCGATATCAAAAATACCAGAAAAATACCAAATTATAAAAAATCATCAAAAATCTCATTTTACAGAATAAAATCATATATTACAAGTTTTGGCCGAATATTACGATTTTACAAATTAATATGACGATTTAATCGTTAATCTCGTAAAAGCGATAAAAATTACCGAAACATGCGAATTTCCAACTTTTAAAAATTTTCCAGATTATATGACATACAAATATTTTCAAAAATAAAATTATAATTATATACATGCAATTACACAAATAAAATCAAGTAATACCGAGTAACATCGTCGTTACCTCTAGTCCAAATCGGAATCGATAATATACTCGTCGGCCTCGGGATCGTCCACAAATCCTTAACACACAAAAATCATGGCAGAAAAATACCATGAGAAAAAACTAAGAAAATCAAGGAGAATAACGATCGAAAACAACATCGATTATTACCTTAACGGAAGGATCGCAATGACGATAAAAACGAGATGATTATGACTCGAATTGGAGCAAGAATCAGCCTACGAATTCTGAAGTATGTCACGGTTTTGGGAAAGATGAAGGACTATTTTTTTTGTTTATGAGAAAAATGAGTGTAAGAAAGAAATGGATGGTTTCTAAGCATAAATGATGATAAATTTTGATGAAAACAAGGTGGAACCATAGCCTAAATGAATCAGCCAAATGAAGAGGAGAGGGAGTACGAAAAGTTTGATCATAAACCATCAAATAAATGAAAAGAAAAGAATTACGTAATTATGTTTTAACGTAATAAAATGGAACGTATTATGAAAACCTAGTGAGGGTGTCACTAGTAGAAAAAAGCTCATTTGCAGCTCCAAAATATCTATCATTTGCGGCATTTTAGGCCATGAAGCAAATGGCGGGGAAGCAAATAAAATATTATTTGCGGCGTTCTAAAAACGCCTCAAATAATACTTATTTGCGGCGTCATTATGCAAAAATGCCTCAAATAACTGCATTATCTGCGGCGTTTTTATCAAAAAAACTCCTCAAATACTCGCATTATTTGCGGCGTTCTATGCAGGAAACGCCTCAAATAATGAATTGACGCCGCAAATAAATATATTTGGCGCATCTAAAACAATTATAAATACGTCACAAATACATTTCTAAAATGAAAAGAAAACCTTTTTTTTTTTGAGACTTTTGGTACCATCCAAATTTTCAATAACACCAAAGATGCCAATATACACCTCAAAAGGGCATCAACAAATTGTCAAATCCAAATGATTCATAGTGATGCAACTTAACATATTATCCACCATTCAAAAGAGCATTCTACTACAATCGACTTAGAAATCTAAAATTACTTAGCATTTTACGTACACCGAGAAGTAAAGTAAGAAGCCCACTTGTCCCGTACATCATTAAGCTCATCTTGGCTGTAGTTGTACTGCTGCTCTTTGCGTGAGATCCAAACCTAACATAATGCCACAAAATCAATCAATATTCATAATTCATATGCATCCATATTTACAAAATATCCAATTTCAACAACTTCAACATCCACAAAATTGACCAATCAAGCACAAGTTCACGAACCTAATTTCATAATCCATATTCATCCTATAATAGTTCAATCTAACTTACAAAGGGAAATTGAATTAGTAATTTTTCGTACGATCCCCTACCCCACCACAGTTCATACTCATAACCCATTGGATCATAGTAATGAAAAGCGTACCTTATCCAAGTCACTTATCGTGGAGCAAATTTTTACTATATCGTGCATAAACCGCATCACATATAAGCCATGGTCCATGTCTCCACTTTGTTAAGGGCACTACCAAGACAAAACAAAAACATCGGTATTCACATCCCAAAAAATTAAACTCAAATGATCGAAAACACAAAGTAATGAACTTTTAAACGTTTACCCTCATAGATTTCCAAAATGGTTCATTTCTTTTGACCTTCATTTCACCACCACTCATTTTGAACCTCTTTAGAGCCCTACAAATCAAAGGTTATTATGTTTTTTATTTTGTTTTTAAAGTTACTCAAACAAAATTAAGCTTTTAATTTTTACCTACCTATTGACCACCATCTTCACGTATAACTTGCGACCTTCTTTAAGGGTTACTGAGTCAAACTCATAGATGGTGTAAGTTCGAGGGCAAATCACAAGTAAGACCCAATGCTTACTACAAAAAAGACACGTTCATGTTTATTACTCCGTAGTATATACAATAATGAGAAAAATATTAGTAAGTCAACGACGATGATATTCGTTAGTATTACCTGTCACATATCGGGGCCAAGATAAATTCATTACCACCAACAGTTGACTTTAGGAATGCATTACTAATGTAGGCTATTACATCCTCTGTTTTTTTCTTCAACCTACTTTCAATCGTGGCAGCCGGACATAACCATCCAATTCGGAGTCCACTTTCGTCTTTCTCCATATCCTCTCGAAGAGCCCTACAAAAACATTAAACCAATTAGGTCCTTAAATGAAGATATTTTTTCTGTTTACTAATCACCATCAACATTACTTAACCATGTTGGGGGTTCCATGTAATTGCATAACCGGGAATATAAAAAGGATATTAAGATATGTTAGACTTAGAAAAATAGTCAATGAAATATAAGGAAAAAGAATCAGCTACTTATCTATTCCTTACATGACAATTTACTGCTTTTAATTGGTGATATACGCCAATGCTAGTTTACTAATGCAAATTGTTATTCTAGCCACTTATCTAGCCTTTTAATTGCATGGTACAGGATATGATTTAGTAGCACAGAGTAAGAATCCATCCAGTTTAGATCAATCGTATTACTAAGCTAGTTTCGTTTTCTTAAGTATATTTTGTGTGTTTTTTCTAATTACGTCCTGAATGAACTAAGTAGCTAGTTCAATGTTTATTATCAATGTTTTTTTCATGCTGCATCGTTTGCCTCTTTTAAGGTATGATAACCTCACCTAAGAATATCTTTTAAATATGTTTTTTTTGTTTGTGTGTATTGCATTTAGGGTTGCAGATCATATACTTTGTGGTACATAGGTCCCTGGAAATGAGAATCCCTCAACTCTTATTGTATTTGCTACGAAGTCTATGAATGCTGGCCAGGTTATTTCTAAGCTACACATAATCGAGCTTGGTGCCCAGCCAAGTTTGTTCACTGCTCTCTTGAACTATTTTCTTCTTGTGAGCGTGTTCATTATCACACCGCTATATGGTCTTCTAGTAACAGAACGTGCCAATAGATTCTGAATCAGTACTTTTTTCTCCTGGACCAAATTTTACGATGTACTGAGTCACTATCCTGTTTCTTTTGCTTATTAATTCCTTTTAATCATTTTGACAGGAAAGCCAGTCTTTACAAAGAAACAAGCTGATCTATTTTTTCCTCCAGATTTTAACGATGACTTTCCAGTCTCACATCTACATTTCCTGGTAAGTGTCTAGAGTTTTGATTGACTGTTTCAAGTTTCAACTATGGAAGCTGTCGGTTTTCTGCAAATTAAGTCCTCCAGCAGAGAGATTTTTAGAGTTTTCGGCACCTTGATTTATGGACATTTTGTTGCACCAATACATCTGTTTCAACTGCTGGACCATTTAGCCTTAGCTCCACTACATCTGACAGCAGTCTGCCGTTTTCATTTGGTGAGTATATATCAGATAGTAGAGTCTTTAGGCACTCCTTTAGAGTCTTTAGAAACAAGCTCATCTAACCTAAAACCAATTTCATCTAACTTAAACAATTTTTCATCTAATTTAACCCTAAATTAAACTGAAATTTAATTTAACCCTAAATCTAATTAAACCCTAATCTAACTAACAAATTTACTCTAAATTAAACTAACCTAGGTTGAATTCATCAAATATACAACAATAATAAAGCAAAACTAAACAAAATTAAACAACAAATTTAATTAAAAAACATACCCTAACTCGAAATTGGGGATTTTCAGGAATTGAGAGGAGCTCCGGCGAAAGACTGGAACGGCGGCCGACGTAGAGGAGGTCCGGCGCCCCGTCAGCGTCCGGCGAACGTGACGTCCGGCGAGGGGAGGGTAGGCTTAGGTATTGATCACGAAAATGGGGGAGGGTAAGGGTGTTGCGTGTGTTGGGTTTTTTTTTTACTCGACTTTTAATATTTATTTCCGCATATAATTCAATATATCAAAAATGTTGATACGGTTGCCGCGAACTTGTTTCCCGGGTCTAGAGGTTAATTGGAGATATTGGTGTCAAATGCGGACTTGGTTATTGGAGTATGGACGTATTGTCTGATACTCTGCTGCAATATGTATGAATCGGTCGGTAATTTATATAAATCGGTCAGTAATGACGCTGAATGAAGGCTGGGGGTTAACAACGAGATGGAGTAGGATGGTAGGGAGAAGACATAAGTTGGGCGTTTAATTGATTTTTTTTTCTTTTTTTTCTTTTTTGTTTTGCTGCCGACAATAAGAACAAATTGGTGTTAATTTGTATATCCAACTAAGTGCACACAATTTTTATAACTTAATTTAAACTTACAGTGACATTAGACCGGTTAAAAATTGACCCGATATAAAAACCCGACCTGAAACCGTTGGAATAAAAATCCAAAAAATTTCACCCGAAAATGACCGAAATCCGAAACTAACCCGACCTAATAATAACCCGAATATTTTGGCCTGGGTCAAAACATGCCTGAATACGTTACCCGTCCAAAAATAGATAAATTAAAAAAAGTATTGCTATTATACATTAAGTCAGGGGTACGGCGTGGATGAGAGAGTGCCGATTTTTTTGTTTTATTTTAATAATATATTAAATAATCCCAAAATTGGTAAAGAGCCTTTTTTTTGCTTACAATAAGATGGGTGAAAATTTAGAAGTAATATTATTTGCTGCTATTTGGCTAAGATGTCGCAAATGAGGAGCCGCAAATGAGCCTTTTTCTACTAGTGACAAGGAGGTGCGTCGGTCCAAAACATTGTGAAGTGGCCTCAAATAATTTGTAAGTTGATAAAAAGTATAATCGTAAAATAGTTAAAGGCATTTCAATGTAATTCGAGTAAACCTCGCGTAAGAAAATAATTATTCGCGAAACTTCGTATTAAAAACATAAATGGCTACTCTTTAGTAAACAAAAATATTTCTTAGTTGAAAATATTATACAAATGTATTTAAACATTTTTAGGAAGAAGAATAGCTTAAATCCGAGCTTAAAAATGTCAATTCGAAGAGAAATAGAATTCCTCGCGGAAAACAAATTAGTTTACGAAGAAAATCAAATAAATAGATTTGAAAGAATTAAAATCTTTAAAATTAAAATTAAAAATCATTAAACTCAACAATGAAAATAGAGCTTAGTAAAAAGATGAAATGCAAGGCCGAAATGTGACAGAGTCATAACGGTAAAGACAAAAACGCTAGGAAAAATAGCGGGTGTTACATCCGGAAACCGAGGTTCTAAGTAAAGGGTAAGGGTACGTGTTGGGAAGCCCACTAAGGACATTCAACCCCGCCCGCACTTAGCAGCCTCTACGAAGACATCGTTCGAGTTTATAATACGCGTGCTAGTAATCCGGTAAAATGTTATGCAAACAACGTTTTACAAGATATAAATATCGAATGAGTTGCTACGTCATTTTAATGCATCTCGGTTCACGTCAAAGTGATTTAGCATGCGATGTTCATTTATAAACGGTAAAACGCAAATAAATAAAAGCAAGACAAAATAAATCGGTTACAAATTACACGGGCGGAAATACAACCCGGCCAAAATAAAATAACGAGCAAAGCCGAAATAACGATATAATAACGGTAATAATAATATGAATAGAGGATAATTATAAAAATATAATGCATGGTTTTAGAAAAAAAATGTAGGCACGTGACGCACGGTCGGTCGTGGCCGATCTGGCCACAGAATCTGTATTGCCATCCACCGTCCACAACGATGGGACGGTCACCGACCAAGGAATGCGTAATGTAATACCGGCTCCGCCCGATGAGACAGTCAGCTCTAGCCTTGGGAAGGAACTGCACAAAGCAGGCTAGGATGTAGTAGATGTTGTTGTCACTACGTCTGCGATGACAGAAATCGTCACGAATGATAATCAGCAAACAGGCGAGACTGCAGAGACCGAGACGCACACTGCTCTAGCACTACATCATTGGTACATTTTCCACTCCGACGTAGCATTTGAGTGCATGGATAACATTCCAGCAAATTTGGGGTGCACATTGGACTATGGGTCTATAATGAGGGGGGGTCCTTGTGGTCTTTGGATTCATGTGCTCCAATATAGTCATCTTTTGGGATATCCTCAGTGTGCGGAAAGATGTAATTGACTACGTCTTCGACCGATCAACGCCACGTCCATCAGGGTACGTATTTATTGTGCTGCTCATGTCGTTTTTCATGTCATTTTTTTAATAAATGTGCTAATTGGGACTTTGTTTGATCTACAGCGAAGGATTGGCCGAGTACACAGATTATGACTGCATAGCGAGGGACGACATGCAGTTGCTCGAGCCTGGCCTGCAGGTGACAAGTTACATCATTTACTGTTGGTGTAGGCTACTGAACCAGTTGATCTACAAGAAATCCGCACCAAGAGTAACCAGTAGATCTTACTTCTCTCTTGGACATACGGTACTTTCACCCCCCCAAATGTTAGCCGAAGGTGTATAGTCACACACTATTGGCTGTATAGTCATACACTATTTGCTGTATAGTCACACACTGTATATTGTCCAGTCGCACACTATAAACTGCATAATCACACGGTATAAGTTGTATAGTCATACACAAAAGGTTGTATGGTCACACACTTTCCGTTGTACAGTCACACACTTTTAGGGTGTATAATCGCACACTATAAGCTGTATACTCACAGGCAAAAGAATGTATGGTCACACACTTTACGTTGTACAGTCACACACTTTTATGGTGTATAATCACACACTAACAGATGTACAGTCACACGTAAAAGCATGCATAGTCACGCATATCAACCACACACTAACTACATGTATTACCATCGGTGCATGTGAGAACGAGCCAGTGTTGGAATTGTGGAGGAAAAGAGGCATGGGCATAAATCTGGACGAACAAATATTTTACGTGTTGGACCAGTGGATGGAAAACAGTTTCTCCGACTTTGCTTTGTACTCGAACATGGTATTATTTTGCACATACTGTTTGTTAGTAGTTGTTATCAGCACAAAATCCTGACGCATTGTTTGCAGGTGTTCATCCAGATTTTATCGGGTGACGAGGGCCACTAAAGTTGAGCCTGCATAAACTTCAATTCGGAGCAAGTAGAGTACCTCGACAACAGGTTGTACGATGAGGATTTTTCGACGTTGCCTTACTGTGGCATTGCTCGAATAGCGATCAGACCCTTTTAATTTAATATTAAATCAATTTTGTGACTTCAAATGTGTTCAACAATTGATCCTGGGTGAACTTGTTTTGTAGGCTGATAAAATGGGGGAGTACATGGTACAGCGAGGGGTAGGGAAAGGTGGGAGGATCCGTGCATTTAGGATGGTGAACGTTCCCTTATCTTGGCAGGGGGTGCGCTACTCTGCTAATGACTGTGGAGTGTACCTGATGACGCACATGATGTTGTACGCCGAGTCCCCGTTCAACTGCTCTTTGGGGATAATGGCGGCCATGAATATGTGCAGGACGGAGATCGCGGCGACCCTTATTCTTAGTGATGTGAACAAGGTGAGGGAACCTGTTTTGGAGAAAGTAGCAGCATTCGTAAAGTACAAGCAATCATTGTTGTCCGCCCGTGAGAAAGAAAAAACTCATGTAAAGCCCCAGTAGCGGAAGTGTAACACCCCGGCCCAATCCTAGGACCGGAAATGTCTGTCGCGGTAGCTCGCCAGGCTCTGTACTGGTCTCACAGACCAACACGAGTCCTTTCTAACACATTTTGTCCTCACTCATGCGCATCCTGGAAACCTTCCCAGGAAGTCAACCATCCTAAGATTGCTCTCAGCCAAGCACGCGTAACTGCGGAGTTCTTTTGCATGGATGACCAGAAAAGAAAGTGCACTTTGTTGATATGAGTAGTACTTTCAATCCCTTTAAGCAAAACTCATAAATAGGACATCTTCAATCAATGTGAGGTGTTTCAATCACTCCCACTTGAAGAACGCAACCTCCTCGTTGCGTGAAGGTAGGTGTTTGTCGTGGATCCCAACGATCAAAATAAACCAACGAACCTAGGCTTGGTAGCCAGGGCAAGTCGGGTCGAGATCCTCAGGGACGGAAAATGGGTTTAGACTAAGGTGAGCTACAATTCTGGATTAGGTTCAAGACAAACTAAACTAGGGTGATGGCTAAAGTGAACTAATGACTATGCTAAGGTCTAAAACAAGAAGTAAAAGGTAAAACAAGCAACTAATGACAAAGGGAAGCAAAGTAAATCAATAAGAAGAAAATTAGGGCTAGGTCGGGTTCATGGATGTCAAGGAGATCAAAAGAAGGAAACGGAGGTGCTAGCAGGTTTTCGTAGCCTAGGTTACGATCGGGCTCTCACTACTTAAACGGCCTAGGGGCCTCCTCACCACGCTCTCGCTACTAGTTGAGGAACCAAACCTATCAACCAAATAAGAACATGCAAGAGAAGAGGCAAGAAAAACAAGGAATGATCGTCTCAAGTCTCACAGGCATTTCATCGAGCATGTAGAGTGCTAGGCATTTAGGAATCAACAAAAACAACAACTAGCATCACCCATCTCACCCTAATCATCCCTAATCACACCCAATCCCCCTACTAACCCTAGGGGAAAACTACTCACACATACTTAAACTAAAACTAACATTAACTAGAGAAACAATCAAAGAAACAAAAGAAACATTCATTATGGAGATTGAACAAAGAGGAACAATAAACAATAGATAAAGATGAAAACTTGATTAACTATGAAAGATTAAGAGAAAAGAGAGAAAAAAGATTATACCCAACTAAGAAGATGAAAAGATGAACACTTGCATAGATGAAAACCCAAAACATCCACCAATGTTGTTAAGATTGGTAGATTATTCAAGAATCCCAGTAATACAAGAGTAACTAACTAGATTAAGGCTTAATGAAAGAGTAATTAAGGAAGGATTAAGCTAATCTACACTAATCTAATCTAATCTAACCTAAAGTAGTCTAGGGTTTAGTGGATGTAAGTAGAGTAATCAAAAGTGCTTAAAACAATACAACAGGGGGGTATATGTAGGGTTTCATGAGCAAAGGAGTTGAAAGAATGACGGAGTGGCTAAACTGGGCCCTTCCCGGCCGGGAAGGGAGTGATCCCGACCGGGATGTGGTGCTCCCGACCGGGAAGGTCATGATCCCGGCCGGGATGGACCCCCAGTAAGTCGTCTTTCTTTGTCTTCTCGTCCCGGTCGTGATGGATGTGATCTCGACCGGGATGGGTCATGTAGGCTTCAATATGATCACATAGGTCCCTACTTGCTCTTCCTAGGTTTCTTATCGACTCTCAGAGCTCGGGAATGGGCCCCAAGGGGATCGGGATCGAGTCTAAGCCACCGAGTCATCGTCGCTTCTCTTCATTGGCTCCAAATGCGTCGAAAACGAGTCGGAATCATTCAATTTCTCCAAGATAGGCCTTAGAAACCCAAAACAAGCTAGAAAAAGCGTAAGTAGCCTCGAATCCGCTCTAAAGAACGATTCCACAAGAGAAACCGGGACCAAACACGAGAAATAAACACTACAAAACACACTTATCAACTCCCCCACACCTAACCCTTACTCGCCCTCGAGTAAGCTCGAACTAACTACTAAACTAATAAAAACTAAAATACTAGCCGAGCGGGTATTAGCGCACCCTACGCACTTTCAACTCACACAAGAACACGTAGAGGACAAGTGCTCTCCGCAAGGCAAGTGAGGTCTTGCGGCAAAACTGCGGATACAACCGAACACGAAAAACACTTAAACACACAAACAATCAAACAAATAAACAAACAATCGGTTGCATACAAGAAGAAACAAATATCGCTTCCCTCAACACAGCGGTGAAAGAACCACCGGTTAAGGACTCAAGGCAAGTGATATCGTTCCCAAGCTAACAACACAAATCGATATGGACAAAACCCTAATAGTATGACAACAAAGCAATAAAAACATTGGTAACTTACCTAGTTCCTCCTAACCTTCTAAGAACGTACCACTGAACGATAGGCGGGATGGAAAAAGGATGAACCACGAAGTTAGTCAACACTGTAGGTAAAGTGAAACCCCGCCCCCTGTAGCGATAAGTCAAGAGGGTCGTCCCATGCTCAAAAAAATAGCTTAACTAGTCCAAGTAAAAAGGTGGATTTGGTTGCAAAGTGAGGGAATACCGACCATTACCGTTATCATCCTTCCTAGGTACTCGGTTCTTTGGTAGGCTCTTCACGATAACAATCGGTAAAAGGCTTATTTTTGAGGGGGTAAGATCTTTTTGTGAAACGATTTTCTTTGGCATTTTTCTTTTGTATTTTGCTTTAGAGTTGCTATGCCATTTCTTTTTCTACTTTTGTATTTTGTTTTTTATTTGTTGTGCCTTTTCTTTTTCTTTTTTCTTTTTTATTTCTTTCTTTTTCTTGGTTTGCCCTTTTGGCCAAATTTTGTATCATAGACAATTATTGCAACAAAGCAAGTATAGGAACCTCGATATTTTGCAACTTATTTGTGGAAATGTATAGATGGTAGGGAAATGGGTGAGTCGGGCGCGCTTTCCCTTTAAACCCACAAAAAGAGGGAAACTTGGACTATTCAAAACAATTTCGAACATGGTCACCTAAGAGGTCGGGACTCGGCAACCAAGGCCTTTTCACTCTGTAGGTGGTCAAGGTGGTCAAAATGCAAATCCCGCAGTAAATCCCTAGTAGACTAGGTGGACACAAAGTAAAGAACCAACAAAACTATTGATTTAAAGGGGGTGTTTGGTAAACGGCGGATATGCCATTTTTTGGCATATTGAGAGCTTTTAGCATGTTTGACCAATCAATATGCTATTTTGGGTGTTTGGTAATCGGCATATTGAAACAGTAGATTTGGGCGCAATCTACTGTTTTACAATATGCTGCTCACCCCAGCATATTCAATTGGCGTATTGAGAATTTATACAAAAATGACTTTCTTACCCTTCAAAATATATTTTATCCAATCTTTATTTTTAATTCATATCCATAATAGTCATTTTACTGAAAATTTAGCATTCTACTAATTTGAAACTGCTGATTACCAAACACCAGTAACAAAATCTGTTAATCATATATGCTAGTCAAACATGCTAATAAAATCTGCTAATTATTATCCGCTTTTGCAACCTGCTTATGCCAATATTAATCCGCCAGTTACCAAACAGGGCCAAAGTCATTCTACTAAACTAAAGTCCAAGATTCGATTCATGCCACTAAAAAGGGAAAGTAAACACTTGCGCACTAGCCACAAAACTAGGTTTTCGAAAACATTTTCTACACTAACTCACGAACTACACATGACAAAACAAAGACAAAAGAAAACGAGACAAACAAAACAAATCAAAACAAAATAAAACAAACACACACAAAAAGCATGAACAAACACCACCCCGAAGCATCCAAACAAGCAACCACATCAACCACAAACTCCAAAAAGCTCCACTCGAGCATACACCATCACAAAACATCCTCCAAACTCCACAAAAAGGAAAAAGGAGAAAGAGATTGAGGGATAATACTGGATGTCAAGAGCTTTCCGAAACTTATCGACGATCACGCAACCTACAAGGAAATCGGGGGAGCAAAACATACAACACAACAAATATACAACACAAAGACTCAAAAGAAAAAGACACAAAAGAAAATCTTTTTGGTTTTTTAAGAAATTTTTTCAAATTTTTAGGAATTTTTAAGATTTTTCGAAAAATACGAAAATAAAACTAAACTAGACTAAGATATCGCTCCCTCACACTTAAACCGAGAAATGTCCTCATGCTTGATCGGTAGTGTATGGAGATCAATAAGAAGAAAACTAGGGCTAGGTCGGGTTCATGGATGCCAATGAGATCAAAACAAGGAAACGGGGGTGCTAGTATGTTTTCGTAGACTGGGTTACGATTGGGCTCTCGCTACTTAAACGGCCTAGGGGCCTCCTCACCATGCTCTCGCTACTAATGGAGGAACCAAAGCTATCAACCAAACATGAACATGCAAGAGAAGAGGCAAGAAAAACAAGGAATGATCGTCTCAAGTCTCACAAGTATTTCATCGAGCATGTAGAGTTCAAGGCATATAAGAATCAACAAAAACAACAACTAGCATCACCCATCTCACCCTAATCATCCCTAATCACACCCAATCCCCCTAATAACCCTAAGGGAAAACTACTCACACATATCCAAACTAAAACTAACATTAACTAGAGAAACAATCAATGGAACAAAAGAAACATTCATTATGGAGATTGAACAAAGAGGAACAATAAACAATAGATAAAGATGGAAACTTGATTAACTATAAAAGATTAAGAGAAAATAAAGAAGAAAGATTATACCCAACTAAGAAGATGAAAAGATGAACACTTGCATAGAAGAAAACCCAAAACATCCAACAATGTTGTCAAGATTGGTAGATTATTCAAGAATCTCAATAATACAAGAGTAACTATATAGATTAAGGCTTAATAAAAGAGTAATTAAGGAAGGATTAAGCTAATCAACACTAAACTAAGCTAATCTAACCTAAAGTAGTCTAGGGTTTAGTGGATGTAAGTAGAGTAATTAAAAGTGCTTAAAACAATACAAAAGGGGGGGGGGGGTATATATAGGGTTTCACGAGAAAAGGAGTTGAAAGAATGACAGAGCGGCTGAACTGGGCCCTTCCCGGCCGGGAAGGGAGTGATCCCGACCAGGATGGGATGGTCTCAACCAGGAAGGTCATGATCCCGGCTGGGATGGACCCCCAGTAAGTCGTCTTTCTTTGTCTTCTCATCCCGGTCGTGATGGATGTGATCCCGACCGGGATGGATCATGTAGGCTTCAATATGATCACATAGGTCTCTACTTGCTCTTTCTAGGCTTCTTCTCGACTCTTGGTGCTCGGGAATGAGCCCCAAGGGGATCGGGATCGAGTCTAAGCCACCGAGTCATCGTCGCTTCTCTTCGTTGGCTCCAAATGTGTCGGAAACGAGTCGGAATCGTTCCGTTTCTCCAAGATAGGCCTTAGGAACCTAAAACAAGCTAGAAGAAGTGTAAGTAGCCTCGAAACCGCTCTAAAGAGCGATTCCACAAGATAAATCGGGAGCAAACACGAGAAATAAACACTACAAAACACACTTATCATTGCGCCTGGCAGCATAACCGCTGACCCAGAATCCACCCCCACTAGGTGCCAAATGCACGGTTGCAGAATTGCTCTGATACCATTTGTAACACCCGGCCCAATCCTAGGACCAGAAATGTCAGTCGCGGTAGCTCGCCATGCTCTGTACTGGTCTCACAGACTAACACGAGTCCTTTCTAGCACATTTTGTCCTCACTCATGCGCATCCTGGAAACCTTTCCAGGAAGTCACCCATCCTAAGATTGCTCTCAGCCAAGCACGCTTAACTGCGGAGTTCTTTTGCATGGATGACCAGAAAAGAAAGTGCACTTTGTTGATATGAGTAGTACTTTCAATCCCTTTAAGCAAAGCTCATAAATTGGAAATCTTCAATCAATGTGGGGTGTTTCAGGAAGCGTCCAAGTAAAACACTGAAAACACTTGAACCCACCCCCCGATCAGTCCCAGAAGAAAGCCAGTCAGCAATCAAGTCTCGATCGCGGGGTGGTGGAGATGGGTTGGGTTGCTCTTCGATCCAGGGGGAACCTGACCCGGACGCCATTGTCATGTCGATCTTGTTTCGCATGAACCGGCCGCTGACGAGTAGGATGCTCCGCCTGCGAAAGCACGTCGCCGACTACTGCTTCCTTGATGATAATGGGTATGCAGAAAGGTACGTAACATTTTCTGATTACTTGTACGTGTTGCATATTATACATACTAACCAGTGAAAAGCTGCAGTGAACAATTGGGTTCCTACAACGCTCATGCGTAGATGGAGAAGCGTGACATTCAAACGCTCTTGTCCGGAAGTAGCATGAGCGAAGCAGTGCTGGAGTGTTGGTCGCACCTGATGAACTGGTTGGAATCAGATGACAAACGGCGTGGGTTATCTTCCCCCACTGGAGTAACGATGGCGTGGTTCGGAATTCGACACATGGTATGCCCCACTCCCCCTAGATATTACAGTACATTAAATAGTACAAATGACAACTGAAAAGATGTGAAGTCTGTGTAATAGTAAGAAATAACACTACAACAAATTGACACTTGCGCCACGAATTATGCCACGAAAATTTGTTATTTGTGGCTAAATTTTACCTAGCCACGGGAAAAATTTGATTCACTACTTGGGAAATAAAATATGCCACAGGAACAATTTTTCCCGTGGCAAAAATTTACTTGCGCCACGAATTTTATTAAAGTCGTGGCCAATAATCACTCTTGCCATGAAAGATGTCACACCTGTGGCAAAAATATATTTAGCCACAAATTTGTTCAGTGGAAAATATTATTTAGGCACGACATAATTAACTTCCGTGGCAAAATTATTTTTTAGCCACAAATGTAATAAACGCATGTGGCTAATGGTTCTCCAAATTTTAATCAAATTACTTTCAAGTTAAGCCGAGTGTCAATTATTGATCTTAAAAATTCATTAAAATTCAAAGCTAAAGATAATATGAAGAAAAAAATATTAAATTTGAAAATATTTTATTAATAAAAAAAATTCGTATTATTTTATTTAGTTTTAAGAAAAAAAATAGATTTTTTGTAAAATTAAATACAAGAAAACTTTGGTTGTCTAAGAGGTTGATTTTTTATTAATCATCATTTGTGAAGCAATTGATTTCTTTTAATTTGACAAGATGTTTTATTAAAATTTTATAATCTTAAGTATGACTTTTGAAAGACAACTAACATTTACATAGTGTAATATATGCTAGCTAAAATGCGGCGTACATAGCATATCAAGTAAAATTAGTATGTGATTGATCATCCATCATTAAGACATCTAATATTATTTAAGACTCTTTCATTTTTACCGCTTAATAAATTAATTTTTTTCACATGTAATACACTTCTTTTTAAGACAAAAAAACTTAAAAAAAAAGTGACTGAGCATGATTCTTGTCCAAATTATTGATTTTCTTACAATATTTTCAGTGTGAAAAAAACCGCTTTATTAAACTCGTATTTAAGAATTCTAATCGGTCTATATTTTTCTATGGAATTAACTTTGACTGCGAAAACAATAATTATTTTTGTAATTAATTGTCTTTCAAGTTGTTTGGTTTGGAAGAAAGATTAACGTATTAGAACGTCGTGCCTAAGTTCAATAACAAGTTAAAATAATTTTTCAAAAAAAGAGAGGTATAAGTGACAAAATCAAATAATTAACAAATACAAGTAAGAAAATCTAATAATTAAGGACTAATAGTGTGAAAATCAAAATTTAATTTATCGTCAACTATTTAATTCGGTAGCTATTCTGTAATATTATTTGGAAGATATTTTAAAAAATGAATTCAAAATAAAATATACTTAATAAAAAAATAAAATTCGGGTAAAACTTGAAGTAGGCTAGAGGAAACTCAATGAGGATAAAAAAACTGATGATATAAAATAACGACCGATAACGAAAAGAAAAAAAACATATCGGAAGAACTAGCAATAAAAGAACGTGGAAAATAGAAACTAAAATAACAATATCGATAAATTAATAGAATCATGAGTCCGAAAATCAACTTCGAATTTTTTTTTTCTGGAATAATAATTTTTTAATCATAATATGTAAATCATAAGGGAAAAAAATTAATTACTCAAAAGAAAATGTAGTTTGAAAAAAACATCACCTTAAAAGAATTCAAACCAATGATTAGGTCAATAAAGTTCAATTTCATTTCTGTTAGTTTCCCATAAGAACTCCACGGTTAAGCGTGCTTGAGTTAGAGTAGTGTTAAGATGGGTGACCTCCTAGGAAGGCTCTTCGATGCGTATTATTAAATTAAATAATAGTGGAATGACTCAGCTTGACTCAACTATAAAGCTAGTAACCGGTCCAGATGTGACTACTATAGGGGTAGAGAATTCTTATGGTTATTAATTTATTTAATTTGTTATATATTTTGTCACCGGAATACACTTTTTTTTCCCGTGGCTATTTGTTTGCCACGGCCACTTGCGCCACGGATGGTTTTTCCGTGGCAAAGTACTTTAGCCACGAAAATTTAGCACTTTTGCCACGAATTCAGTCGTGGCCCAAGTGCTCATTTGTAGCAGTGTAATCACAGAGTTCACTTTGCACAGTCGCACATGTTAAGGTGTAAAGCCACATGCTGTAGGTTTCATAGTCAGACAGCTTAGAATATACAATCAGACACTGTCATGTATAGTCACAGTCTGTACGCTGAAAAGTCACGCAGCTTTGTTTGTACAATCACACACTTTGCGGTGTGCAGCCACGCACATGATATAGTCCAGTCTCGTACCCTGACACTAATGGTAACTAATATTCACCACCCATTAGGACTCACTGACCCGTATACTGGAACGAGCCGACTCGAGTACCCCTGCGGACGAAGACTATGAGGGTGTGTACGCAGCGTGGGACAGATTCATACAAGACTGTGACGGAACATTCGACTTGAACGCCGGACTGTTATTTATCCCGGTGCATACTAGGGGGCACTACGCGTGCTTGTGCGTCAACTTTAGAGAAGAACAGTTGATATCCTCGATCATCGAACACACGCCCCAGGGTCATATATGTTCGAGGTGTCAAGCAAAATAGTAAGTTGCACGCATATGCTTTATTTCACCGCGACGATTATTCTACTGCTTCCATAAGTGCTTACGTTTTCTTTTACCTAGTATTGCAACAGTCGTGCGCAGTGACCGACTACATGGATGACAAGGGACTGATTAAGGGCGTTCACCTATCGAAGTTTACCCATCGCTAGGAAAATTTGGGATGGCAGAGCGTCCGGAAGAACGACACTGAGTCCGGCATTTTTTGCTTGATGCACATGTCCCTCTACGAGGGTGCGCCGTTCACCCACGATGATATTAGGACTAAGGTCGGGAGGCGTTATTTATCGTTCGAGGTTGCAGTGTCCCTCATCCTTGCTGACATGAATGAAGCTCGTGGGGACGTATTGCAAAAAATTCACGCTTTCATAGCGGACGCGCAAAACATATGGAAAAAACTCGACTCTCGACGTAAAATAGAAAAAATCGTGGGAGGTAAGACCTCAATGCACCGTAAGGCGTGAATGTGTAGTGAAGTAAAAACACTTTTTGGGAATATAGAAAAATCTCATGTTAGATTATCTTTTGAGTATCAGATGAATGACAATTCAGTATCAGGGTCGCATGCTTGATGCGATACAATCACGCCACTTCTACCTCATAGTCACAGCCAAACTCATGCAGAGTCATGACTAACAACCACAATTCACTAACTAATTAAACCAAGTAACCCTACATATATGACAATTCATTTTCTTTCAGTTTATATGATTCATAAAATACAATTTAATTCGCCAGATACACAAAACAAAAAAAAAAATTATACGATTATTTCACCTTTAAATATACGATTATTTCATCGTATAATTTACAATGTAATTCGTTGTATACAAAGACACAAAATTTTCAAAAAAATACAAAACACACACACCGTAAATCATTTTCACAATCAGATTATTTCACAAAAATAACGATGGTTCAAAACTGATGTCGACGACAAATAAATGATACACATCAAGTGTGTGACTGGGAGGGGATGTTTGTGAGTCTCAATGCACATTGAGAACACAAACGTTCACCTCTCTCTCCTAAGTCTAATTAATTTAGAAAGATAGGCCCCCACCTAACCCTCTTTACTGCCTCCCCCCTTTAAATTTTCACAGATCTCCTCCCTCCCCGTTTTAAATACCAACCCATTTTTACCTCTATAACCTCCCTAACCCTACTTTCAACTTCACCTCTTTAACCTAAAAAAATGGCCAGCAAAATAGAAGAAGTAAGAAGTTTGATCGAGGAGTACGATGGTTTATTGGATACCACTAGATCCAATGAGTTAACAGCCATGCAGCTAGTCGCCACTGCCATAGACACAAGAAATTTTGTGGCATCCATTGGCGACACAGAGAAGGAGGCTGAACTGGATGAGTACGTCCAATTGTTGATGAAAAAGTCACTTGAGTGTTTCCGCACTAGGAAAGGGTTCCAGCGTGATTTGGCTAACTTGGAGAAGATACTTAAAAAATACAAGGGTTAAGTAGGTATGGGTTAAAATGTAGCGTTTAATGGTATGTAATGGATGTTTTTATGTGTTTAAAGGTTTGATGACTGTTAAAATGTAGCGTTTTTATGGTATGTAATGGATGTTTTCCGCATTATGTCGTAGAATGTTTTTATGTTTCAAGTAATTTGTCGTAGAATGTTTTTATGTTTCAAGTGTAACACCCCTGGTTTTATAAATCTAAATTAATTTAAAATAATGTTCGTATTTTTATATTTACGATTTAATTCGTAATTCTCAAAATTATTATAAAACGAATTTATCGTTTAAATCGTTTCAAACTCCGGAGAGAAATCAATTTAATTCACTTTATCGAAAATTTATTATTTATCGAGAAATACTATTTGATCGTCTAATTATTTATTTCCATTAGCCTAATTTTTGTCTCAAATATTTTATTTACTCATTTTATTTGACGGTTTGATTATTTATTAATTTTATCGAGTCATTTTTTATTCAACTCGTGGGTCAGTCAACTTCGTTACGGAATTCTTTTCCTAACCCGATTCATTTATTTAGTCCGTATACTATGTATATTCCACTTGTTTTACGTTCTTTCCCTTTTTCTTTTTATTTCGTTTTCCCACTAATTAAGTGCATCTCTTTTACTTTGTTTTCTCCACCCCCTTCATTACGTTAATCCCCCTTCTTTTAATCCACTGTTCCACCTCTTCATTCCTCTTTCTTATTCTTTTGCTTGACTGCCAACTTACCTCTTTGCCCTCCTCTTCATTTTCCTCCTTGTTTCCATCGTCCCTTACCCCCCTCCCCCTTGTCTATTCACGCTCAACCATCTCTATTTCTGTCCTCTGTTTTTCTCTGTTTCGTGCTTCGTGCTACTGCTGCCGTGTTGTTTGCTCACTACTGCAATTTGTTTCGTGTTGACGCTGCTGATGTTCGTGTTTGCTGTTGGCCGTTCGTTCTTCTTCTCCCTCTTTCGTTTTTGCTCCTGTTTTGACGAAGGTAACGAACTATTCCGTACTTCTTTCTTTTCGTTCCGTCATCATTGTTGTTTCTCGTATGCTGTTTGTATGCTTCCTCTTCAAACTGCTGCTGCTGCGTTTACTGGTGTGTTTGTTGATTTGTCTTCCTTTGTCCGTTGAATCGATGTTTCTGTCCTCGTTTCTTGGTTCGGGTCCAATTATTGTTGTCGTGTGTTGTTCTGCTGCTGTCCTTGCTGTTTTGCTTTCATCATTGTCTGTTTCTTTGCTGTCTTGCTAATGCTGCTGCGTGTTATTAATGCTACTACTGTCTGTTTTGTTCTTGCCGTTGCTGCTACGCTGATACTGCTGCGGATGCGTCTTATTACTATTTCTGCTGCTTTCCTTTCTTCTTCTTCTTCCTCTTCTCTTCTTCATTTTGTGGTGTTGATGCTGTTATTTCCGTCCATGTCTTCTGCCTAGCTTTGTTCTTCTTCATCTTCTTATCGTTGTGGGTCTTAGATCACGATTTTCAATTGCTTTTGGTTTCGTTTTTGCCCGTTAATGCTACTGTTGTTGATTCATTCCTGCCGTTTACGATTTCCCTTATCTTCTCCTTCTCGTTCTTTCCCATTTAGCATTATACCATTCTCATTCCTTTTCGTTTCGTGAAGGCCTCGGGATTTTATTGAATCGACTTTCAAATTTTATGGTTCGAGCTTGGTTTGATCAAGAAAGACGTGATCGCTCAGATATCGGTTAAGGTAACTTTAGGACGTTACTCGATTTTATATCGTATGTTTGAGTAGTAGTATGTAGTAAATATTTTAACTTCGGTTTTCTGATTTTAGCTATTTATTATTTGCTAATTATATTAATTTTAAATCGTCTGCATTATAAATATTTTACAAGTTTCCGATGTCGTTTTATAAATCGTTATTAATTTAATTATTTATGATCGTTATAATATTTTGTTGGTTATCGTGACACTAGTAACTAAATAATATTGATTTCATATTTTCGTCATACTTCGTTAATTTCTAATTTTTAACTTAAAATCGTATTTTAATACAATAATCGAGATTTGTATACTTGTTTAATAAATTGATTTTCGTTTTACGATTTATACTAATAAATGAGAAAACAGTCGATTTAGTTTTAAATATATTTTTAGTTGAGACTATTTTCACTAATAATTTCCTATTTGTTTCCGATTGACTATTTTTATTAAAATCCGTATTATTTATTAATAACAGCTATTTGTTAAAAATAATTTGAAATCTTTGTAAGTCTCATTTCATTTATAAAACTCGTCGACTCAATTAATTTTGAAATCATTTTCATAAAACATCTATTTTCTAAAATTTATAATTTTAAACTCGATTCTCCTAATTATTTATAAAGTAATATACTTTGATCTATTCTATTTGATTTATATTTTAGTAACGAATTTAGAAAAATAATAAAGTTACGATAACGACGATAATAATAAAATGTTAATTTCGTTGGAAATGCTATTTTTATACATTTTCACTTATTTCAATACTTACATGTTTTCTATAAGACTATTTCTATTTCTATTTTAAGTAAGTTCTAAAAATAGAAAGTTTCTATTTATAGAAAGTTTCCATTTTAATATAAAATGTTTGTTCCTTTTATCTTCATATTAGTTATATTAATTATATCTTTTGTTTATCGATAATGGTTGTTTTAGAGTTATGGAATAAAGTCAAGTGTGGGGTTAGAGTAATATATTCGGGGATGTACGTTTTTGCCATCAGCTATAAAGCCAGTGTGCCCATTTGGGGCACATTTGGTCGTTGAACTGAGCATGGTTTGTGTTCAGGAGAGTGTGCATTGTGCCCTTAAACTTTGATATCGCATCGTGTAAGTCGCGTCGGGTTGAACTGGATATGGTTTGTATCCAGGAGGGGTGTATACTACTTAAACCAGGACCTCGCTGCACGTAGTCCTGTTATAGTTGAGTTGCCTAGTTAGAGACTGGATTCTGTTATGAGTTAAGTCTACAGTTCTCGAAACTAGTTTCCAGTATTATCCTAGTGAAAGTCTAGCCTTGTGCACATTGATCGAATTTCCATAACGCCAGTTTTGAATATTTATATTATCGATTGATTTTGACTTGCAGGTTGGCAAGCGCTTTAAGTTTCGCTGAGAACTTACTTTTATTATATCGTTTTAATGTTTTCTCTTTTTAAATATTTTGATATAATAATACTATTATATTTCCATATGATATAATATGGCTGGGAGAACGTCCGAGTTACTCCCCACTGACGTGGCTGTTATGTTTATAACATGACAGGTATTTGCTGCTGGGTTTTGGGTGTGAGCTAGCAAGTAGCGTGGATCCTACTCTTTCTTCATTCTTGTAATTTATGGATTTGTATAAACCCGTTTGGAGATCTTACTTTTAGCCCTTTTGTAAAAGGAGACCTTTTGTATTGAGTTACCATTTCTTTTAATCAGATATAGTTTGTCATTGTGTTTTAATCCCAACTCTACAGTGTTCCCGCCACTGTATTGCGTTAAAATTTATAGGGGATTACATCAAGTATTATATGTTGTGTAAAAGATGGACTTTTTCTAATGTACAAATATTTCCATCGCTATTTTTCTAATGTACAGACACATTAACATGATGTATAGTCACACTCAACAAGTTGTTCAGTCACACTCAACAAGTTGTACAGTCACACTTAACATGGTGTATAGTCACAGTCATCAAGTCATAAAACCAGTTTAGATTTCTGCCTTTCAAATGTCACACACTTCATTTTTTAGAATCACAGTCAGTATCTTGTAGAATCACAGTCAGTATCTCGTACAATCACACTCACACTCCACCTCTTGTCACAGAATCACACTCTGCCTACTGTAGAGTCACACTCATTACGTTACACAATCACACTCACTTTTTTCGTCTCAACCAACGGTTAAGGGCATAATGTTCTTGTGCAGCTGTATTTGTAGCCAAACATAATGCATTTTAAAGACACACTAATGCATTTCAAAAAAACAAATGTTATTTCAAACGATTACAAACGATTGCTATTTCAATGTATTTTTATAGCCAATCAACAAAAAACAATTTTGCCCCCATGATTTACGACTACGCCATGTTAGAAATGATTGAGGTCCGCAATAGGCGAAAACAATATCACGGACCTTGACCATTTCAAACGTCGACAAACTTTATGTTTCAAAAAAAATGTTTCTCCACAACAGAGGATATTCACAAACAATCCTCTGTTTACGACTACGCCATATTAGAAATGATTGAGGTCCACAATAGGCAAAAACAATATCACGGACCTTGACCATTTCAAACGTCGACAATCACTACAAGACAAGAGAGTTTTAACGACGTTTAATTTAGGCTTAGGTGGCATATGTAAATGCCGCGAAAAGTTATAACAACATTTGATTTAATGTCGCGTAATTCAATGTCGTTAGAAGTTTTGGTGGCATTTATTGTATATGCTGGTAAATGCCTTATATAAACGCTGCCTAAGCCTTTTTCATTAATGTTGACATCCATGAATTTTTCTTTTTTCCTTTGATATTAAGATTTTTACCTTTTCCTTTAATAATAATTTTTCATTGATACACATGACATTATTGTTCATTTTAACTTTTTTTGGCAATTTGCCATTTTTTTTAAATAAAAGTAACTAATTAAAAAAGACAAAATATATACTCTGTAAAACATTATCATGTACTCCGTATAATATTAAAAATAAAAATTGTCATTACAAATAAGTTACTCCATATTAGTAGCAACTCAATTCGTTAAGACCTAATCGAAACATAACCTAAGCCTACATTTGTCTCATCCGAAAGTCGAAATTGCTAGAGTTGATAGATAATCCAACACTAAGCTTCTGTTTTTTGGGGCTGTGTCTTGTAGTGCAACCACTCCTTTTATGCTGGACTATACTAAGCCATTGTCAAAACCAATATGACATGAATCTTTCTTCTATAATCCAACCTAGGCAAAGAAAACCAAATATTACACATTGCTTATAAAAATTATACGCTTCTCCCAATATAGAGGTTATCTATGTTTGTAATAAAACGGAGGATAAAGACTTACAGTACTATTTCTTTTTGTCATTTGTATGAAACAAATGAAGTATTGCGGTGGGCTACATAACATGTTTGCCAGCAGTAAACCTGCAAATTTAAGTACCTAATCAAAGAAAACCAAATGAATGATTGCGGCGGGCTACATAAATTTACTTTTGTGTGGGAGAGAAGTAAACCCGCAAAAAGTCTGAAATCTTAAAGTATCATTACGTTTAATTCATTTTTCATGGTCCCTACGAAGTTTAACTATTGCTAGTAACAACTTAGAGATAAATACTATGGAAGAGATGCACCATTTACATATCAAGAAACCAAGACAGATGTGTTTTTCAATGGGCTGCTGTAGAAACAATAGTACAGATGAGAGTGAGTGATGATTACCCGTTTAATCTTTTGAGCGACAAGAACTTGGATTCATAGCGGTAGTGAAATCTTAAAAGCGCATGGGTGATGTTTTCTACTGAAAACATAATAGTTGCCTTCTCAATCTTCAAGTACTTATTTGAAAGCCGTTTTCCTCTATTTCCTTTCTCAAGAAGCAAAATTCTGCTATTAGTCGTATAATTTATAACCACAACGGAACAATTGAGAGGCTTCACATTTTTGTCAACTATGTAAATTCGGAAGAAGACTAATTATTTTGCAGTGCATAAAACCATCAATAATGTCAAGCCAAAACGAATCCTGAGACATTAAAATCGAGTGAAACTAATCTTAATAAAAACACATACCTCTGAGACATTTCTCGACCTATACTATAAAATAGCAGGAACTCTGTAATTCTAACTAACATAAATTCAATATGATTCATTGGAAAACTGAACCGAAGTCGAGTCTAATTATCTAACCTCATACCTTACTATTTGTAGAATCTCGCAAAGCTTAGTTCACTCTAAAATCGACATTCAAGTTGAACTAATTCAGCTAAACCTACCCAAGTCATCATTCAGATCCCACATAATTACCATTTTAGCTAAACAAAACCCAAATCTCGGAACATCTAATCACAACCATCAACCTAATTCGCTAGTATTCACTGAGTTAGTACCCAATTTAGCAAAACCCAATCCTAAATTGGCATTCAATACCCACTTAATCACTATATCAACTAAACCAAACCCAAATTCAAATTCATGTTTCAGCAAATCCAAGTTCACAGGCCTTCAAATATACTACATGCCCATTTAAATGAAATAGTTATATGAAAAAGATAGAGTAGAAATAACCAACTACCACGGATAGATTCCATCATTTTCAATAAGTTGTTTCAGTTCATCAAACCCGAGAATTCGGTAGAGATTCATCATGCTTAGCGAGCATGTTCAACGCCGTCGTTATGTCAAATTCCCTAAAAATCAAATATAAAACGCAATTAAAATTGAAAATAAGAAACCATAGAGGGTCATAATCGAAACCAAATCGACTGATTTATACGATTAACAAAAAATCCCTGATAAAACCAATGGATTCAACTGATCTTAGGAATGATTCGTTGTGCCTTAAATTATAGACGAATTAGATACCGTGAACAAAAAGGGAGGAGAAATATTGAAGAATCAGGTGATAGAAATAAAATGGAAATTGATTAGGAATTTTCGAATAATGGATGATTAAGGAGAAGTAGAAAAGAGGAGACTTGGAGGAACCCTAAGGTGAGGAGAAAGATGGAAGAACCGTGTGTTTGCTTTTTGGGAGGGAAATACTTAAATATTGGTGAGGACTTGTGAGGAAATAGCGTGGAATCTTCAAAAAAACAGTTTAAGGCGACATTTAAATGATTTGCCAAGTTAAATGCCATGTTAAGTATAATTGAGGTGACATTTTTAATTTATGCATCTAGATTAATGCCGCCTAATTGATAATCTCTTGTAGTGAATCTTCATATTTCAAAAAAATGGTTCTCCATAGCATACGATATTCACAAACAATCCTCCTCGACAACCCTTACCAGGTCCTCCTCCTCCTCAACATCAACAAACAAGTCAGCAATAGGTGGGTCCTCAGCGAATGGGTTGGGGTAGTTCGTCTTGTCATGGTGGCCCATCCTCTCTGTCAGAGGACATGCATTAACAATACGTAGAGCATCCTCTGTCCATCTATAAACCACGTACCCTTCCGGGATCGTCTCTCGTCCTTTGGAAGAATATATCCAAATAGCGTGCCTGTAGAGAATTCCATAACGACGGAAAGTACAGCTGACCTCAAAGGTACCTGTGAGTGCATTAAACACATAAAGAGTGCGACTCTCAACCATACGGACAGTAACTACACAACATACAGAATGTGACTTTCAAAAGGTATAGTCACACCCTTTACATGGTATAGTCACACCCATTATGCTGCATAGTCACAGTCCTTATGTTGCAGAATCAAACGCATTACGTTGTATAATCACATGCACCGCTTTTCAGAGTCACACCCATTAATTTGTATAGTCACACTCATTGAATTGTAGAATAAAACTCAGACAACGTGGACAGTGACTTTCTATGCCAATACCTAGATTGTATTCAGCAATGTAGTTATGGTCCCGAATGGAGTCCATAACTGTTGTCGCTTCAATCCCGTCCTTCTCCTGATACCCACGAACGCTGCACGTGTACAGCGAAAACTTGACCACTTCCTGAAAGTGTGAAAACGCCATATGCGTGTACACCCTTGCCGCGTGAGTCTCCATCGGATTCGTCATTCCAGTCTTGAGAAATGTCTGCCGGTTATCGTTGTCTAGCCTCTTCTGTATGTGCCTCTGTTGGTCCATCGCACTTTCGAAACGCATCCAGAACTGGACCAACGTACCTTTGTTGTCTTCAAACTTTTTGAAGAAGTTGTTCTCACTCTCTGATCTCTGCGTTGTCCTCATAATTCAGGACATCCTCAGCTCCCTGCATTGCGCGGCGACCCATTTGCTCCTGATGCCATACACATCTTCGAACCATTTGATCCCCACAGCATCATGGTCGATCATAATCCGCCCCCACCTATCATCGAACTTCAATGCCTCGATGTCATCATCCCAAATAATAGCGTTGAGGTTGTTCACGAATTCCAAGGCCTCCTCTCTTGATCTACCGTACTTCGTTGGAACCTTGTTCATGATGTGTCACGTGCAGCACCATTGCTGCGCGGCTTTGAATATTTTCGGGACCGCTTTTAAAATCCCGGGATCCTGGTCTGTCATGATATAACATGGTTCCTTCCCACCCATGGCTTCCATAAACCGGGAGAGGATCCAGATAAAGGACTCGTAGTCCTCCTTTAATAGCGACACCCCGTAGAACGTGACAGATCGTTTGTGGTTGTCCACGCCGGTGAACGGTGTGAACACCATAGAATACATGTTGGTTTCGTAGGTTGGGTCAAACAAAACTGCATCCCCGAATGCCGCGTAGTTCCTTCGCGATGCACCATCCTCCCAAATGACCCTGCGTAAGCTTCCGTCTGCATCGACATCGTAATCAAAGTAAAAATCCTCCTGCCTGTCCCTCAAACTCTTGAACCGGTCTATGAACAATAGACCATCCTGCTCGTGAACTAAGCACTTGACGTCCCTACCCCAGTTCTTGAAATCAATCAACGATGCTCCGATGTTCTGAAATCTGCCCGACATCTCCTTGCACATCCTGTATGTCCGAGTCGCCCCAGTCTTTAGCTGCACACACAAAATTGCAACTGCATTAACCGCACACAGTTAGCGGTCAATCAAGCACATTGTTCACAAACGTTACACACCCTCGAGTTGCAAACGATCATCTCCTTGTGATATCTTGAGAGACTTCGAGATGACTTTTGAAACTCTCTATCGTTGACCATCACAAGTTCGTGGTTGTGTTCCTCGATGAACTCTTCAATAAAAAACTCCCGATCATCACACAGAGCCTAATCCTTGCACCACATTGCGTCCTCGTCGCCTTCGTATTCCTTTTGGGTTCATACAATCCCACAAACTCTTGCCCCTCCTTCTCTCCCGTGCTCGACAACTTTACCATGCTCTGGTAGCTGTTTTGCCCTCCTTACTACAAGCCAACAATTTTTTCTTAATCGAACCATCGTAAGATCTAGTTATCGCGTACCTCTTCGCCTCGAAACCAAAGGAACATGCGTAAGATTGATAAAACTGCAATGTTCCGTCGATGTCCACGATCCTCTGCCCTACGTAAGGCACACTCACTGTGTCTTCAACTGACATATAGGTTGGAACAAAAAAGAACGATACCCTAAACTCGAACCCAGACTCTGACTCTTACTCGGTCGGTGTCCGGCACGTCTCCTTCACCGATGGTCAGCTTGTAGAATCGGCCTTGGCTGTCGGTCCACTTGATGGTCTTCCTTCATGCGCTTTTCCCAGTATCAGCACATACTTCTGAGATCAACTTCGAAGGATCGAACCTGTTGCTCCGGAGAATCAGGTTCACCAAGTCTTCTTTAGGGGTCGGGACCGCCTTATCCTCCCCAAATAGGAGCCTCAGCACGGGCTCTGTATTGCCAGCACCCTCCCTTGATTCAGATTGGATGAGGACAAATATGTCATCCGGGATATAGTTGCATTCCCGAGCTAATTTAGTCTCGGGATATGCGATAGTTGGTTGGTACAGACCAACTTGGACAGCCCCGAACACTGGTGTGATGAAGTAGTCAGCCAACCGTGGGCTGTAAAGGCCCAAGTGAGTACCCTTGATGATGTTGCAGGCCTTCTCAATACCTGCCCGAACCACATTTCCCGGGGTCACAGCGTACTATAAGCCGAAGCGAGATTCTCTGTCGTTCAGGACTTCAATAATCTTCCTAGCTGGAAGATATGGCCTCGAAGTAGCCCCCGGTAAATACCCCAAATTTTGTAGCATCGTGTCGATGCTAGTGGTAAAATAGGGCCTGAAAAGGTATTCCTCCTCAATCATCCCCACAAAATCGAACCCCCAAAGGTTCGTGCGGTCTGTGGCATTGCAGCTAGCCACAGTCATAGGGGTTGCCTCAAAAGTAATAATACTGTCTTGTAGAGGCATTTTGCCCTTTCGATGAAGAGTGGAGGACACCGCCTTAACGGCGTGGATCCATGGCCTTCCTAAGAGCAGATTGAAAGAGGAGGTGACATCGATCATCTGGAACTCTAGCTCTTTTTCAATTGGGCCCGTTATAATTGTTAGCTTAACGGCCCCAGCAACCGACTTAGGGCTTCCATCAAAAGCCTGGATGGTTTGAGCAGTCGGTATGTAATCGGCCTCGGTGATGCCAAAAGCTTTGGCAGTCCTTAGAGGGAGGACATTCACAGCAGACCCATCATCAATTAAGGTCATTGGGAGGTACTTCCCCCGACAAATCATCGTGATGTATAAGGCTAGATTATGAGAGGCCCCGAACGGTGGTAGGTCGGACTCCGATAAGGTGATTAATGGGCCTTCTTCCTTGGACTTGCACTTGAGGTAGGGCATGATTGTGGCTACCATTTCAGTAGGGGTAACCAGAGAGTCAACATTGATTTGATCGAGGGCCTTAGTAAGTGCCTCTCGATGTTCTTGCGAGCTAACCAAGAGTTGCCATATAGTGAGGTCAACCCGAGCCCTCTTCAGTTGTTTGACAAGAGCCGTATCAGTACTCGGCTCTTCTTGGGCAATTTCCGTCCTGGCATGTTCAGTGACGGTTGCTGGGACCGGGGTGTCCTTAGAGCTAGTAGCTTGGTAAGGACGACCGGCATTGGCGAGGTGATTACTGGCTAAGACCTTGGACTTAGCTTTCCGGATCTCTTCGGGGGTAATAGGGACAACTTCCCCTTTGGTGAGGTACACATCATCCTCATCATCGAACCAGATCCCATTGATTTGTGGGATGAAAGGAGAGATAAGGTGAGAACAGTCGATCACCTCCCCGGTGAAGATAGCATGAGAGCTGAAGGGGTTGTGTTTGTTGCTTGGTTTTTCCCCAGGCAACGGTATTTTCCCACTCTCGATGAGGTCCCGAATCAGATGCTTCAACTTCCAACATTTCTCAGTATCATGCCCATTACCCCGATGATATTGGCAGTAGGCTTGGACATTGTATCTTTTGGGACGTTTCTCAACCGGGACTTCAGGAGTCGGGCCTAATGGTTGGATCAGACCCTTGGAAGACCACCTCTGTAAGGCGTATGTATAGGTAGTCCCTATATCGGTGAATACCCGAGGTGGAGTATTCCTTTTGGACGGGGCATCTAGTAGATGAACCGCGTCAAAGATGCTGCGGGTTGCAGTCGGGGGCTTAGTAGTGGACGAAGAAGCCCATTGGTATCCCTTGCTAGAGGCCTTAGTAAGGCCCTCTAGTCTTAGATCATCTTCAATATTCATACCCATTTCAGTAAGGGTAGTAAAATTGGGTATGACAGCGTACCGGAGGTGGACCCGGTAGGAGGGAAGGAGGTTCTTGACAAAGGCCTCCACCAAAGCTTTTTCACTGGGCTTATCAACCAGTTTTACACTCTTGGCCCTCCAGCGTTGAAGGTATTTGGTAAAACCTTGTAACACCCGTAAAATTTACAACTTTGATATTCGTCCCGTTGCGATTAAATCGACTCTTATCGAGTCTCGTTATTTTTCATCCAGATTAATTTCGATCTTCGTATAACACTTTAATAAATTTTCGTTCAAAACCAATTTTAATTTCCTTGTCCGCGGGAATTTCAATTAATCTCGAAAAATTGCTATTTAATATTTTTCTACGCGATTTCGTATATAATTATTTTTGAGACGTGATTTTAATACTTCTTTCTCATAAACACGTTCGCATATGTTTTCCGTCTTATTATTATTTTTAAAAGTGATCCATTAACGATTTTAATCGCGAATCGGGCTCAGATTGTAGCAGACCCGACCGTTTCCCTCAGTGGACTGAGATATTTTCGTAGTCGGTTGAGAAAGTAAAAACCGACTCCTCTATTTCCTTCCTTATCCTGTTGCAGTTACCCCTTAACCAACTTTTGGCAGTTACCCCAACTCCCTTTAAACTCCAACCATATCCCATATCCAATGTACGTTCTCCTCTTCTCTTCTCAAAAAAAAAGAAAAAAAAAGAAGAACGTAAACAACAATAGTGCACTGTTGTTCATTTTTTTCCCGTTTTCGATCATTCTCTTCATTCCGTGTTCATCTTAGTTCAAGGGTAATCATCGAAACCCCTATTCCTCCTTCATACTTCTCGATTTACGACGCTAATAAGGGTCTTGTACCTTTTTATATATTTTTTTATTATAGGTTTTCGAGACAACCCCGAGGAAGACGAGTACATTATTGACTCAGATCTTGATTAAGGTAACACGACGATCTCGGTATTGCTTGATTTTTTTTTGTCGTAGTTACATGTATAGAATTTAAGTTTTTGTTTGGCTATTATAGTATGTCATTAAATTTTTATTTAAAAGTTTTAGAATCGTTAATTTTCAATTATTTCGTTGTTGTGTTCGTTTTTACGAGATTAGTGCATAAATCGTTATAATAGTTATTAAATCATAATATTTGGCCGATACACTATATAATTTTAAAGTTCCTGTCAAAAAATTTTTTTTTACAGATATCGAATTTTTAGAGTCGTTTAATGGATTTTTAACAGATTTCGTACAAAATCGATTTAAAACCGATTTAATGTTCAAATGCCTAAATTACGTATTTAAATCTGAAAATTTTTGTGTACCTACATTCTGACCAAATTTAAGTTTCTGGAAATTTTCATAATTTTTCGAATTTTATAAGTGGGTGAAAAAAAATTAATAGTCCTAAAACACCGTTTATCGTAAAAACCGAATATTCCTTTTAATTTCTGATTTTTATTTTTAATTCTCGATTCAAAATAAAGTTTCTGATATTTTCTAACAAAATAATTATTTTAGTGACATTCGAGATTTAATAAAATAAAAAGAGCGATAAATCGTTATTTAACTTTTTAAAACAATACCGATGATTAAAAGACGGTTTTTCCTATTTTTTTTAATTCTGAAATTTTCATTTTTTTTTTATTATTTGAAAAGTTTCTGGAAAAATTTTATTTCCTTGATAAGTTATGATTTTTAACAACCGTGCACAAATCGTTTTGAATTTAGCTTTTATTTTTAATCGTTAACATTTAATTAACGTGTTTTCCGTAAAAGCCTTTAAAACCGAGTTTCCAGATTTTGAAAAAAATTATTTTCTGGACAGATTGTCTAAATATTAGTTTTAATTATTTATCGTAATTTTTACACTATTTTTCGAAGCTTTTAAATGATAGAATCAATTTTTAAGCGAAATCGTGAATAATCGTTAAAACACGATTTTACAGCAACTTATTTAATTTTCCAGCAATTTCGAACCTTCTAAAAATTTAACCGTTTCATCTTAAGTCACCCTTTATGTTATTCGAAAATAATTTAAATGTTTAATAAAATAAAGAAGGTTAAATAAATTACTTTTATAAAAATGATTGTCGTAAAACATTATTTTATACTCGTTCCGTCGAAACTAATAATAATTAGGGAATTTTAGTTTTATATATTTTCAAAACACCCTAATTCATAATAATAATAATACGTTTGTGAAGTATTTCGACAATTCTTATAAATAATTTATACTCGATTTAGAACTTAAAAATTGTTAAGGCCGAAAGTAGTAGTTTGCGAAATTAATAATATTTACTTTATAGTTAGAGTAAATTACTACTCTCGATATTTTTCTATAACGCTATTTTCATCGGATCGTTACTCCGAGAAAATTTTCTAAAATAGAAAATTTCCTAAAGTAGAAAGTTTCCTAAAGTAGAAAGCTTCCCAAATTAGAAAGTTTCCTTTTTAGAACGCTTTGATAATCCTATCCAATTACGAAAACGGCTTTGTTTTGGAGTTATGGAATAAGGACAAGTGTACGGGTAGAGTAATACAGTCTAGGGTATACGTTTTGCCATCAACTATAAAGCTGGTGTGTCTAGTTAGAGACACATTGGTCGTTGAACTGAGCATGGTTTGTGTTCAGGAGTGTGTATATTTTGACCTTAAACTTAGATATCGCATCGTGTAAGTCGCCGTTGGGTTGAACTGGATTACGGTTGGTGTCCAGGAGGGGTGTACATTACTTAAGCCAGGACCTCGCTGCACGCAGTCCTGTTATAGTTGAGTTGCCTAGTTAGAGACTGAAGTCTAATTTGTTTTGACTAAATTCTCGAACCTAGTTTAGTATGATCCTAGTGAAAGTCTATTCCGTTACACTGATTGACTTCCATAGCGCCGTTATTTTTATTGATTGACATGGATTTGCAGGTTGACACTCATTTCGAATTATTTTACCGTATCATTTTAAATGTTTTCCATTTTTCAACTATTTTGATATAGTAGTAACTGTGCATTAATATCATGTAATATGGCTGGGAGAACGTCGTCGTTAGTCCCCACTGAATTGTGGCTGTTATGTTTATAACATGGCAGGTATTATCTGTTCGGGTTGTGTGAGCTAGCGAGCGGCATTTAATCCTGCGCCGTTGAATTTATTTTTATATTATGGTTTGTATGTTAAACATTTTTGAAGATTTTAATTTTTGCCCTTTTTATAAAAAGTGGCAGTTGTACTGACTTACCTTTTTATTATTAAAATTTAGTTATCAGTGTGTTAATCCCAACTAAACAGTGATTCCGCCACTGCTTCGCATTAGAATTTATAAGGGATTACAAACCTTCCTTGGGCTCTTGGGCCATAACTTCCAGGGAGCGCATTATGGTCTGGATCTCGGTGTTATCAACATAGTTTCGAGCAAATTCCGTAGCCACATCATCCCAAGTTGGGAATTTCTTGGGGTCTAGCCTGTAGTACCAAGCCTTTAAGTGTTTCTCAAGAGAAGCAGGGAACAGATTCTTAAACATGCTTGAGTCAACCCCCTTGATTGCCATAAACTCCTTGAAGGCCCGCACATGTAGCAACGGGTCTTCGGTTCCCTCGAACATGGGCAAACCTGTGAGGTTCAGGTTTGCGGGAAGCTTGTCGTTCACCGGGGAGTAGTCTCAGGAATTTTCTCGATGGATGTTGTTTTCCCCAGATAGGTGGACTTGTTCCTCTAGCCGGCGCATCGTGCTAACAAGTTTACCTATGGGCCCAGTATTTCCTAGCCCAGTGGCAGGAGTCCATTGCTCCACGACAGTCACCCATGCAGCGACTGCTGCCTGTTCGTCTCTTATGGTAGCCAATTGTGTCTCGATTTGGGTCTGTTTGGCAACCATGGCATCCATTGAGGTCTTCAAATTGTTCAAGGCTGCCTCCATTTCGTTTATGTGTCTAGTTGATGGTGGCCTGTCTGTAAGAACACCGCGTAATCAGAAACTGAACCCGAACCTTAGAATCGAAATAGTACATCCCGATCAAGGAAAAGACTGAAAAAAGAAATAACTCGGAAAAGACACCTAGACGGGTGACTCCTGAATGGTGTGCCTTCCTTAGGATTTGGCTATGTGGGCCGAATCCTGTTCGAAGGAAGGTCCACGTGAGGTTTTCCCCAGACTTTGGACTCGAGTGTGTAAATGGGCCTTTCTTTGTAGAAGTATGTCCTACGTAGGTTAGCCATGCCTTAGACAAATAAGGCTGACCGGGATAGGGATGAAACTCGTGATGTAAGATCAACAGAGTTTCGACGCTAAAAAACACCTTCGACGACTTATAGAAGATCCGACACTACTAAATACGGGAAGTCCTAAGAAGAGGAAAGTTTTTGAAGAGAAAGTTTAAATTCCGAGAAAGTCGGTAGACGGTCCCGAGTTTTAAAGTTGGCGAAAATGCCGTCGGGGCCGATTTTTTTGAAAAGTCAAAAAAAATTGAATTTTGAAATGGATAGCATACCGGCTAAAAATAGGCTATTTCGAATCAAATTATAAGTCCAAAATTCGGTAGCATTCCGGTTTTTGAAATTTGAATATTTTTTGAAAAGATGCATTTTTTGAAATGACGGATTTTGAAAACGACACGGAAACTAAGTAGCACATAGTCACGTAGCATTATAACGACGCCATGTATGCTTTACACTAAGTCTCGGTCGGTCGAAATAGGATCTATACTAGTGTGCATGGCCTTTCCAAGAATCGAGACGGACTTCCTAAGTCGAGTTGAGCTTAGAACATGCCGCGAAACCCATACGAATTAGCCATGGACACCTTGACATATCCATATTGGAGTATATCACGGTATAGTGGGATGTCGGTCACCAGTACCGGCCCGGGAAAAGATAGGGTTATGCATGAACCGTAAGACTAAAACGCGTATTGTACTAAAATCAAACGATTTCTACTCGAGTCTCACCCTGAGGATGCCGCGGTAAGTCACGCATTAGTTATCCCCAGCTGAGTCGCCAAATTGTGGATATGACATAGGTCCACCCCGACGCGGCCACGCGCGGGTTTGGGCGGCGAAATGTTTCCCATGTAAGATGGTTCTCGGGTTGATATTTAAGTCGAATTAGGAGTCGCCACCGAATTTTGTGGGAGTTCGGGCCCATGTGAACCCACTCTATATCATTGTGACCGTGCACAAAGTACGGCCCATTTCGATTTCAGAGTTTATGGGATTCGTCCCTTTGCATTGCGATACCGATACCGTTATTATCGGTTATCGCGTATTGAATGACTCTCGTGCGCAAACGGTTTCGAGCATCCGGTGTAATCCCCTAGAAAATCTAACGCGATACAGTGGCGGAAACACTGTAGAGTCAGGATTAAAACACACTGTAACTATGTCTTAGTAAAATTAAAATGGTAAAGTCAAACAATAGGCCTTAAATAAAATGGCCAAAATTTAAAATAATCCACAAAAGGGGTTTCCATAGGACATAATTATAAAAATAAATAAGCAGGATCCACACTGCTCGCTAGCCCACACCCGGAACACGTATACCTGCCATGTTAAAACATAACAGCCACAATCAGTGGGGAGCAACGCCAACGTTCTCTCAGCCGTATAACAGGATTTTAAAACAGTAATTACTAATATAGGAAAAATAGTAAGAAAACGGAAAACGGTAAAACATCATATTAAAATAAGTTTTCACTGAAAAACTTCACGTATCGAAACAATATAATAAAATGAGTTTTCCGGAGAAAACATAAAACATTTGCCAACCTGCAAATCAAAATTATATCGATAATAATAAAAATATTCAAAATGGCGTTATGGATAGAATTAGTGTCGACGGCTAGACTTTCACTAGGAGAATACTAAAACTAGCTTCGAGAACTTAGTTCAAACAAATCAAACTTCGGTCTCTAACTAGGCTACTCAACCATAATAGGACGGCGACTTATAAATGTGTGGCCCTAGTTTAAGATGACATGTACACCCCTCCCGAGCACCATAAATACTCAGTTCAACCCGACGGCGTCTTACACTGCGAGGCACGATCTTAAGAAAATATACACACACTCCCGAACACAATATATGCTCGGTTCAACAACCAGTGTGCCCCATAAAGACACACCAGCCTTATAGTTGATGGCAAAATCGTAAACCCCAGGTTATATTACTCTAACCTCACACTTGTCCTTATTTCATAACTCCAAAACAAAGTCATTATCGATATTCAAAAGATATAATCATTATAAATAATCAGAGAACAAAAAGAAAAGGATCACTTTCCAAAAGAGGAAACTTTTCTATTTTAGGAAACTTCAATTTTTTGAAACTTTACCCAAAAAAGCGTCATATCAAAATAGCAAAAATATTAGTTCATACTAATAACACATTTTTAGTAAACGATATAGATTTATAAAACTAGTCATTTCGGCCTTAACAATATTAATTCTTAAAACGAGAACATTTGAGTTAATGAAATTATTGAAACGTCATACAAGTGTTTATAAAATGATTTAGAAATGTTTTAAACATTTTAAATACTACTAATTAGGGTGTTTCCAAAATTTACAAAGCTAAAATTCCCTAATTATTATTAGTTTCGACAATACGATTATAAATAGGATTTTACGGCAAATGTCAAATTAAATCTTTTAACGTCTTTTATTTAATTAAACCATTGGATATATTTAGAATATGTTAAGGGATGATTTAATTCTTATAGTTTCAGATTTAAACATTTCAAAATTGCTGGAAAAATAATTTTTTTAGGTAAGACGAAACATTTTAACGATAAATCAATGCTTATTAATTAAAGACTATAATAAATAGTAAATAAATTACGTAAAATAGTTAAATTATATTTATGGACATTCTTTCTAGAAAAGAAAATTTTCCAGAATCATAAAACTCGGTTTTTAAAACATTTTCTCGTTAATCGTCTAATCTCGACAATAACGATGAATAAAAATAGTAATTACAAAACGATTTAAGTATTAATATCCAAAAATTATTATTAAACCTAAAAATCATGATTTTTCAGAATCTACCATTTTTTCCATATTTCCAAAAATTCCAGATTTAAAAAATCCCATCAAAACCGTCTTTAAAACCCGTTTTCACAATTAACGATTCCATTAATAAAACTTTTCGTTCCGAACATTTATTAAGACACTAAATATCATAAAATTACATTTTAATATGAAATCATCTTAATCATATTTTTTTCCAGATTTAATCATAGGACCAGGAATCGAGAATTTAAACGACAAACACGGTTTTAACGATAAACAATGATTTAAACTGATTAATTAATTCATCCACTTAACAATTCCGAAAAATTCAGGAAATTCTATTTTATCAGAAAGTTTCACCATGTCAAAAATTAGATTAAAATAAAATGTTTAGATACTAGAACTAAAAATCGGCTTTTATTCGTTTTTGTCCGATAACGGTAATAATTCAATAATCGATATCAAAAATATCAGAAAAATACCAAATTATAAAAAATCATCAAAAATTTCATTTTTACAGAATAAAATCATATATTACAAGTTTAGGCCGAATATTACGATTTTACAAATTAATATGACGATTTAATCGTTAATCTCGTAAAAGCGATAAAAATTACCTAAACATGCGAATTTCCAACTTTTAAAAATTTTCCAGATTATATGACATACATATATTGTCAAAAATAAAATTATAATTATATACATGCAATTACACAAAAAAAATCAAGTAATACCGAGTAACATCGTCGTTACCTCTAGTCCAAATCGGAATCAATAATATACTCGTCGACCTCGGGATCGTCCACAAATCCTTAACACACAAAAATCATGGCAGAAAAATACCATGAGAAAAAACTAAGAAAATCAAGGAGAATAACGATCGAAAACAACATCGATTATTACCTTAACGGAAGGATCGCAATGACGATAATTTGACGATAAAAACGAGACGATTATGACTCGAATTGGAGCAAGAATCAGCCTAGGAATTCTTGAGTATGTCACGGTTTTGGGAAAGATGAAGGACTATTTTTTTGTTTATGAGAAAAATGAATGTAAGAAAGAAATGGATGGTTTCTAAGCATAAATGATGATAAATTTTGATGAAAACAGGGTGGAACCATAGCCTAAATGAATCAGCCAAATGAATAGGAGAGGGAGTATGAAAAGTTTGATCATAAAGCATCGAATAAATAAAAAGAAAAGAATTACGTAATTATGTTTTAACGTAATAAAATGGAACGTATTATGAAAACGTAGTGAGGGTGTGACAAGGAGGTGCGTCGGTCCAAAACATGGTGAAGTGGCCTCAAATAATTTGTAAGTTGATAAAAAGTATAATCGTAAAATAGTTAAAGACATTTCAAGGTGATTCGAGTAAACCTCGCGTAAGAAAATAAGTATTCGCGAAACTTTGTATTAAAAACATAAATGGCTACTCTTTAGTAAACAAAAATATTTCTTAGTTGAAAATATTATACAAATGTATTTAAACATTTTTAGGAAGAAGAATAACTTAAATCCGAGCTTAAAAATGTCAATTCGAAGAGAAATTGAATTCCTCGCGGAAAACAAATTAGTTTACGAAGAAAATCAAATAAATAGATTTGAAAGAATTAAAATCTTTAAAATTAAAAATAAAAATCATTAAACTCAACAATGAAAATAGAGCTTAGTAAAAAGATGAAATGGAAGGCCGAAATGTGACAGAGTCATAACGGTAAAGACAAAAACGCTAGGAAAAATAGCGGGTGTTACAATCCTCCCCACTAAAAGAAAGTTTCGTCCTCGAAACTAAGGATAAGTAGAAAGTAATAGAAATTACCTCACTCGAAAAGATGAGGATACAAAGTTCGCATAAAAATTTTACTTTAAAGGAAAACTTTACAACTTTCAAAGTGATACGAAATCGAATGCAAATATTTATTCCAAGAGGAATTGGGCTAAGCTACCCGAAGTTTAAAATCTTTTAATTAATGAAATCGTAAAGTAAAGTTATTTGATAAAATAACGACGTCAAATAACATTAGTAAACAAACTCGAAGGAAACAGGGTAACCAAAACATTTTCAAAATAAAAGTAAAACAATTTGATTAAAAATAATTCGATAATATTTCGTTTTATGATGACAAAACAAAATTTAGTTTGGAGAAATCAAATTTTGTTGTTAGTAAAAATCGAAGCACTCATCAAACATTTTGAATAACAGATTCAAAAGTTCACCAACAATAAAACGAAAACTAATTTCAAAATGTTAAAATTTCGAAAATATTATCAAAGTAATTAAGAAAGTTTTCAAAAATGTTATCAAACTTGAACATACAAAATAATTTCGACAATGTTAAAATGTTTTACATAATAATCCTATAGAAATTGAAATATTTGGAAATATGAAAGTCTTCATAAAATTTCGATTGCTTAAAAATCTAAAATTGAATTAATTTCGAAATAATTTAAAATAAATTATTAGGGCATTTTTTAAACATATCTAAAAATAAATATCAACCAAAGATAAAACAAAAGTGAAGTATAAAGTTCTAAAATTATAATTCAAAAATGTTAAATTTAACGATATCCGAAAAGTTTAAGTTAGTCAAACTGTTTACGAAACAGGCAATTTCACAATTAGAAATTATTAACTCGAAATGTTAATATTTTACGCTAGTCAAACTTTTTATAAAAATTGGGAGTTCGAAAAATGGTTAACGGGTAAATAGAACAAGGATAAATAAATAAATTACATTAAGAGATTTCAAAATCGATAAAAGTCGAAGGGATTAGCAGCAGATGCGGTAACAAAATTCAAGAGAAGTAGAAAGGAAGATGGAGTTGAGAGTCGAAAAGAGCTCTCAAGGATTATAGAAGAAATTAACCATCTCGAGATTCCTAGCACAACTCTCAAAAACACGGGTTCCTAATTGGCCCATCAAATAACGCTAAATCCAATATCGGTACAGGGTGGTCCTACTCAATCTACAACCTCCAAAATCATCAACTGCTATAGCCTCCAAAATTAAGCCTTACATACTTATATAATCTTTCAATTAGTATGGTAAGAATCCACAAATGATTTAGACTAATCCATTAATTAAGATTCCAACGATCATCAAAACATACCCAAACTTGTAATCACTAAGGCTCGTAATTCAAAGCTCATAAGGTCTGAACTCGAGGTATACTTCAAATTTCTCGAGTAAGGAACACTAAATAAAATCCACCAATTAACAATGTTCGGGCACAGAATCCTCAGATTACCAACATGTTATAATGCCACAAGTAAAGAAGTTGGGGAAAGTATAACAAGTCCTCAAACACGCTCAAACCTATTGGTAATGGGGCAAACAGTCACATCTTCAAACACGTCATTGGGCTAAGGTTTCTAAAAATTCCACCAAATTTCATATTGTATCAGCGAAACCACCAAAATATTTATTAAATCAACGAAGCCACAATCTCGTTGGTCTAAGGTTATAACAGTCCCAATAAGATGATCCGTATTATAATATTCCTCAAAACAGCACAATAAAACCAAACTGTGATTGTGCAAGATAGTTCTCTTCTCTAGGGACAACAACAATTTATCCCAAGTTAGATCACTCAACCCCAAAGTTCATAGGTTACAACCTTAAACGACGATCAACGATCTAATCCTTAAGAAATACGGGTAATCTATGTCAACCAAAATTTCTAACGACAATAATGAAAACCTTAAATGGTACCACAACACTCAGTCTAACACCTTAAACAATACTCTATGATCCCAAATATTCGCGATGCATCCATTAAATAAGCATTAGGTAAAGAATCCAAAGTAATATTATCAGTTACCTTTAGTTTGGTTCTAGGTTAGGTACTAGGTATCCATCAAATATGACATGCTCTCTTACTACTCCCAAATATATCCAACTCTAAGTCCTCCAAAATAATCAAGGTAACCTATAACTCAAGGTGCAGTGCCCAAAGTATCATCCTAATTCCATAAAAAGCAACATTTTGCTATTCAAAATTATCCTCAAGAATTTCTTCCTTGTTTAGAAGGTAGGGCAGACTCAAAATCTTCAAACCAGGTAACAAGGGTTTACTAAACCTCAAACATTCATAACTTTTCACGGGGTTCACTAAGACGGAATCCGGTCTAACCAAAGAATCTCAAGAGAAAGATGGTAGAATAGAAGAATAGAACAAGGATTCACCAAGAGAATGAAGATGAGAATATATAAGAGAAGAATTGGAAGAATCAGAGGGTGGAAGATGAAAGAAAAGAATCAATGATCCTAGATAATTAAGATCTTAAACTAGAAGAGAATCTTCGGACCTCCGTAGATCACAAAGGAATCTAGCTGGATTTCTTCAACTTCAAGTAGAGGAACAAGCACACTAGTATTGGGTCGCTCCATCTGGATCTACTACTGCAACGTCACGGAACAGGGATCTACTCTTAATCATCTAACCTGTAGTTTGTGCAAACTAAACCGGAGCTGAAAAGTCACCAACGACCTCTTTCTTGGAGCACCAAGTTGTCCACTCGAGTCAGCAGGCGTTGAGAGTGCTAAGCAGGTCTTGTCCGATCTGGAGCAGCATATCAGTATCTTGTTCTTTCATCTTCTTCTCGATAAAAGAAACAAATATTCAATGCTAGTCATTGAGTTACAAGAACAAATAATCCTAACATTTAAGTCCTTATTTGTTTCTACCCATTTCTAATAATATTTTTATTTACTGTTTAAATAATTTACTGGTATTTTCCTTAATTTCAGGTGTAAGCGTTGGGAGCAGTGATGCTCTGATACCAACTGTAATCCCCTAGAAAATCTAACGCGATACAGTGGCGGAAACACTGTAGAGTCGGGATTAAAACACACTGTAACTATGTCTTAGTAAAATTAAAATGGTAAAGTCAAACAATAGGCCTTAAATAAAATGGCCAAAATTTAAAACAATCCACAAAAGGGGTTTGAACAATCCATAGGACATAATTATAAAAATAAATAAGAAGGATCCACACTGCTCGCAAGCCCACACCCGGAACACGTATACCTGCCATGTTAAAACATAACAGCCACAATCAGTGGGGAGCAACGCCAACGTTCTCCCAGCCGTATAACAGGATTTTAAAACAGTAATTACTAATATAGGAAAAATAGTAAGAAAACAGAAAACGGTAAAACATCATATTAAAATAAGTTTTCGGTGAAAAACTTCACGTATCGAAACAATATAATAAAATGAGTTTTCCGGAGAAAACATAAAACATTTGCCAACCTGCAAATCAAAATTATATCGATAATAATAAAAATATTCAAAATGGCGTTATGGATAGAATTAGTGTCGACGGCTAGACTTTCACTAAGAGAATACTAAAACTAAGTTCGAGAACCTAGTTCAAACAAATCAAACTTCGGTCTCTAACTAGGCTACTCAACCATAATAGGACGGCGACTTATAAATGCGTGGCCCTAGTTTAAGATGACATGTACACCCCTCCCGAGCACCATAAATACTCAGTTCAACCCGACGGCGTCTTACACAGCGAGGCACGAGCTTAAGAAAATATACACACACTCTCGAACACCATATATGCTCGGTTCAACAACCAGTGTGCCCCATAAAGACACACCAGCCTTATACTTGATGGCAAAAACGTAAACCCCGGGTTATATTACTCTAACCTCACACTTGTCCTTATTCCATAACTCCAAAACAAAGTCATTAACGATATTCAAAAGATATAATCATTATAAATAATAAGAGAACAAAAAGAAAAGGATCACTTTCCAAAAGACGAAACTTTTCTATTTTAGGAAACTTCAATTTTTTGAAACTTTACCCAAAAAAGCGTCATATCAAAATAGCAAAAATATTAGTTCATACTAATAACACATTTTTAGTAAACGATATAGATTTATAAAACTAGTCATTTCGGCCTTAACAATATTAATTCTTAAAACGAGAACATTTGAGTTAATGAAATTATTGAAACGTCATACAAGTGTTTATAAAATGATTTAGAAATGTTTTAAACATTTTAAATACTACTAATTAGGGTGTTTCCAAAATTTACAAAGCTAAAATTCCCTAATTATTATTAGTTTCGACAATACGATTATAAATATGATTTTACGGCAAATGTCAAATTAAATCTTTTAACGTCTTTTATTTAATTAAACCATTGGATATATTTAGAATATGTTAAGGGATGATTTAACTCTTAGAGTTTCAGATTCAAAATTTTCAAAAATGCTGGAAAAATAATTATTTTAGGTAAGACGAAGCATTTTAACGATAAATCACAATTTGTCCAAAATCAATGCTTATTAATTAAAGACTTTCATAAATAGTACAAAATTACGTAAAATATTTAAAATATATTTACGGACATTCTGTCCAGAAAATAAAATTTTCCATAATCCTAAAACTCGGTTTTTAAAGCGTTTTCTCGTTAATCGTCTAATCAAGACAATAACGATTAATAAAAATAGTAATTACAAAAAGATTTAAGTATTAATATCCAAAAATTATTATTAAACCTAAAAATCATGATTTTCCAGAATCTACCATTTTTTCCAGACCATGAGAAAAAACTAAGAAAATCAAGGAGAATAACGATCGAAAACAACATCGATTATTACCTTAACGGAAGGATCGCAATGACGATAATTTGTCGATAAAAACGAGACGATTATGACTCGAATTGGAGCAAGAATCAGCCTAGGAATTCTTGAGTATGTCACGGTTTTGGGAAAGATGAAGGACTATTTTTTTGTTTATGAGAAAAATGAATGTAAGAAAGAAATGGATGGTTTCTAAGCATAAATGATGATAAATTTTGATGAAAACAGGGTGGAACCATAGCCTAAATGAATCAGCCAAATGAATAGGAGAGGGAGTATGAAAAGTTTGATCATAAAGCATCGAATAAATAAAAAGAAAAGAATTACGTAATTATGTTTTAACGTAATAAAATGGAACGTATTATGAAAACGTAGTGAGGGTGTGACAAGGAGGTGCGTCGGTCCAAAACATGGTGAAGTGGCCTCAAATAATTTGTAAGTTGATAAAAAGTATAATCGTAAAATAGTTAAAGACATTTCAAGGTGATTCGAGTAAACCTCGCGTAAGAAAATAAGTATTCGCGAAACTTCGTATTAAAAACATAAATGGCTACTCTTTAGTAAACAAAAATATTTCTTAGTTGAAAATATTATACAAATGTATTTAAACATTTTTAGGAAGAAGAATAACTTAAATCCGAGCTTAAAAATGTCCATTCGAGAGAAATAGAATTCCTCGCGGAAAACAAATTGGGTTACGAAGAAAATCAAATAAATAGATTTGAAAGAATTAAAATCTTTAAAATTAAAAATAAAAATCATAAAACTCAACAATGAAAATAGAGCTTAGTAAAAAGATGAAATGCAAGGCCGAAATGTGACAGAGTCATAACGGTAAAGACAAAAACGCTAGGAAAAATAGCGGGTGTTACATCCGGAAACCGAGGTTCTAAGTAAGGGGTAAGGGTACATGTTGGGAAGCCCACTAACGACATTCAACCCCGCCCGCACTTAGCGGCCTCTACTAAGACATCGTTCGAGTTTATAATACGCGTGCTAGTAATCCGGTAAAATGTTATGCAAACAACGTTTTACAAGATATAAATATCGAATGAGTTGCTACGTCATTTTAATGCATCTCAGTTCACGTCAAAGTAATTTAGCATGCGATGTTCATTTACAAACGGTAAAACGCAAATAAATAAAAGCAAGACAAAATAAATCGGTTAAAAATTACACGGGCGGAAATACAACCCGACCAAAATAAAATAACGAGCAAAGCCGAAATAACGATATAATAACGGTAATAATAATATGAATAGCGGATAATTATAAAAATATAATGCATGGTTTTAGAAAAAAAAAATGTAGGCATGTGATAGTCTTTACACGCGTCGACCGAGGTCGTAAAATATTTTATGCGGCAAAAATGACGTTTAGAAACTCACGTCGTAGTCCAAAAGGGGACCACTCGATCGAGTCATGGTCAGGACTCGATCGAGTGACCCTATCACATACCATCTGCCTCGTTTTTGGAGTGTTACTCGATCGAGTAGCCTATGGTACTCGATCGAGTGCCTTCTGTTTGAGCTGCTGCTTAGTTTCAAAATGGGGCAATTTCGAGACTTATAATTTGTTTTAAAACCGATTGTCAACCCAGTCGAATACAAATATGGCATAATTTATATTCGGCTCGGTTTTCGGTACCCATAACATTTTTTTATGATTACGGGGCCGTCATCGGGATTTTTGAAAAAAGTGTTTTAAAATCATTTTGAATCAGATTAGGAAGAAATTAATTCCCTCCGCGTTACGACATCTATAGTAATCCTTGCGGATTATGCGATGCTCGGTTTAGCGTCAACGGGTTTCGTACCAATCTTTGAAAATGGTATCGGACGCGTTCAACTACGTACTACCAAGATCACGTTATGCCCTTGAGTGCTTAGGGCGGTGCTCCTCGAAAGGACGCCACCACTGTCGCGACTCGTAAAGGGATTAAACGGACTTGGAGCGGTAGTGGTAGTTAAACGCGTTCAATCCGATTATGGTTTATTAATTTACATACGCGGTATTATTTAACTATAACGATAATAAATAAACGACAATAAAATGTTATAACGCTAAAATGTAAAATGGTTAGTAACACAAATAAAATGTTAGTATTAGGAACAATGTCGTTATTATCAACTAATTAATATGCGCATGAATATACGTAAAAAAATGGATAAAAGGAAAGGAGAAAAAATTATCGGTGTTGAATGTTAAACCCTCAACCTACATCCTTTTGCTTCTCGGAATACGGCTCGTCAAACGGTGGCAAAGTCACGGGAGCGTCGAGATACGTAGGGAAAGTTATGGTTTGTCTGTGGTTTTGTAGAGACGAATTTTACGAGTTTTTGCCCTCGGGATTAAGGATGTGGATGTGTTTATGTGTTTATGTAGGGTTGATGCTGAAATGTGGTTGTAAATGTGAGGGTTTGAAGGTGGTGAATGCTTAGAAAAAGTTGTGTAAATGTTGTGGGGTGACGGGGTATTTATAGAACAAATACCCCGGTTTAGGGCCACTCGATCGAGTGGCGCGGGTGCACTCGATCGAGTGCCCAGCTCGAGTCCGGTTCGGCCGGTTCATGGCTTTACTCGACCAAGTGGGTATGAACCACTCGATCGAGTGGGTCAGAACGGAGGGAGTGTAATTAGGGGATGATTTTTTGACTTTTTTTAATGTGATTTGGTGATTGGGCAACTTCTAGAAGCTCTTTTGGCTGGTTTATGTACCAGATTCCTCTTTGACCGGGTTTTGACCCGGTCGCAAAAAGATGGTTTTATTTCCGGTGTCGGTTTTGACCCAAATTAGTCTTATTTTATTGGAAACGACCTACTGGGTCTGAATTTGCGGTCGGTTTTGTGAGATTTGTACTCCACTAAAAGCCCATGCCAGACATTACCGATTCCGAGCCCATATTCAAGCGCGTTAAAGCACGTTTGCGTCCGATCATCATCGGGTGTTTTTCGGAAACTGTTAACCTAGCGGCCAAATGCGGGTGTCTACACTAAGTCATCCATCCAACCCGAATCAATGGCGAACAACAAAACTCACCAACTTCTCAATATAGAGTCAAGATCGGGTGAGAACCTATCCCTCAATGAGAACTGTGAGAACCATTTAGAACCATTAAATCTTATTCAGATAATGGCTGACATTATTCTTAAAAATATCCCCTCTTCCTTTTCATCTTTTTGTGTGTTATTCATTTCTAATTTTGTAGTAACGTCAGTAATAAAATTGAAATCGCGGTCAATTTAGGAACTTTAGATATACACGGTCCGCCTATAAACTACTGTATTCATTCTATATATCTTACGGACTACAATTATTCAATTATAGTTCAAGTAGCACCTCAATGTTATGTACGGAGTAATAACTTTTTGTTTGTTCACATTTGAAGATTGGATCGATGTAGCCACGTTTCTTCTTAAAATTCAAAAAGGGTACACCAAAACGGGTACGCTAAAATTGAGAAGGGGTACACCAAAATTAAAAAATGTACGCTAAAATTCAAAATTGAGGGTACGCTAAAATTGAATTGAAAAATGGTACGCTAAAATAGAAAAAAGGTACGCTAAAAGTGAAAAAGGGTACGTTAAAATTTGAAAAGGGTACGCTAAAATTGAAAAAGGATACACTAAAATTGAAATTGAAAAAGGGTACGCTAAAATTGAAAAAGGGTACGATAAATTTAAGAAAGGGTACGCTAAAATTGAAAAAAGATATACCATAATTTAAAAAGGGTACGACAATGGTATGATAAAATTGAAAAATGGTACGCTAAAATTGAAAAAGAAAATTAAATTGAGTAAGGCTTGAAGAAGAAGTGTTGTATTCCATATAAAATCCGTACAAAAGGAAATTAAAGAACAATATTTTAGATGAAATCCTAAATCAATGAGGAAATTTGGAAAAAAAAACGATAGCTGGGATTATTGCAATTATATTTGCCGACAATAATACTATTACTATTGTAATGAAATAATGAATTTAATCGAATAAGTTAACTCATAAAATAATTAATTTTTTAAAAAAAATTAAAAGTTACTTAGGTTGTTGGGGTTCAATACCCAATTTTGATGAATTGATGGATTGAAGAAAAGTCGATTGAAAAATTGATGGATTGAAAATCGGATTCAATGCACGATTAAAGAATTATGGATTAAAGGAGTACGGGTCGAAGAATTTTGTAGAAGGAGTTACGACCTTACGGGTTGAAGGCTGAAGCAATTGTGATTAATTGATGGAATTGAAAATTTTTGAAGAATCCAACGAATGAGATTGAATACTATGATCTAATGGCAGATATTATAGTTCTCACTGTTCTCATTGAAGGAGTGGTTCTCACATGAACCTAAATATATATATATATATATATATATATATATATATATATATATACATGTATATATATATGTATATACATGTATATATATATGTATATACATGTATATATATATGTATATACATGTATATATATATGTATATACATGTATATATATATATGTATATACATGTATATATATTTATATACATGTATATATATATGTATATACATGTATATATATATGTATATACATGTATATATATATGTATATACATGTATATATATATGTATATACATGTATATATATATATGTATATACATGTATATATATTTATATACATGTATATACATATATATATATACATGTATATACATATATATATACATGTATATACATATATATATACATGTATATACATATATATACACATATATATATACATATATATATACATATATACATATATATATATACATATATACATATATACATATTGTGGACATGACGTAGGTCCACCCCGACGCGGCCACGCGCGGGTTTGGGTAGGCGAATGAATCTCGTGGTGAGATTGTTCTCGGGTTCGAAATTTAAGTCAAAATGGAGTCGCCACCGAATTTTGTGGTTATTCGGAACCATACGAGCCCACTCTATGTCGTCATGGGCTATACACAAAGTAAGCCCACTTCGATTTCAGAGTTTATTGGGCTCGTCCCTTTGCATTGCAATACCGATACCATATAAACCGGCTTTCGTATATAGAATGACTCTCGTGCGCCAAGGGTTTCGGACATCCGGAAACCAAGGTTCTGAGTAAGGGGTGAGGGTACGTGTTGGGAAGCCCACTAAGGACACCCAACCCCGCCCGCACATGGCGGCCTCTACTAAGACATCGTTCGTGTTCGTGTGAGCGCGCTAGTAAAACGATTAAATGATATGCAAACAGCGTTTTCGGGCTAAGCATATTAATAGTTTGTGACCTACGTCATTTAATGCATCTTATTTTTGGTCAAAGTGGTTTAGCATGCGAGGTTCGTTTATAAAGCGTAAAAGCAAGTAAATAAACAAAGCTCGAAAGTAAAATAAAAACGTACAAGTTACACGGGCGGAAATACAACCCGGAATTCACAATACAACATTACGTAGAAGTAATAAAAATAACGCGATACAAAGATATGGACGGACCCGTATGTAAGCTAGACCGCGAAATGCGTAGATGGACTAACCCCGATTAAATACACATTGTATTGTGTACTAAACGAAGGACGGAAATATGAGACTGTGGCGTATTGCTAGCCCGATCCCATATCCCGTAGTCTTGTCCCGACTCATCACGTCAAAGGTGGTCAAAGTCGTTCTACGTGTCGTGTTGTGCATGGTTTTGGAAATAGGTTAGTCACGTGATAGTCTTTACACGTGATGACTAATGTCGATAAAAAAAGGCGAGGCTTGAAAGGTGTGTCAAGGCCCTCGGTTATGGGGCTACAGGACTCACTCGGTCGAGTCATGGCCTGACTCGGTCGAGTGCGTCCTAAAAGAAGCTTCTGCCCACGGTTTGGGGTGCTACTCGATCGAGTAGCAGGTGTACTCGGTCGAGTGGCACCTGTACGAGTTGTGACTCGTGATTTATGTGTCTTAAATTTGAAGGTTGGCCGAATTGAATCAAAATATTGACGAATTTAGATTTAATTCGGTTTGCCACGATAAACGTGAGTTTTAGAAAATGAGTTCACGTGATTGGCTTTACACGTGTCGACTAAGAGTCGTAAAAAAAGAGACGAGGCTTAAATGTTGCATCCAAGCCCTCGGTTTTCTGGGCTACAGGATCCACTCGGTCGAGTCATGGCCTGACTCGGTCGAGTGTACCCTTGGGAAGTAGTCTGCCCGGTTTTGTGGACACTACTCGATCGAGTGGCCTATGCACTCGGTCGAGTAGTCCCTGTACGAGTGTTAACTCGTTTCATTTTTGGGGTTGAAAACGACGGTCGGTCGAGTTAAATACAAATATCGTTTGATTCGAATTTAACTCGACCTCCGGTACTACAATCGTGTACATATACGATCATAATACCGTCGTCGGGATTTTATGAAGTGTTTGTGTTAGAAAATTTGAATTAGTAACGAAATGCTTCCCTCTACGTCACGACATCGAAACTAACCCTTTCGGGTTATGTGATGTCGGTTTTCGTGTCAATGGGTTCCGCACTAATTAAAATGGGATCGAATGCGTCCAACTACGATTAGTCACGATCACGTCACGCCTTTGAGCACATTGGGGCGGGGCTCCTCGAAAGGGCTCCACCTCCGTCGTTGCTCGTAAAAGGATTAGACGGACTTTAGGCGACAATTATAGTCAAACGTATCCGAAACCGAGATTCTGATACTAGATATATATATACGCGGTATGGTCATAATGTTAGCAACGAAAATGTAAAAGTTAGTATGCAAAAAAAGTAAAAATGTTAGAGTGTTAGATGTTAGAGTGTTAGGATTACGATACTAGTAAAAGTACAAAATAAACGATACAAAAACATAAGCGTAAATAACAAGGATAGAAACGGGGTTTGGGACACCCTCAACATACATGCTTAGTAGGGACCTCGGAAATGGGCTCGCAAATAGTGACGGGACTATGGAGTATCGAGGATGTACGTAAGTTATGGTGTGTGTATGTGTTGTCGGTTTATCGAGGGACAAGGGACTCGGTTTTTTGTGTATAGGGCTTAGGGTTGCTAAGGCTTGTAGTGTAGAGAGTATAGATAGGTTAGAGTAGAAGCTTAGGGTAATTTTGCATTAGTTTCCAATCTCTGAATGCAATGGGTTTGAAGGGGTATTTATAGGCTTCACCCCGTCCTAGGGTCACTCGATCGAGTGACCTAGTGCACTCGGTCGAGTGCCTTCACGAATGAATCTGGTCCGGTTTTTGACGCTCCACTCGACCGAGTGGCCAATCCACTCGACCGAGTGGATCAATTAGGCCGGGCTATTTTGGGCGTGATTGCCCTTGATTTATGCTTAATTGATTATGATTGATTTGGCTAATTTTGGCTGATTCGTGAGCGATTTGGATAGATTTGTGAACCTGGTGCATGTTTTGGGAACACACCCGGTCGCTCTTTGTGTCGGGTTTGTCTTGACCGGGTTTTGACCTGGTCGCTAAAAGACGGAAATTATTTTTGGTGCCGGTTTTGGCCCAAATTAGTCTCATTTTGCTCGGAACGACCCACTGGGCCTGGATTTGAGGTCTGTTTTGTGAGATTATTACTCCGCTAAAAGTCCATGTCAGATATTATTGATTTCGGGCCCAAATCCGAGCATACTAAGTCACGTTTGCGTCCGATCATCATCGGGTGTTTGTCGGGAACTGCTATAGACACTAGCAGGCAAAATGCGGGTGTCTACAGAGCCCCCACTCTGACTGAGGCTTGGACAAGGCGAAAGTCAGAGTAGCCACCAGGCCAATCGCAGATTACGACCAGGCAGCCTTCCGGTCGGGTCGTTTATAGTCCAGTAGACTTGCGTGAAGGGCTCGCCAGCCATAAGCAGAGGGTCATACCTGTCCTGCCGATGATAGCTCCGCGGGGAGTCAGACTTGTTGCATAAGTCCTAGGCGTGCCTATATGTGGGCCCATCCTGTACCATTTCGGGGAAAATGCCGTCTCGGGCGTTCCGCTGGGGAAATATGTGAGTCGTACAGGCTTGCTTTTGAAGCCTTGAGTCGTGCCTGGCCTGATGATGATGCTCCGTGGGGAGTAAAACTTGCCTTTTGGGGCGTAGGTGTACCCGTATGCCGACACATCGCGTCTTGGACGTAGCATACCGGGGAAAGTTGACTCCGTTGGGGAATAAAACTTGTGCTTGGAGGTGTAGGAGTACTCGTATGCTGATACATCACATTTTGGATGTAGCGTTCCAGGAGAACACCGACTCACGCTGGGGAGTAAAGTAGTTGCGCGGGGACTTGCTTCTGAAGTCTTGGGGTGTACCTGTATGCTGACACATGATAAATTGCATGTAGCACATAGGCAAAACACCGACTTGTGCTGGGGAAGAAAGCACCGGTTTTTGAAAAAAGTTGAAATTTTCGAAGAAGGAATCTTTTTTGAAAGAATTTAGGAAAGCTCAGGATAACTAGATTCCTATTCTGGGTTGAAGTCAGGCCTGCGCATGTTGGGGCCCAATTTGCTGAGGAGGCAGGGTTAGTCAGGTTACTGCCAGGCTTCCATATTATAAATACAGGTTTCCTGCTTCAGCTTTCTGCACCTCAAATCAAAACCCTTCTCTTCTCTAAAAAAATCTCTCAGTCTTTTAAGAAATCAAGTTCCTGCCATGGGTATCGAGCATCTCACTTCAATGCTTTTCGCCTGGTCCCAACACTTTCGGGATGACGACCGGATTCAGCTGACCCAAATGGGGATTACCAGCCTATTCCCTCTTAGGCGTCTGGTGCCTGATGTGCATTTTCTAGATGCTTGTTTGGCGCTTTGGGACACTACCCACCACGTCTTCGCGTTCCCGCGGGGAGAGATATGCCCTCTTCCCGAGGAGATCGCAGCCATTGGCGGTTGGAGCCCTGTTGCTCGCCCTGCCATTCCTCCGTTCTACCCGGACCCGAGGAGGAGACTGAGGGATTTCTTGGGTCTGTCTCATGCTGAGACAGATCGAATGGTGCAGGGAGATACTGTCTCCCTTTTCGACTTGGCTGATAAGTTCATGAATAGCCAGGATGTAAGGGCTACGCCTTCTCACCGGCGTAGGGCCTTCGCGTTTTGCATGCTGCACCGCTACGTCTTCGAGGGGTTGATGGATGCTGACTCGTGCGTGGGCCAGATTAGACTGATCGGAGTGGTTGACCAGATGGAGACTGGTCACAGCCCTGCTTGGCTAGTCACGGGAGAACTCATCATGGGTCTGGATGCTAGGCGACTTGACCCGACCCGGCAACTAACGGGGAGTATCCTTATTCTGCAGGTAAACGTCTTTCGATTTTTTCAATTTTGGTTCGCGCGATTTTTTTTTTGTTTCGTGGTTTCTTGAAGTCCGTAAGTCACTCGATCGAGTGGACCTACCACTCGATCGAGTGGCGTCTGCAAAGTGCTTCTGCCGGCCTGTGAAGGGCTTACTCGATCGAGTCAGAGGGTGCACTCGATCGAGTGTCATACCTGATAGGCTTCTGTTTGTTTTAGCGAGTCTTACTCGATCGAGTCAGAGGGTGTACTCGGTCGAGTGCCATACCTGACGAGCTTCTGGTTGTCTTAGAGAGCCTCACTCGATCGAGTCAGAGGGTGTACTCGATCGAGTGGGCTGTAGCGAACCATTCCGTTACTCATGAGTTGCGTGTACACGTCTGCAGGTTTGGTTGTCGGAGCGCTTGTCGATCATAGAGCCTCCTCCGAGCGTTCCAAACTACCGTAACAACCAACTCAGTTCCAGGGGGCGCAAGATAAGTTCGAATCACCATATAAATCGAGCTTACTGGGATGAGGAATTGGTGTTCCATGGTGGCCCGTTGATTAGGTGGACGGTTGCTTGGTGGTTCCTTTCCAAGCTGACGGGATTGGCCAAGAGGGACCAAGCTCGTTATCTCGTGATCCTGTCCCTTGACTGGACAGTTCACATCTACCCGGACCGCATTCTGAGGCAGTTCGGTTCGTCTCAGCGCATTCCTGAGACTGAAGCCCTCATTAGCGTCTCGCTCCAACTGACGGACGCTATGTGCGACACCTGGTTGCAGAGGTGGTTCACCCGTCCTACATGGACTATTCCCAACCCTTGCCAATCTGCTTGGGTTTCTCGAGCCTACGAGAAATGGACTTCTGAGTAGTCCGAGGAGGCTCGCAAAGCTCTGAAAGTCGATGAGGCCTTCGAACTGGTCCGTCGGGAGACGGTAAATGACAATAGGGGATTCTACGATGAGGGAGAGACCCCTGCTACCTTAGTCCGATTAGAGTCGGGTCTTAAGTCACATACTAAGACTCGAGCTAAAGATGTCGATGCTAGTGGCACGCGGGGGCGGCAAAGCCCTCAGACTGACTTGGAGCGGCGACTTGGGCCAAGGCTGGCGGCCCGGGACCGACTAGGTCCGCGTGACCGGCTCCCCGAGCCCGTAAGGGCTCGACTTGGGCCAATCGAGGTGGATGAGGACTCAAGTTCCAAGAAGCGAGTCCGAGCTAAAGAGGTTCCTGTGGTGATTCGGGAACGCTCTCCTCCGCGTCGTCGTCAGTGGACGGCCAAGGAGGCCAAGGACAAGGGGAAGGGCAAGATGCCCTAGATACCGAGTCCTTAGTTTTTTATTATTTAAATATTATTATTATTATTTTTTGTCGTGTGCTTTTTTTTTTGTAGTTTTTTTTTGAATTCCTGCACTTGTAATTTTCCCAAGCTTTTTGGGTTTTTCTTTTTTTGTGATAAATAAAAGGAAGTTTATTATTAAAACCGTTCCTGTCTTTTCTCGATTGCATTGGTTGTGCCCTTTTGAGGGGCTGCCTACGTATCCGCAATTAGCAGAATCAAACCAAACGTAGTTCAGGCTTAGGAAATTGCAATCTCGAATTACACCAAGACTATTGGTTCAAGATGTTTTGCGACAGTAGAATAAATAATTCTAGCTCATTGACTTGCTTTTTGTAAAATAAATGATTTTGATAAAAATTGCTAATGACAGTGAGAAATGGCTAAGGGTAGTAACGCTTCAGCTGGTCCAGGTTGGTTGGGTTGACAAATTCATTCCCGTCCAGGTCCGTCAGCATTACTGCTCCCCTTGATAGGATTTTCTTCACCAGATACGGCCCAGCCCAGTTGGGTTTGAATTTTCCCCTTGGGTCCACTGGTAGCAAGGCTCGAACAGACTTAAGGACTAGATCCCCTTCTTTAATGTTCCTGGGCCTTACTCGCTTGTTGAAGGCCCGTTGGATCCTTTTTTGGTAAATCTGGATGTTATTGAGAGCGCGGGACCGTCGTTCGTCTAGTAGAACCAACGAATCGTACCGAGCTCGAACCCAGTCAACTTCGGGTACTTGAATTTCTAGTAGGATTCTGAGGGACGGTACCTCTAGCTCCACTGGTTGGACGGCCTCCATCCCATAGGTTAGGTAGTATGGTGTCGCTCCGGTTGCGGTGCGAATTGACGTCCGGTACCCCCATAGGGCAAAAGGTATTTTGTCGGGCCAGTCCCGATAATTATCAGCCATCTTTTTGAGTATGGTGACAATCGTTTTATTGGCTGCCTCTACCGCTCCATTGGTTTGGGGACGGTAGGGCGAGGATGTGTGCCTCTGAATTTTATATTTGGCCAGCAGGGCCGCGGTCTCAGCTTGGAAATGGGTTCCATGATCACTGATAAATTCATGCGGGATTCCATACCGGCATATTATCTTGTTTTGGATAAATTTGGCGACATGCTTAGCGTTGAGGATGCGATATGATTCAGCTTCGACCCACTTGGTGAAATAGTCGATAGCCACCAGAATGAAGCAATGTCCACCAGTACCGGAGGGATTTACTTTCCCGATTATGTCGATACCCCATGTCGAGAACGGCCAAGGTGACGTCATGGTATAGAGCAGAGATGGCGGCATATGTTGCACATTGCCAAAGATTTGACAGTTATGGCAGTGTTTGACATATACCTGGCAGTCGGCCTCCATGGTGTTCCAGTAATACCCGAGCCTCATGATTTTTCGGACCAGCATGTGAGCATTCATGTGTGGACCGTTTTCGCCATCATGTACTTCGGCCATTACTTTCTCGGCCTTATATTTGTCAACACAAAGGAGAAGAGCCCCCTGTGCCGTCTTTTTGTACAGTTGCCCGTCATCAGTACGGATGAACTGGGTGGCTAGCCTCCGTAAGGCTTTCTTGGCTCGGTTTTCCGTCCCGGGGGAATACTCTCCGTTGGTCAGGTATGTTAACACGGATTGGTACCATGGTTCGGGATCGGTTATCTCGATGTCTTCGATGTCATAGACGTACGCCGGCTCGGACCGTCTTTCGACGCAAATTGGCATACTGGTCACATGGTCGGGAATGTTCAGTAAAGATGCTAATTTTGAGAGTGCATCTGCAAACTGATTTTCTTCCCGAGGCAGGTATATGTATTCTACCTTTTGGAATTGTTTCTCGAGATCCCTTACTCGTGCCTGGTAGGCCACGAGATTGGCATTCCGAGTCTTCCATTTTTGAAGTGCTTGGTTAATGACCAAGGATGAGTCGCCATGTACCCGGAGATTTGTGATCCCTAGGTTGGCGGCGGCTTGTAGCCCATAAATGCATGCTTCGTATTCTGCTGCATTGTTAGTGACGTCAAAGTCCAGTTTGATGGAGACGGGAGTATGCTCTCCTCTTGGTGAAATTAGGAGGACCCCGACTCCGAACCCTCGAAAATTAGATGCTCCGTCGAAGTATAAATCCCATGTTTCGGCATCGGTATGGAAGATATCTTCGTCTGGGAAGGACCAGGTGTCGGTGTGTCCTTCCTCGGTTACCGGGCTGTCGGCGAGGAATTCATCTACTATTCGCCCCTTAATAGCTTTTAAAGGTACAAATTTTAGGTCGAACTCTGCCAACATTAGAGTCCATCTTGAAATCCGGCCGTTGAGGATGGGTTTCTCGAAGAGGTATTTGATCGGGTCCATCCTGGATAGCACATGGATCTCATAGCTGAGCATATAATGTCGGAGCTTTTTAGTGGCCCAGACTAGAGCCAAGCACGTCTTTTCGAGCATGGTATATTTGCACTCATACTCTAAAAACTTCTTACTGATGTAATAGATGGCTCGCTCTTCGGAGTCAACTGTCTGAGCCAGCATAGCCCCCATGGCTGTCTCGGTCGTTGTTAGGTATAACGACAGAGGCAAACCGGGTTGAGGTGGCATCAAAACTGGCGGAGCAGACAGAATTTCCTTGATTTTGTCGAAAGCAGCTTGGCATTTGTCATCCCATAGTACCCGCTCCCCTATTTTCAGTTTCTTGAAAATTGGTTCACATACCATTGTTAGCTTGGAAATGAATCGACTAATGTACTGGACTTTCCCGAGAAATCCCCTTATTTCTTTTTCGGTTTTAGGAGCTTGCATCTCGGTAATGGCTTTGATTTTAGCTGGGTCGACTTCGATACCTCGTTGGCTAACGATATGACCCAGTAATTTGCCTGACGTTACCCCAAAACTGCATTTCTGAGGGTTTAGCCTCATGTTGTATTTGCGCAGTCGGGTGAAGAATTTTCTTAGAGCGGTGATGTGACCGCCTCGTTCTTTGGATTTGACGATCATGTCGTCTACATAGACCTCTACCTCTTTATGCATCATGTCGTGTAGTAAAGTGGTAGCGGTCCTTTGGTATGTGGCCCCGGCATTAATGAGACCAAATGGCATGACGGTGTAGCAGTAAGTACCCCAAGGTGTAGTGAAGGTAGTCTTATTCATGTCTTCTTCCGCCATCTTGATTTGATTATACCCGGCATACCCGTCCATGAATGACAGAAGGGCATGATCGGCCGTGTTATCCACCAGTATGTCGATGTGTGGTAACGGAAAATCATCCTTCGGGCTTGCTTTGTTAAGATCCCGAAAGTCTACGCATACCCGCACCTTACCGTCCTTTTTAGGAACCGGCACGATGTTTGCAACCCAGTCCGGATATTCGGACACTTGTATGAAGCCGGCTTTGAATTGTTTGTCGACTTCTTCCTTTACTTTGAGAGACCACTCGGGCCTCATTCGACGAAGCTTTTGTTTGACCGGTTTGCACCCATCTTTGATAGGTATGTGGTGCTCGGCTATTTCCCGGTCTATCCCCGGCATGTCCTCGTAGGACCACGCGAAGACATCTTTGAACTCTTGGAGGAGGTTTATGAACTGTTGTTTCTCCTCGGGATCTAAGGATAACCCTATCTTAAGTATCTGAGGCTCTAAGGTTGTTCCCACGTTTATGGATTCGGTCTCTTCAATTACCGGATTCCGGGATTCCCTTTGCTCTAGTTGCTCGATCAGATGTGGAGGTAAGGGTACCTGTTCGTCGGATTTCTCAATGTCATAGCATAAATCATTTTTGAAAACAGGATTTAAAAGAGACAAGTCGTAAGCAGAACGGTTGTTATTATTAATTGAAAATTTGGAAAACAGCTCAAAGAGAGCAGCCATCTGATCATTGGTCAGAGGCGGAATTGGTAAAGCACTCGGGACAGACCCCGAGGTGCTAGCAGCAGGAATGATAGAAGGGAGGGGGGTTACAGGAGTGACTCTAGCACCGCCTTCTCTAGACTCGACCTCAGACTCTGACTCAGACTCCGACTCAGACTCGGACTCAGACTCAGGCATGTCTCCCTCTCCGGCGACCAGCTTGTAGATCCTTCCTTGACTGTCAGTCCACTTGACAGTCTTCCTCCAGGCCCTTTTTCCCGTCTCGGAGCCAACATCCGAGATCAGCTTGGTCGGGTCAAACCTGTTGCTGCGGAGAATCAGGTTGACCAGGTCTTCCTTTGGAGTCGGGGCTACGGTGTCTTCCCCGAAGAGTAGCCCCAGCGCGGGCTCGATATCGTCCGCTCCGTCGGACTGGGTGAGGGTGAACACCTCATCTGGGATGTAGTTGCAATCCCGGGCCAAGTGGGTCCCGAGGTGCGTTGCATTGGGTTGGTATAGTCCAACCTGGACAGCCCCGAATACGGGTGTGACAAAGTAGTCAGACAACCGTGGGCTATAAGGGCTCAAGTAGGTACCCTTCATAATGTTGCAGGCTTTTTCAATTCCTGCTCGGACAACGTTGTCCGGAGTGAGGGCATAGCCAAGGCCGAAGTGAGAGTCTTCGTCCTTAAGGACCTCGATGATCTTCCCAGCTGGAAGGTCGGGTCGAGAGGTAGCCCCCGGAAGGTACCCTAGGTTCTGGAGCATCGTGTAAATGCTCGTGGTGAAGTAAGGCCTGAAAAGGTACTCTTCCTCGATCATCCCCACAAAGTCGAACCCCCAGAGGTCCGCGCGGCCCGTGGCGTTACAGCTAGCCACGGTCATTGGGGTCGCCTCTAGAGTAATAATACCGTCGAGTAGAGGCATCTTGATCTTGCGGTGGAGGGTGGAGGATACAGCTTTCACCGCGTGAATCCACGGCCTTCCTAAGAGTAGGTTGAATGAGGAGGTGACATCAATCACCTGGAATTCAAGCTCCTTTTCTACTGGGCCCGTGATGATGGTCAGTTTTATGGCCCCATCTACCGACTTTCGGCTCCCATCAAAGGCTTGGATGGTTTGAGCAGTCGGAATATAGTCAGCCTCGGTAATGCCGAGGGCTTTGGCGGTCCTTAGAGGAAGGACATTCACGGCCGACCCGTCGTCAACTAGGGTCATCGGGAGGTACTTCCCCCGGCAAATCACCGTGATGTAAAGGGCTAGGTTGTGGGAGGTCCCGAATGGCGGTAGATCGGCTTCGGAAAATGTGATCATTGGACCTCCTACTTTGGTCTTACCCTTTAGGTGGGGTAGGACCGTGGCTACCATTTCAGCGGGTGTAGCCAGAGAGTCGATCTTGACTTGATCGAGAGCCTTTGTAAGTGCCTCTCGATGTTCTTGAGAGCTAACAAGGAGTTGCCATATAGTGAGGTCAACTCGGGTTCTCTTCAATTGTCTCACGACGGCTGTTTCAGCGGTCGGCTCTTCAGGGGCGACTTCCATCCCGAGTGGATCGGTGATGGTTGTCGGGGTAGGGGTGTCCCTAGTGCTTGTGGCTAAGTAGGGACGACCAAGGTTGTTGCTGGCTAGGACTCGAGTTTTGACCTCTCTAATCTGTTCAAGGGTGATGGGAACGGCTTCCCCTTTAGCGAGGTAGATATCATCTTCGTCGTCAAACCAGATCCCGTTCACTTGCGGGACGTAAGGGGAGATAAGGTGAGAGCAGTCGATCACCTCCCCGGTAAAAATGGCATGGGAGCTGAAAGGGTTCTCCTTGTTGCTGGGCTTATCACCGGGTAGCGGGATTTTTCCGCTTTCAATCAGGTCCTGGATCAAGTGTTTTAGCTTCCAACACTTCTCGGTATCGTGCCCATTGCCTCGGTGGTATTGGCAGTAGGCCTGGGCATTGTAGTTCTTGGAGCGTCGCTCGACCGGAACTTCAGGAGTTGGGCCTATCGGTTGGATTAGGCCTTTGGAGGATAGCCTTTGTAAGGCATAAGTATAGGTAGTACCTATATCAGTGAAAACCCGAGGTAGGGTGTTCTTCTTGGACGGGGCATCTAGTAGATTGACCGCGTCAAAGATGCTGCGGGTTGTAGCCTGGGGCTTAGTGGTGGATGAAGAGGCCCCTTGGTATCCTTTGCTAGTAGCCTTGGTGAGGCTTTCTAGTCTTAGGTCATCTTCGATCCTCATACCCATTTCAGTAAGGGTGGTGAAATTGGGTATGACTGCGTACCGGAGGTGAACCCGGTAGGAAGGGAGGAGGTTCTTGACAAAAGCCTCCACTAAGGTCTTCTCGTTGGGCTTATCGACCAACTTCACGCTCTCGGCCCTCCAGCGTTGAAGGTATTTAGTGAAACCTTCTTTTGGCTCTTGGGCCATGACCTCCAGAGATCGCATTGTGGTTTGGATCTCGGTGTTGTCAGCATAGTTCCGAGCGAACTCGGTAGCCACATCATCCCATGTAGGGTATTTTTTCGGGTCTAGCCTATAGTACCAGGCCCGTGGGTGCTTCTCAAGGGATGCAGCAAAAAGGTTTTTGAACATGGATGAGTCCACTCCCTTGATGGCCATGAATTCCTTGAAGGCCCGTACATGTAGTAACGGGTCCTCAGTTCCCTCGAACATGGGCAAACCTGTGAGGTTCAGGTTTGCAGGCAGCTTGTCACTCACCGTGGAGTACTCTCGGCTATTCTCCCGATGGATATTGTTACTCCCAGTCAAATGGACTTGTTCTTCTAGCCGGCGCACTGCGCTGACCAGTTCAGTTATGGGCCCAGTAGTCCCGACATTAGGGGTCCCTTGCTCCACCGTAGCTAGGCGAGCAACAATGGCCACCTGGCCAGCCCTCATTTCGGTCAGTTGGGCCTCGATGTCGGTCTGCTTCGCGACCATGGCGTCTAAAGCAGTTTGCAGACTGTTCAAAGTAGCCATCCTTCGAGCGCGTCTGGTTGCCGGTGGCCTGTCTGTAAGAACACCGCGTAATCAGAAACTGAACCCAGATCTCGGAAAAGGAAAGGAAAAGTACATCCCGAGCAGCACTAGGAGAGGAGACTAGAGACTCGAGAAAGACATCTAGACGGGCGACTCGATAGGTGGTATAACTTCCTTAGGATTTTGGCTTTGTGGGCCTAGTCCTGTTCGAAGGAAGGTCCACGTGAGACTTTTCCCCAGACTTTTGACTCGAGTGTATGGACGGACTTTCCTTTGTAGGGGTATGCCCTACGCGGGTCGGTCGTGCCTTGACTGATAAGGCGGACTCGGGAAAGGGGGGAAACTCGTGATATAAGATCAGCGGAGTTTCGACGCTATAGACCTTCGACATACTATGCAAAGACCCGACACACGACTAGACGGTAGGTCCTATAATAAGGAAGGTTTACTAGGATAGTTGGATGTTTGAAATTTGAATGTTGAATGGGCGGATGAATTTCCGGGAGTTTTGAAAAAAACGGAATTCCTGAAAACCAAGATTAGAATTTTGAAAAATTCAGAAAATCGAGATGGTGTTGGGAATTCACGAATTAAAATGGGCAGCATGCCGACTAGAGAAAAAGGATATTTTGAGTCAAATCAGTTGATCCTAAATTTCGGCGGCATTCCGAGTTTTGAAAATTGGATATTTTGAAAAGACGGGTCCCGAAACGGACAGCATTTCGGGTTTTTCAAAATTTGGGCGTTTTGGAAAGATGCATTTTTTGAAATGACGGTTTTTTGAAAAATGACACGGAAACCAAGTAGCACGTAGTCAAACAAGCATTATAACGACGCTTATGTATGCTTTACACTAAGTCTCGGTCAGTCACAATAGGGTCTATACCAACAACGATCGCATTCTCACGAAACGGGACGGACTTCCTAGCCAATTTTGAACTAGAACCTGCCGTAAAACCCCGGTGAGTTCCGCCATCGAAGTCTTTAGCGCACCCATGTAGGAATGCACCGTGGTATAGTGGGACGTCGGTCACAAGTAACCGGCCCGGGCAAAATTTGGGTTATGCATGAACCATTAAACTAATGCGCACACACTAATATTCGAACGATTTCTCTTCGAGTCTCACCCTAGGAACCCCGATGCCATGTAGTACATCAGGTATCCCCAGCGGAGTCGCCAAATTGTGGACATGACGTAGGTCCACCCCGACGCGGCCACGCGCGGGTTTGGGTAGGCGAATGAATCTCGTGGTGAGATTGTTCTCGGGTTCGAAATTTAAGTCAAAATGGAGTCGCCACCGAATTTTGTGGTTATTCGGAACCATACGAGCCCACTCTATGTCGTCATGGGCTATACACAAAGTAAGCCCACTTCGATTTCAGAGTTTATTGGGCTCGTCCCTTTGCATTGCAATACCGATACCGTATAAACCGGCTTTCGTATATAGAATGACTCTCGTGCGCCAAGGGTTTCGGACATCCGGAAACCAAGGTTCTGAGTAAGGGGTGAGGGTACGTGTTGGGAAGCCCACTAAGGACACCCAACCCCGCCCGCACATGGCGGCCTCTACTAAGACATCGTTCGTGTTCGTGTGAGCGCGCTAGTAAAACGATTAAATGATATGCAAACAGCGTTTTCGGGCTAAGCATATTAATAGTTTGTGAACTACGTCATTTAATGCATCTTATTTTTGGTCAAAGTGGTTTAGCATGCGAGGTTCGTTTATAAAGCGTAAAAACAAGTAAATAAACAAAGCTCGAAAGTAAAATAAAAACGTACAAGTTACACGGGCGGAAATACAACCCGGAATTCACAATACAACATTACGTAGAAGTAATAAAAATAACGCGATACAAAGATATGGACGGACCCGTATGTAAGCTAGACCGCGAAATGCGTAGATGGACTAACCCCGATTAAATACACATTGTATTGTGTACTAAACGAAGGACGGAAATATGAGACTGTGGCGTATTGCTAGCCCGATCCCATATCCCGTAGTCTTGTCCCGACTCATCACGTCAAAGGTGGTCAAAGTCGTTCTACGTGTCGTGTTGTGCATGGTTTTGGAAATAGGTTAGTCACGTGATAGTCTTTACACGTGATGACTAATGTCGATAAAAAAAGGCGAGGCTTGAAAGGTGTGTCAAGGCCCTCGGTTATGGGGCTACAGGACTCACTCGGTCGAGTCATGGCCTGACTCGGTCGAGTGCGTCCTAAAAGAAGCTTCTGCCCACGGTTTGGGGTGCTACTCGATCGAGTAGCAGGTGTACTCGGTCGAGTGGCACCTGTACGAGTTGTGACTCGTGATTTATTTGTCTTAAATTTGAAGGTTGGCCGAATTGAATCAAAATATTGACGAATTTAGATTTAATTCGGTTTGCCACGATAAACGTGAGTTTTAGAAAATGAGTTCACGTGATTGGCTTTACACGTGTCGACTAAGAGTCGTAAAAAAAGAGACGAGGCTTAAATGTTGCATCCAAGCCCTCGGTTTTCTGGGCTACAGGATCCACTCGGTCGAGTCATGGCCTGACTCGGTCGAGTGTACCCTTGGGAAGTAGTCTGCCCGGTTTTGTGGACACTACTCGATCGAGTGGCCTATGCACTCGGTCGAGTAGTCCCTGTACGAGTGTTAACTCGTTTCATTTTTGGGGTTGAAAACGACGGTCGGTCGAGTTAAATACAAATATCGTTTGATTCGAATTTAACTCGACCTCCGGTACTACAATCGTGTACATATACGATCATAATACCGTCGTCGGGATTTTATGAAGTGTTTGTGTTAGAAAATTTGAATTAGTAACGAAATGCTTCCCTCTACGTCACGACATCGAAACTAACCCTTTCGGGTTATGTGATGTCGGTTTTCGTGTCAATGGGTTCCGCACTAATTAAAATGGGATCGAATGCGTCCAACTACGATTAGTCACGATCACGTCACGCCTTTGAGCACATTGGGGCGGGGCTCCTCGAAAGGGCTCCACCTCCGTCGTTGCTCGTAAAAGGATTAGACGGACTTTAGGCGACAATTATAGTCAAACGTATCCGAAACCGAGATTCTGATACTAGATATATATATACGCGGTATGGTCATAATGTTAGCAACGAAAATGTAAAAGTTAGTATGCAAAAAAAGTAAAAATGTTAGAGTGTTAGATGTTAGAGTGTTAGGATTACGATACTAGTAAAAGTACAAAATAAACGATACAAAAACATAAGCGTAAATAACAAGGATAGAAACGGGGTTTGGGACACCCTCAACATACATGCTTAGTAGGGACCTCGGAAATGGGCTCGCAAATAGTGACGGGACTATGGAGTATCGAGGATGTACGTAAGTTATGGTGTGTGTATGTGTTGTCGATTTATCGAGGGACAAGGGACTCGGTTTTTTGTGTATAGGGCTTAGGGTTGCTAAGGCTTGTAGTGTAGAGAGTATAGATAGGTTAGAGTAGAAGATTAGGGTAATTTTGCATTAGTTTCCAATCTCTGAATGCAATGGGTTTGAAGGGGTATTTATAGGCTTCACCCCGTCCTAGGGTCACTCGATCGAGTGACCTAGTGCACTCGGTCGAGTGCCTTCAGGAATGAATCTGGTCCGGTTTTTGACGCTCCACTCGACCGAGTGGCCAATCCACTCGACCGAGTGGATCAATTAGGCCGGGCTATTTTGGGCGTGATTGCCCTTGATTTATGCTTAATTGATTATGATTGATTTGGCTAATTTTGGCTGATTCGTGAGCGATTTGGATAGATTTGTGAACCTGGTGCATGTTTTGGGAACACACCCGGTCGCTCTTTGTGTCGGGTTTGTCTTGACCGGGTTTTGACCTGGTCGCTAAAAGACGGGAATTATTTTTGGTGCCGGTTTTGGCCCAAATTAGTCTCATTTTGCTCGGAACGACCCACTGGGCCTGGATTTGAGGTCTGTTTTGTGAGATTATTACTCCGCTAAAAGTCCATGTCAGATATTATTGATTTCGGGCCCAAATCCGAGCATACTAAGTCACGTTTGCGTCCGATCATCATCGGGTGTTTGTCGGGAACTGCTATAGACACTAGCAGGCAAAATGCGGGTGTCTACACATATACATATATATATATATATATAGAGAGAGAGAGAGAGAGAGATGGGCTCCGGTGAGGCAGGGCAACTCCTTACACCCATAGAGGCAGCATCTGGACCATTAGATTAAGATCTGATTTAACGATCTAGATTAAAAGACTAAAAAACACGCGCTGCTCCTCTCCACCTTCTAAAACCCTATCATTTGAACACTACTACTTTCTCTCTCTACTCTGAAAAGCTCTGAAATTCGTTGCCGTGTAATTCTGCCCCTTCAATGGCTAGTAATTCTGCATCTTTAATGATGAATGATTCTTCATCAAAGCGTCGAAAGTTAGATACAAATGAAAATCCTTTAATTTCACATTCAACTACTTCAGATTTAGGTCAGAAAATTTCTATTTATTCTAAAATTCAAATTCAAATTTTAAGTCTGATTCTTAATTTATTTATGTCGTGATTCGTTTTTTGAATGCAGTGAATACTCAAGAAACAGCTGCAACATTTTCGATGATGGGCGATACTAATATATTAGGTAAAATATTTCATTAATTCATCAATTTAATTGCTTTAAGTTTTCATAGAAACGTATCTTATATTGTTTTGTTCATATTTAAAGCAGTTGCTGCTTTGATGGTTAAAACAGTGTCTGTTTTGATGTACAAAAGTTAACATCTGTTGTACATGTCGATAATTTTACATAGTTTAAACATTGTCTGTTCTGATGTACATAACTTAATATTTGTTGTACATGTCGATATTTTTACATATTTAAAGTAGTGACTGTTTTGATGTACATAAGTTAACATCTGTAGTACATGTCGATATTTACATAGTTAAGCAAGTGTCTGTTTTGATGTACATAAGTTGATATTTGTTGCACGTGTTCACAATTTGTACATTGTCAAAGCAATGTCTGTTTTGATGTACAAAAGTTAACATCTGTTGTACATGTCGATATTTTTACATAGTTTAAACAGGGTCTGTTTTGATGTACATAACATAATATCTGTTGTATTTGTCGATTTTTTACATATTTAAAGTAGTGTCTGTTTTGATGTACATAACATAATATCTGTTGCACATGTTCAAATTTATACATTATCAAAGCACTGTCTATTTTGATGTACATAACTTAACATCTGTAGTTCATGTCAATATTTTTACATAGTTAAAAAAGTGTCTGTTTGGATGTACATAAGTTGATATATGTTGCACGTGTTCACAATTTGTACATTGTCAAAGCAATGTCTGTTTTGATGTACATAAGTTAACATTTGCTGTACATGTCGATATTTTTACATAGTTTAAACAGGGTCTGTTTTGATGTACATAACATAATATCTGTTGCACATGTTCAAATTTATACATTATCAAAGCACTGTCTATTTTGATATACATAACTTAACATATGTTGTTCATGTCAATATTTTTACGTAGTTAAAAAAGTGTCTGTTTGGATGTACATAAGTTGATATCTGTTGCACGTGTTCACAATTTGTACATTGTCAAAGCAATGTCTGTTTTGATGTACATAAGTTAACATTTGTTGTACATGTCGATATTTTTACATAGTTTAAACAGGGTCTGTTTTGATGTACATAACATAATATCTGTTGCACATGTTCAAATTTATAAATATCAAAGCACTGTCTATTTTGATGTACATAACTTACATCTGTTGTTCATGTCGATAGTTTTACATAGTTAAAAAAGTGTTTGTTTGGATGTACATAAGTTGATATCTGTTGCATGTGTTCATAATTTGTACATTGTCAAAGCAATGTCTGTTTTGATGTACATAAGTTAACATTTGCTATACATGTCGATATTTTTACATAGTTTAAACAGGGTCTGTTTTGATGTACATAACATAATATCTGTTGCACATGTTCAAATTTATACATTATCAAAGCACTGTCTATTATGATGTACATAACTTAACATCTGTTGTTCATGTCTATATTTTTACATAGTTAAAAAAGTGTCTGTTTGGATGTACATAAGTTGATATCTGTTACACGTGTTCACAATTTGTACATTGTCAAAGCACTGTCTATTTTGATGTACATAACTTAATATTTGTTGTACATGTCGATATTTTTACATATTTGAAGTAGTGTCTGTTTTGATGTACATAACTTAATATTTGTTGTACATGTCGATATTTTTACGTATTTGAAGTAGTGACCGTTTTGATGTACATAAGTTAACATCTGTTGTACATATCGATATTTTTACATAGTTAAAATAGTGTCTGTTTTGACGTACATAAATTTATATATGTTGCACATATTCAAATTTGTACATAGTTAAAACAGTGTCTGTTTTGATGTACATAAGTCAATATTTGTTGTATATGTCAATATTTTCACATATTTAAAGAACTGTCTGTTTTGACGTACATAAATTACTATCTACTTATTTTGATGTAGATTATCAAAGCATTGTCTATTTTGATGTACATAAGTAAATATCTGTTGTGCATGTTGAAAATTTGTACAGTAATCAAAGCACTTCGTATTTGACACGTGCCAGATTATTAGTAATTAGTACAATAAATGGAGTAGTTGAATTTCACCTTTATAATCTACTTACTCCCATCTTATTCACATCATCTACTTATTTTCACATCCATCTCACTCAATCTATTTTTATTTTGTTAATTAAATTTACATTATGAAATTTATATGCAAGGGGTGGTTGATAAATAATGAGGTTGGAGATAGATTAACAACTATAAACAACTCAAGGTAGCAGAAGATGCATAATCTTTCCTTCATCTTCAATCAGTATCATCAGTTTGACACATATGATAAACGATCTTCGTCAACAACCGAAGTTATGTGCAACGAAGATTACATGGCAAAAATTTTTGAAAGACTTCCATCTTACGTTGATAAGGCTAACACGGCGATTGTCTGTAAAAGATGGGCGCAGATGTTCCTATTACACTCCGATGCACCTCGATTGGATGTTGATTACAATAGAAGTTTGACAACATTGATCCGTGATGGAATGAATATTGTACTTAGGGGTGAAATTATTGTTTCAAAGAGATGCAAATGCTATTTGACAGATAATGTGCATGCACAAACAGTATTGCACTATTATCATTTCAGAACTATTGATTCTAAGGAAAATAAACACTTGGAAACTATTAAGTGTGCTAAAGAAGAAAGTGACCTATGTAGATTAAAATTAATTACATTAGAAGAGAGCAAGGATATGGATAAATTATTTAAAATGTAGCGCAGTGGAATTTTAATGGAAATGATATTTTAATTCTGAAGTATAATAATTACCTTCATTTATTTATTAATTTGTATGTTTTGTTATACATAAGTTACTTTTTACTGAACATAAGGCATGCATATAAGTTGATAAACGGGTGTACATAAGTTTATTTTCTGAATAAACGGGAGTTCCTACCACAACCACAAGTAGATATTCCTAAAACAGTATGAATGAAAATCCCAAAACATACAAATGGTTGGCTAATTAATCACTCCATAGAATAAATCATTCAATCATGAAAAATTCTTCTTGGCTATAGAGCATTTTACTTAATCTACATCCTTTTAAATAATCTTTTAATGAAACATGTGATCTGTAATCTTCCTCTTCCGTAGATTCAATAATCTTCAAATGCTCATTTTCTTTAGATCCAAGTTGAAAGATGTGCAATAATCTTCTAGCATGCATATTGTTTGTCAAACAACATCTACATCTCTTGGAAACTTCAATTCCATCCCTACGAACAGTAGTCATTCTTTTAATATGAGTTGTTCCCAATCTTCTATTATAATCTATATTCCATCTAGGTGCATCGGACCGTAATAGAAACATTTGGGACCACCTCTTGGAAACAATAGCCATGTTCGCTTTGTCATAATCAGAGGGAAGCTTTTGAAAGATTTTTTTCCATAAAATCTTCTTTGCACATTACTTTAATTGTTGATGAAAATCGTCTTCCATATATTTCAACTTCATGACGATGATTATAAATGAAAGATAGATGATCAATCTACTGTTCCTTGCTCTTATTAATGGTTGTTACTCTATCTTCAATTTCATTTTTCTTCACCCATCCCTTAGACAATATCTTCATGGTGTTATTAATGAAGTGAAGTGAAAAGGGTGAAATAGAAGGGTGTATAAACAAGTACTGTAAAAGATAGGGTACTGCATAAGGCTTTGAATATACTGACTTTGGATGTAAAGTACTGTAATAGTTAATTAAATAAATTTCGAGTCCATATTAACTGCTTAAACCTACCCCTGCTTGGTTTTTTACGCGTGGACATACATTACTTTACCAGCCCCATCTTATACCCACCCCATTTATACCACCCCCCACCTAAACTTTATGATGTCTTTAGATGGAATATGAATAGGTGAAATTTAAATATATATATATATATATATATATATATATATATATATATATATATATATATATATATATATATAGAGTAGAGATCAAATAAGGTCACCATGTCTCAGTAAGTCTATATTAAAGTTACAGATGACATACGATAAAGTTGCATTTGTTTAAAATTGATATGTAACTATAACATTCAGCTCTTTTATCACTTCAAATGATAAAGTGAAACTTCATCACTCATCTCGTGTAATTTTAAGCACTTTTTGTGTAACTTTAACACTGGAACTTATGACCTTAAAATAAATGTAGACCTTATTTGAACCTACCTCTATATATATATATATATATATATATATATATATATATATATATATATATATATATATATATATATATATTACGTAGTGGAAATATGTACATCAAGAATTATAAACGTAATTCAGCCCACTTTACTATGTCCTTGAATATGTACATCTGGTATTTATATATGTACTTTAAATATTGATCTATATACAGTATACCTACCTTAAACCCTTTTCCTTATTAAAGGATGGAAAAGGGTTTAGGGTTGGATTAACTATTCAAGGTTAATCCAAGGTTAGTAATCCCGCAAGAAAGTGAACAGTGTCTGTTTTGATGTACATAAGTTGATATCTGTTGTACATATTGATTTTTTACATAGTTAAAATAGTGTCTGTTTTGATGTACATAAGTTGATATCTGTTGCACATGTTCACAATTTGTTCATTGTCAAAGCAGTTTCTGTTTTGATGTACAGTAATCAAAACACTGCATGTTTGACACATGCCAGATTTACTCGATTTGAAGAATAAATAAATGAGTAGTACAATAAATGAAGTAGTTGAATTTCACCTTTATAATCTACTTACTCTCATATTATTCACATCATCTACTTATTTTCACATCCATCCCACTCAATCTATTTTTATTTCGTTAATTAAATTTACATTATGAAATTTATATGCAAGGGGTGGTTGATAAATAATGAGGTTGAAGATAGATTAACAACTATAAACAACTCAAGGCAGCAGAAGATGCATAATCTTTTCTTCATTTTCAATCAGTATCATCAGTTTGAGACATATGATAAACGATCTTCGTCAACATCCGAAGTTATGTGCAACGAAGATTACATGGCGAAATTTTTTGAAAAACTTCCATCTTACATTGATAAGGCTAACATGGCGATTGTCTGTAAAAGTTGGGCGCAGATGTTCCTATTACACTCCGATGCACCTCGATGGGTTGTTGATTACAATAGAAGCTTGACAACATTGATCCGTGATGGAATGAATATTGTACTTAGGGGTGGAATTATTGTTTCAAAGAGATGCAAATGCTATCTGACAGATAATGTACATGCAAAAATAGTATTGCACAATTATCATTTCGAAACTATTGATTGTAAGGAAAATAAACACTTGGAAACTATTGAGTGTGCTAAAGAAGAAAGTGATCTATATAGATTGAAATCAATTACTCGTACATTAGAAGAGCATAAAGAGATGGCTCAAATATGTAAAATGTTGCGCAGTGGAAATGAATTTTAATGGAAATGAAATTTTAATTCTGATGGATATTAATTACCTTAATTTTTTTATTAATTTGTATGTTTTGTTATACATAAGTTACTTTGTACTGAACATAATGATATCCGAAATTATGTATAATGATGTCCTTAGATGGATTATGTACAAGTGATATTTACATATATACATTACATCAAGACTTATTAATATAATTCAGCCAACGATAATATGTCCTTGAACGATTATGTACACCTGTTATCTATATACGGATTTTATACTTTACATATATACAATTTACAATTGATCAAAATGATTCAACCACTGTAATAATGTACAGTGAAGATACAATATACAATGTACATGGACAACTTTGTTATTATGGGAAATGATGCTTTTAACGCGTGGAGCATTTAATAACATACCTTCCCCAGAAAATACCTTCCCTGGTACAAATTAATAACAGTATAACGCGTGGAGCATTTAAAATTAATGACAGTTTTCACATTGACAGTATAAAAACACATCCACAAACACGCAAACACCTACACCCACATCCATAATCCTTCTGTCTGTGCGATGAAAAGTGTTTATTATTTAATTTAATGAGAAATAAAGATATTCATGGAGTTATTTCATCACGTACTATTCAAAAAAAATCTTTAGTTGATTCGTCTTTTGTACCTCAGATGAATTGGTGCAAGTTCAAGTTTTGTGTTGATCTGTTATCAACACAGGGGTATGTGATACCGTTATAGTCCCTTGAATGGTACAAAGCCGTGAGGGTATAACGTGTTGAATATACCCGGGTTGAGTTCCCCGGATACTTCCTCTTGAGTCTTGAGATTAAGAAAAAAACTGGAGGAAGATAGAGCATGTTTGTCAACTAGGATCCCTTTTCCAGTGAATGAGGTCATTGATCTTGATGCTACCCTTGGAGACGGGATCTATCTTCAAAGGATGAAGTATAGAAACAATGATCCTGTTCGTGCGTTCCCAACTATGTCGTATTGGACAAATGAGACAATGACAAAAAGGATAAAGGAGGAAGCTAAACTCTCTGGAACATTTGGGAAGGGTTATGTGATACCGTTACACACATATTACAGTGGTTCAGTTGTACTTGTAATCATTCGTCTTTATTTGTTTTAGATGCTGAAAAAGGGTTATGTGCAAGTAATATAGAAATATGTACAATGAACCATTGTAATATGTCCTATATAGTCAAAAACATAAAATGTATGGAGTAGTATTTTAGATGGTTTATGTTCAACTTTTATCGAAATACGGAGTATGATATTTATATGTGTACTTTACATAAAAAGAGATATATGTTTATTAAATTTGTATATTACGAAATTATTCAAAATCATAAAATGTACGTACTAAATACTTTAGATGGGTTATGAACGTGTAATATTTACATATATACATTATGTACTAGAAATATGTACATAAAGAATTATTAACGCAATTCAACAGAAAATTTGATTCAATCACTGTATGTACAGTAAAGCTACAAATGTGTTAAATTTGTACAGATGGGTTATGTACAACTAATATAGAAATATATACAATGATGTCCTCTGTTGTATTATGTACAGCTACTATTTAAATATGTACATCACCTAGTGACCTATCATAATATAGTGTATATAAATTATCATTTGACACTAGTAAAATGATATACATAATTAATAATATAGTGTGTATATATATAACTTATCATTTGACACTAGTAAAATGTCCACTCTAAGCATATAACTAGATGAGATATGTACAACTGATATGGGATTATGTATAATGATGTCCTTACATTGATTATGTATAGATGATATGCAAATATATAAAATTGTAATGTCAAATTTGTATATAAATCACGAATTATTATTAATGTAATTCAAAATGATTCAACCATTGTAAGATACAATGTACAGTGCATATACATTGTACAGTGGAGATACATTGTACAGTGTACTTGGACACGTTTATCATTTCGGGAAAGGTTGCTTTTGACGCGTGGATATACATCAGCATTTATATTCATCCATATATACCTACCCCAGTTATATCTTCCCCATTTACAGTATAAATTGACGAAAGCGCACCTCCTACAACACTCAAACCCACACCCCACACCCACAATTCATTCCTCTTTGCATTATTTAATTAGAAATAATTATAATTATTCATCAAGTACCATGCAAATAAATTCTTTATTTGATTTGTCTTTATTACCTTAGATGAATTAGTGCAAGTTAATGAACACATAATTTGCACCAATTCATCGGAGGTACTAAGGACAAATTTGCTAAAGATTTTGTTTGAAATGGAGTTGGGGTATTGAATACTCGCAAAGGGAGTTTAGTCTTCTATGTTTTGTTGTTTTACTGTACCTAATAGGTACAGCACTGTCAAAGTATAGAGTAAGAGTATTATTTTACCCATAAAAAACTATATTTAATATTCTAAAGTAATACTGACTGCAAAGTAATGATGACTTTTTCATACTCAAGTACCCCAGCCGACTTTTCATTTCAAAGTATTGATGATTTTTGCATTTAGAGACATCACTTGCTTCTGTCATACCTTATGGGACTTGATTATGATATATTCTATTAACTTGTACTCCGTAGTACATATTGAATCAAAGTAGTGTTATATAACTTACGATTTGTTGTACATAAGTTGTACTGCACATATTCAAAGGTATAACACTATCGATTCTATATTTAAACTACTATTAATGGTGTATTTTAAAATTGTTTTAACGTTAATGTAATTTTTGTATATTAAAACAGTGTCCGATTAAATGTACATAAAGTTATACTGTGTTGTACATAATTTATACTACAACATAAATAAAGCACTGTCTGTTTTGGTGTACATAAGTAAATATGCGTTGTACATGATACATGTCCGAAAGCAGTGTCTCTTTTAATGGATATATGTACATATAAAAAGGTGTACTTGAAGTACTAAGTATGGAGTATACCTACTGTCAAGTAATGATGACTTTTGACTGCAAAGCTATACTTTTTCATCTAGAGACGTCAGTTGCATATGCAATTTACTTGATTATATTTCGAGACATATAGAGTATTCAATTTTATTGCATTTGATTGTGTTATATTAAGGCAGTATATATTAAATCAGAAACTTTTTTAGTGTACATAACATACGATGAGTTGTATATAACTTATACTGCACATATTCATATTCATAACTTATTGTGTTACATTAAGGCAATATATATTACGTATGTCCTATGATACCCAATGAACTTATGTACAACATATAATACCCTATAAACTTACAATTTGATTTTAAAATATGTTCAACTGCACCTTATGTACACTAAAAACTACTTTATGTACACTTAAAGTACTTATGCCCTATGATGGTTAAAGCAATGTATTGGAATTTATACATGGTTGAAGCAGTGTCCGTTTTGATGTACATAAGTTAATATTTGTTGTACATGTTCAAATTTGTACATGGATAACTGGTTGAGATATGTAGATGTAATATGGAATTATGTAAAATCGATGACCACCGTTTCCATTCTTTACCACAACGACTCCTCTCTCTATGAACCCTAACAGATTGGGGGTACTGATCATATCGACTAATATTCTAACGAATAGGGTACTGATCATATCGACTGAACTGGAAGTCCTTCACCAAAAATTGCATGCATACTCACTACAGATCAGTACTACCAAGAACAGCTACGTCAAATCCGTAGTTAACATTCATACCATAATCAGTTCGTTCCAAAATGTAACTGATTAATAATTGCAGTACAATACATCCAAAGTAGGATTAGAGTATTAAATTACAATCTGAGTTAACAGTAAGTGCATATGCACAAAACCAGACCAAAAAAATTCATATGCTTGCAAAATAACATCCATATGCTAGGGTTCCCCGATCACTTACCTATATTTTCAAGGGTAGAAGCTGGGGTAAATCTGCCACAAGGCCTCCAGGCAGATCTCATAGTGGCAGATATTCGTCATGTCCGCCAAATATCCACCCTCTCCCCTCAACATTAGGGGAACCACCCTGTAGGCCGTGTGACTGGACAAGTATTGGTCATCCGTCCATGAGGCAACCCAACAGCGAGGTCCATCGTATGGATGAATCTGCATCCCCATTTCAGGTTTCCCTCTTTCGAAGTCCTCAAAGGCCCGTTGCAGCTTATACGCGTGGAGGTAGTTCTGATAACTGCTCTTGAAGCTCTGGTGAAGATCGGACCATTTGGAACGGAAACCCACTTTAGCATTATCTTCTCCACCGGATAACCCAAGGCAATTAACCTGTTCCTTAAACTAGTTAGTGATCGATTGGTATGTAAATATGTACAGTATGTATTAATCTATGTACGACAAAACTACCCGTAAAAAAGCTTTGTATATGATTTCTTATTCAATGCATGTAAGTGTTTATTACACAATACAGTGTGTATAATATGATGTACATAGTTTAGAAGACAGTGTATATAACTTTTGATTATAAGATGGATTATGTACAAGTTATATATGAATATGTACTTGATGTTCAAGAAAATTAACCTGTTCCTTAAACCAGTTAGTGATCTACTGGTAACCTTGTGATCAACCCACTCAAATGGCAGATTTGCAATAATGCATTTAGGAGGGTACATCAGTTCTACATACAATTTTTTTTCAATTTTGAAAGTTTAAGTGCTCTCAATCTTAGTTTAGGGAGTATATATGACTGATTGAAATTCCACTCAACTCCCTTTGTAATTATTACTTATGCATTTTCGAGATATTTATTTACTGCATGATAGACACGTTTTAATTCACCCATCAAATCCCTCATTTACCAAAGTGAAGAATTGTGTCTAATAGAATCCAGAATTTGAATGGTTACACCTAAATTTATGTGTCTACAGATTAATTGAACTTTATTTCAATTTAAATTTACGTAGTACATTTAAGGCATTTTATACATTGGAAAATCACTGTCTTATATATTGGACGCCGTGATGTACATAAATTAATTTAAAGCGCACACAATTCAGTTTATATTAATTTATCTATTTTTCTAACTTGTGCTATAAAAACTTGTGTACATAATCCCATATTATAAAAATTTGTGCTATAAAATCCCATATTCTCAACAAATTCTCACTTTGTCTCTCTGTTTCTCTCTTTCTCTCTCTTTTTGTGTGTCTCCCTCTGTATCTCTTTTTCTCTCTTCCTTTCTCAACAAAAGATGAATGTTACATATGATGGACAAATATACAATATTAGGCAAGAACATAAACTGTGGTTTGCTTCTCAAAAGAGGGAGAAGTTGCCTTTTATATTTACCAATTTTTATGGACCTATTTCAAGTCCATATGTTGAATCACTTGAAAAAGTTTTTGCAAATGAAAATATAATGGAAATAATTTTCAAAAGGTTCAACCCTACTTTTAGAAAGGAAGAGGTGGGGTCAAATACTTTTGGCACATCCTTATTCTTTTCTGTTAGATATGGAGTACAATATGAGTGTGCATGCAACAATTGAGAATGGATTACTTTCTCTTCATAGGAATGGTATCTTGTTGTTAAAGCAATGCAGATGCTATTTGACTGATGATCTGCTTTGTAGAAATATACTACACAACATGCAACTTCGACTTGCATCTCCAGAAGATGTAGTTCATCTTCATGGTTCTTCTCCTAAAGAAGCAGAAAGAGAAAATTTTGAAGGTGTTCCACAGTAAATGTTTCGTCAAGCATCTACCTTTGCTGAATATCTGTTTGAGCCAAGAAATTTTTTATCCAGATGTATAACTATATTTTGTTTTTTTCCTTATATATGTAATGTTTGTTACGGAGTACTCTATAAAAGAAGAATTTCAAGTTAATTTGAACTTATGTAAACTTGTTATAAAATTATTTACGAATCAAGCGTTTGTATATGTATGTGTACATAAGACTATGTTTGACGGATTATGAGTGCTTCAGTAAAATTAACCAATCTAATGTATATAACTAGATGTTTTATTTTTTACTTCATAAATCTAGTTTGAAGATATATAGTTTCTATTTTATTATAGTTTAAAGAAATTTTTATTCAGATGTATAACTATATTTTGTTTTTTTTCCTTATATAATGTTTAATTTGAACTTACGTAATAATAATAACCCAAAATATTCAATTTATTAGAACTAATCAGACAATGTTCATAATCGTGCTTGATTAAGTTTGAATGTAATGTTTAATTTACATGCATATTGGTTGTTATAAAATTATTTAATAATCAAGCGTTTGTATATATATGTGTACATAAGGCATTCAATTGTGTTCAACTGCCCCATAAATCTAATTAGAATAACTTATGATTTGATTCCAGTAATATGTAACTAGATGAGTTATGTACAACAATTATAGAAATATGTACAACCGTGTTCTCGACTATAATATATACTATGACAAAACTACCCATATAAAAGCTTTTTATATGTATACAACCGTGTCTGTTTTGATGTACATAAGTTACTATGTGTTGCACATGTTGGAATTTGTACATGGTTATAGAAGTGTCTATTTTGATGTACATAAGTTACTATGTGTTGCACATGTTGGAATATGTACATGGTTATAGAAGTGTCTGTTTTGATGTACATAAGTTACTATGTGTTGCACATGTTGGAATTTGTACATGGTTATAGAAGTGTCTATTTTGATGTACATAAGTTACTATGTGTTGCACATGTTAGAATATGTACATGGTTATAGAAGTGTCTATTTTGATGTACATAAGTTACTATGTGTTGCACATGTTGGAATTTGTACATGGTTATAGAAGTGTCTGTTTTGATGTACATAAGTTAATATCTGTTGCACATGTTCAAAGTTTATGCATAGTTAAAACAGTGTCTGTTTTGATGTACATAAGTTAATATCTGTTGCACATGTTGGAATTTGTACATGGTTATAAAAGTGTCTGTTTTGATGTACATATGTACATTATGTATTGATCTATATACTATGACAAAACTACCTGTATAAAAGCTTTTTATATGATTTTTTATTCAATGCATGTAAGTGTTTATTACACATACAGTGTATATAATAGATATGATATACGGAGTATATAGTTTAGAATATAGTGTATACAAAATATGATACCTAATCTCCATATGTACATGTGTATTTATAATAGATATGATATACAGTGTATATAAAATATGATACATAATCGTTTCATATCTTAGGATTTAAAATATTACTCGTAATTAATATTATTAATAAAAATAAAGTACTCCGTATTAGACACATTATTTTGAAATATAGTACTATAATTACTCAGTATTCCACTACCCTAGGTGAATTTATGACGTATTAAGACTTTTGAAACTATGACGTATTAAGACTTTGGAAATAACTACTGAGAATTCCTATAATCACTTCAACAGTCACTTCACAACTATTTCATAATTATACTCAAAAAGAGCATCACTTCACAACAATTTGGAAAATCAAGTACAGAGTAATTTTTGAAGTACTGTAATTTCTATCGATCATCTTCAACGATTCTTTGGTATATATTCTTGATTCTGTGCATGCCTTTGGTCTATCCTTTCACTTTGGTTTTTCGAGCGATTTTGTGAAATTTACAGTAAAGTAAAATTGCTGCGGGTTCCCTCGTTCATCAAAAAAAAAATTGCAATGTTTTATCCTTTCCACTCTGCATTTTCCGGCAAGTAGTAAAATGGAGATTAGGTCTTTGGTCAACTTGTCATTGGTACCTACATTTAATTGGAGCCAATTTTGTCTTGATGCCTTCATTGAGGCTGTTGATTTGTGGAAAATGAATACAGCAGAGAAAGACAAGTTCTTTGATGGACCTATAATGGTCTTTGTTTTTATATATCTGCAACCAATGTGTTACAGAAACAGTCAACTTGTTCGTGCATTCCCCACAATGTGTTTTTGGACACAAGACTCCATTTCAAAGAGAATATTGGAGGAAGTAAAGAAATCGGGTACGTTTGGTAATGGTCTGGTTGTAACACCCGTTGTTATGATACCGTTATGTTTCATCATTTTTTTTCCCAAGCTTTATTTTCATTTTTGAGTCTAATGATACTTATTTTTATTTTTGAAGATTTTAATTCTTTTAAATCTATTTAATTTATTTTCTTCGTAAACTAATTATTTTTCCGCGAGGAATTCTACTTCTCTACGAATTAACGTTTTAAAGCTCGGATTTAAGTTATTTTTTTCCCTACAGATGTATAAATATATTTATATAATATTTTCAACTAATAATTATTTTTATTTACGGAAATTTAGCCATTAAAGATTTTATTACGAAGTTTCGTAAATAATTGTTTTCTAATGCGAGATTTACTCGATTTACTTTGAAATACCTTTAACGATTTTACGATTCTTTTTTTATCAACTTACAAATTATTTGAGGCCACTTCCCCATGTTTTGGACCGACGCACCTCCTTGTCATACCCTCACTACGTTTTCATAATACTTTCTATTTTATTACGTTAAAACATAATTACGTAATTCTTTTTTTTTCATTTATTCGATGCTTTATGATCAAACTTTTCATACTCCCTCTCCTCTTCATTTGGCTGATTCATATGGTTCCACCTTGTTTTCATCAAAATTTATTTCCATTCATTCTTAAGAAACCATCCATTTTCTTACATTCATTTTTTTCATAAACAACAAAACAATAGTCCTTCATCTTTCCCAAAACCGTGACATACTCCAGAATTCCTATGCTGATTCTTGCTCCAATTTGAGTCATAATCGTCTCGTTTTTATCGTCAAGTTAATCGTTATTCCGATCCTTCCATTAAGGTATAAATCGATGTTGTTTTCGATCGTTATTCACCTTGATTTTCATAGTTTTTCTCATGGTATTTTTTCTTCCATGATTTTTGTGTGTTAAGGATTTGTGGACGATCCCGAGGCCGACGAGTATATTATCGTTTCCGATTTGGACTAGAGGTAACGTCGATGTTACTCGGTATTTCATGATTTTATTTGTGTAATTGCATGTATATTTTTGTATTTCATTTTTTGACAATATATGTATGTCATATAATCTGGAATATTTTTAAAAGTTGAAAATTTGCATGTTTCGGTATTTTTATCGCTTTTACGAGATTAACGATTAAATCGTTGTATTAATTTGTAAAATCGTAATATTCGGCCTAAAATTGTAATATATGATTATATTCTGTAAAAATAAAGTTTTTGATGATTTTTAATAATTTAGAATTTTTCTGATATTTTAGTTATCGATTATTGAATTATTACCGTTTACGGACAAAAACGATTAAAAGCCGATTTTTAGTTCTAGTATCTAAACATTTTATTTTAATCTTATTTTTGACGTGGTGAAACTTTATGATGAAATAGAATTTTATGAATTTATTCATAATTTTTTTTGGAATTGCTAAGTGGATGAATTAATTAATCACTTTAAATAATCGTTTATCGTTAAAACCGCGTTTGTCGTTTAAATTCTCGATTTTTGGTCGTTTGATTTAATCTTGAAAAATTATGATTCTGATGGTTTCTTAATAAAATGTATTTTTATGATTTTTAGTGCTTTAATAAAATGTTAGGAACGATAAATTTTATTAATGGAATCGTTAATTGTGAAAAAGGGTTTTAAAGACGGTTTTGATGGGATTTATTAAAGCTGGAATTTTTGGTAATCTGGAAAAATAGTATTTTCTGGAAAATCATGATTTTTAATTTTAATAATAATTTTTGGATATTAATACTTAAATCGTTTTGTAATTACTATTTTTATTAATCGTTATTGTCGAGATTAGACGATTAACGAGAAAACGCTTTAAAAACCGAGTTTTAGGATTCTGGAAAATTTTATTTTCTGGACAGAATGTCCATAAATATATTTTAATTATTTTACGTAATTTTTGTACTATTTATTAAAGTCTTTAATTAATAAGTATTAATTTTCGGACAAATTGTGATTTATCGTTAAAATTCTACGTCTTACCTAAAAGATTTTTTTTTCCAGGTATTTTGAAAATATTTAAATCTGAAACATTAAGAGTTAAATCATCCCTTAACATATTCTAAATATATTCAATGGTTTAATTAAATAAAAGACGTTAAAAGATTTAATTTGACATTTGCCGTAAAATCTTATTTGTAATCGTATTGTCGTAACTAATAATAATTAGGGAATTTTAGCTTTATAAATTTTGAAAACACCCTGATTAGTACTAATAAAAATTTTAAGACATTTCTAATCATTTTATTCACTTGTACGATATTTCAATAATTTCATAAACTCAAATGTTCTTACTTTAATAATTAATATCGTTAAGTCCAAAAGTACTAGTTTTATAAATCTATATCGTTTACTAAAAATGTGATGTTAGTATAAACTAATATTTTCACTATTTTGATATGATGCTATTTTTAGTAAAGTTTCTAAAAATAGAACTTTCCTAAAATAGAAAGTTACCTCTTTTAGAATATAAATGTTTACTTCTTTTATCCTCATATTATTTATAATGATTATATCTTTTGAATATCGATAATGGCTTTGTTTTGGAGTTATGGAATAAGGACAAGTGTGAGGTTAGAATAATATATTCTAGGGTTTACGGTTTTGCCATCAACTATAAGGCTAGTGTATCAGGAATCGGTACATTGGTTGTTGAACCGGGTGACAGGTATCCCGGGAGTTTTGTACATTTTGACCTTAAGCTTAGGCCTCGCAGTAAGTCGCCGTCATAAGTTGAACTGGGTGACAGGTAATCCCAGGAGGGGTGTGCATTATCTTAAACTAGGGCCACGCATTTATAAGTCGCCGCTCTATTATGGTTGAGTAGCCTAGTTAGAGACCGAAGTTTGATTTGTTTGAACTAAGTTCTCGAAGCTAGTTTTTAGTACTCTCCTAGTGAAAGTCTAGCCGTCTACACTACTCCTATCCATAACGCCATTTTGAATATTTTTATTATTATCGATATAATTTGGTTGCAGGTTGGCAAATGTTTTATGTTTTCTTCGGAAAACTCATTTTTATTATATTGTTTTGATACGTGAAGTTTTTCACTGAAAGTTTATTTTTATTATAATGTGTTTTACTGTTTTCCATTTTTACTATTTTTCTATAATAGTAATTACAGTTTTAAAATCCTGTTATACGGCTGGGAGAACGTTGACGTTGCTCCCCACTGATTGTGGCTGTTATGTTTTTAACATGGCAGGTATATGTGTTTTCCTTTGGGTGGGCTACCGAGCAGTTATGGATCCTGCTTGTTTTAATCAGATCACTATATTATGGATTGTTAAAACTTTTTTTTTGGATTTTATTTATTTATTTATTTATTTTGTAGCCATTTTTATTTTATGGCTTATGTATTGACTTACCATTTTTATTAAATCAAGACATAGCTACAGTGTGTTATAATCCCACTTCTACAGTGTTTCCGCCACTGTATTACGTTAGAATTTCTAGAGGATTATAGTTGGTATCAGAGCATCACTGCTCCCAACGCTTACACCTGAAATTTTGGAAAATACCAGTAAATTATTTAAACAGTAAATAAAAATATTATTAGAGATGGGTAGAAACAAGTAAGGATTTATTTGTTCAGCTTTCATGTTCCTGAAACTCAATGATTAGCATTGAATATTTGTCTTATATGTCCAAGAAGGAGATGATAAGTGGACAAGATGCTGACGTGATGCTGCTCCAGATCGAGACAGGACTTACTTAATACTCTCATCACCTGCTGACTCGAGTGGACAACTTGGTGCTCCAAGAAAGATGTCGATGGTGACTTTTCAGCTCTGTTTCAGTTTGCTCAAGATACAACTAGATGATCAAGAGTAGATTCCAGTTCCATCACGGTGCAGCAGACTCAGATGTGAAATCACTTTGGATTCAAATGGAGCGACCCAATACTAGTGTGCTTGTTCCTCTACTTGAAGTTGAAGAAATCCAGCTAGATTCCTTTGTGATCTACGGAGGTCCGAAGATTCTCTTCTAGTTTAAAATCTTAATTATCTAGGATCATTGATTCTTTTCTCCGTCTTCCACCCTCTGATTCTTCCAATTCTTCTCTTATATTCTCATCTTCATTCTTATGGTGAGTCCTTCTTCTATTATTCTACTTTACCATCTTTCTCTTGAGATTCTTTGCTTAGACCGTATTCTGTCTTAGTGAACCTTTTTAGAAGTTAAATATTTTGGAGGTTTAGTTAACTCCTTATTACCAACGGTTTGAGGATTGAGAGTTGTGCTCTGTTATCTAATCTAGTGAGCTTTTGAGGAATTGATTTGAATGGTATTAGTTGATTAACGGAATTAGGATTGTACCATAGAGATTGATCAAGCATGGGTTATGAATTACTTGATCGTATAGAGGACTTAGAGTTGAGTAAATTTCTGGATAGTGAGAATTATATCACATTTTGATGGATACCTAATACGCAACATAGAACCTATTCAAGTGTAAATAATAATATTACTTGGGATTCCTACCTAATGTTGACTTAATGGACTAATTGTGGAATTTTGGGATCATAAATCACTGTTTAAGATGTTAGCCAGAGTGTTGTGGTACCATTTCAGGTCCTCATTAATGTTTAGTAAATTTGGGTTGACATGGATTACCCGTATTTCTTAAGGATTAGATCGTTGATCGTTGTTTAAGGTTGTAACCTATGAACTTTGGAGTTGAGTGATCTAACTTGGATAAATTGTTGTTGTCCCTGGAGAAGAGAACTATCTTGCACAATCACAGTTTGGTTTTATTGTGCTGTTTTGAGGAATACTATTATACGGATCATCTTATTGGGACTGTTATAACCCTAGACCAACGAAATTGTGGCTTCGTTGAGTTAATAAATATTTTGGTGGTTTCACTGATACAATGTGAAATTTGGTGGAATTTTTAGAAACCTTAGCCCAATGACGTGTTTGAAGATGTGAGTGTTTGCGCCATTATCAATTGGTTTGAGCGTGTTTGAGGACTTGTTATACTTTCCTCAAATTCTTTACTTGTGGCATTATAAACATGTTGGTAATCTGAGGATCCTGTGCCCGAACATTGTTAATTGGTGGATTTTATTTAGTGTTCCTCACTCGAGAAATTTGAAGTATACCTCGAGTTCAAATCTTATGAGCTTTGAATTACGAGCCTTAGTGATTACAAGTTTGGGTATGTTTTGATGACCGTTGGAATCTTAATTAATGGATTAGTCTAAATCATTTGTGGATTCTTACCATACTAATTGAAAGATTATATAAGTATGTAAGGCTTAATTTTGGAGGCTATAGCAGTTGATGATTTTGGAGGTTGTAGATTGAGTAGGATCACCCTGTACCGATATTGGATTTAGCGTTATTTGATGGCCCAATTAGGAACTCGTGTTTTTGAGAGTCGTGCTAGGAATCTCGAGATGGTTAACTTCTTCTATAATCCTTGAGGGCTCTTTCTGACTCTCAACTCCATCTTTCTTTCTGCTTCTATTGAATTCTGTTACCGCATCTGCTGCTAATCCATTCGACCTTTATCGATTTTGAAAGCTCTTGTCTTTAATTTTTTTTATCCTTGTTCTATTTGCCCGTTAACTTTTTTTTTTGAACTCCCTATTTTTATAAAAAGTTTGACTAGCGTAAAATTTTAACATTTTGAGTTAATTGCCCGTTTTGTAAAAAGTTTGACTAACTTAAACTTTTCGGATATCGTTAAATTTAACATTTTTGAATTATAATTTCAGAACTTTATACTTCACTTTTGTTTTATCTTTCGTTGATATTTATTTTTAGATATGTTTAAAAATGCCCTAATAATTTATTTTAAATTATTTCGAAATTAATTCAATTTTTTATTTTTAAGCAATCGAAATTTTATGAAGACTTTCATATTTCCACATATTTCAATTTCTATAGGATTATTACGTAAAACATTTTAACATTGTCGAAATTATTTTGTATGTCCAAGTTTGATAATATTTTTGAAAACTTTAATAATTACTTTGATAACATTTTCGAAATTTTAACGTTTGAATTTTTTTTTCGTTTTTTTTTGTGGACTTTTGAATCTGTTATTGAAAATGTTTGACAACTGGTTCGATATTTACTAACTACAAAATTTGATTTCTCCAAACTAAATTTTGTTTCATCAGAAAAAGAAACATTATCGAATTTCTTAATCAAATTGTTTTACTTTTAGTTTAAAAAGTTTTGGTTACCCCATTTCCTTCGAGTTTGTTTACAAATGTTATTTGACGTCGTTATTTATCAAATAAACTTTACTTTACGATTTCATTAAGTAAGAGATTTTAAACTTCGGGAAGCTTAGCCCTACTTCCTCTTGGAATAAATATTTTCATTCAATTTCGTGTCACTTTGGAAGTTGAAAATTTTTCTTTTAGAGCAAAATTTTTATTCGAAATCGGTATCCTCATGTTTTCGAGTGGGGTAATCTTGAGTCCTTTCTACTTATTTTTAGTTTCGAGGACGAAACTTTCTTTTAGTGGGGAGGATTGTAACACCCGCTATTTTTCCTAACATTTTTATCCTTACTGTTATGACTTCGTCATAACTCTGTCACTTTTCGGCCCTATGTTTCATCATTTTTTTACCCAAGCTTTATTTTCATTTTTGAGTCTAATCATACTTATTTTTATTTTTGAAGATTTTAATTCTTTTAAATCTATTTAATTGATTTTCTTCGTAAACTAATTATTTTTCCGCGAGGAATTCTACTTCTCTACGAATTAACGTTTTAAAGCTCGGATTTAAGTTATTTCTTATCCTACAAATGTATAAATATATTTATATAATATTTTCAACTAATAATTATTTTTATTTACGGAAATTTAGCCATTAAAGATTTTATTACGAAGTTTCGTAAATTGTTTTCTAACGCGAGATTTACTCGATTTGCTTTGAAATACCTTTAACGATTTTACAATTCTTTTTTTTATCAACTTACAAATTATTTGAGGCCACTTCCCCATGTTTTGGACCGACGCATCTCCTTGTCATACCCTCACTATGTTTTCATAGTACGTTCCATTTTATTACGTTAAAACATAATTACGTAATTCTTTTCTTTTCATTTATTCGATGCTTTATGATCAAACTTTTCATACTCCCTCTCCTCTTCATTTGGCTGATTCATTTAGGCTATGGTTCCACCTTGTTTTCATCAAAATTTATTTCCATTCATTCTTAAGAAACCATCCATTTTCTTACATTCATTTTTTTCATAAACAACAAAACAATAGTCCTTCATCTTTCCCAAAACCGTGACATACTCCAGAATTCCTAGGCTGATTCTTGCTCCAATTTGAGTCATAATCGTCTCGTTTTTATCGTCAAGTTAATCGTTATTCCGATCCTTCCATTAAGGTATTAATCGATGTTGTTTTCGATCGTTATTCACCTTGATTTTCATAGTTTTTCTCATGGTATTTTTTCTTCCATGATTTTTGTGTGTTAAGGATTTGTGGACGATCCCGAGGCCGACGAGTATATTATCGTTTCCGATTTGGACTAGAGGTAACGTTGATGTTACTCGGTATTTCATGATTTTATTTGTGTAATTGCATGTATATTTTTATATTTCATTTTTTGAAAATATATGTATGTCATATAATCTGGAAGATTTTTAAAAGTTGAAAATTTGCATGTTTCGGTATTTTTATCGCTTTTACGAGATTAACGATTAAATCGTTGTATTAATTTGTAAAATCGTAATATTCGGCCTAAACTTGTAATATATGATTATATTCTGTAAAAATAAATTTTTTGATCATTTTTAATAATTTATAATTTTTCTGATATTTTAGTTATCGATTATTGAATTATTACCGTTTACGGACAAAAACGATTAAAAGCCGATTTTTAGTTCTAGTATCTAAACATTTTATTTTAATCTTATTTTTGGCGTGGTGAAACTTTATGATGAAATAGAATTTTATGAATTTATTCATAATTTTTTTGGAATTTCAAAGCGGATTAATTAATTAATCACTTTAAATCATCATTTATCGTTAAAACCACGTTTGTCGTTTAAATTCTCGATTTTTGGTCGTTTGATTTAATCTGTAAAAAATTATGATTCTGATGGTTTTTTAATAAAATGTATTTTTATGATTTTTAGTGCTTTAATAAAATGTTAGGAACGATAAGTTTTATTAATGGAATCGTTAATTGTGAAAACGGGTTTTAAAGACGGTTTTGATGGGATTTATTAAACCAGGAATTTTTGGAAATCTGGAAAATAGTATTTTATGGAAAATCATGATTTTTAAGTTTAATAATAATTTTTGGATATTAATACTTAAATCGTTTTGTAATTACTGTTTTTATTAATCGTTATTGTCGAGATTAGACGATTAACGAGAAAACGCTTTAAAAACCGAGTTTTAGGATTTTGGAAAATTTTATTTTCTGGACAGAATGTCCATAAATATATTTTAATTATTTTACGTAATTTTTGTACTATTTATTAAAGTCTTTAATTAATAAGTATTAATTTTCGGACAAATTGTGATTTATCGTTAAAATGCTTCGTCTTACCTAAAAGATTTATTTTTCCAGCTATTTTGAAAATATTTAAATCTGAAACATTAAGAGTTAAATTATCCCTTAACATATTCTAAATATATTCAATGGTTTAATTAAATAAAAGACGTTAAAAGATTTAATTTGACATTTGCCGTAAAATCTTATTCGTAATCGTATTGTCGTAACTAATAATAATTAGGGAATTTTAGCTTTGTAAATTTTGAAAACACCCTGATTAGTACTAATAAAAATTTTAAGACATTTTTAATCATTTTATACACTTGTACGATATTTCAATAATTTCATAAACTCAAATGTTCTTACTTTAATAATTAATATCGTTAAGGCCGAAAGTACTAGTTTTATAAATCTATATCGTTTACTAAAAATGTGATGTTAGTATAAACTAATATTTTCACTATTTTGATATGATGCTATTTTAAGTAAAGTTTCTAAAAATAGAAGTTTCCTAAAATAGAAAGTTTCCTCTTTTAGAATATAAATGTTTACTTCTTTTATCCTCATATTATTTATATTGATTATATCTTTTGAATATCGATAATGGCTTTGTTTTGGAGTTATGGAATAAGGACAAGTGTGAGGTTAGAGTAATATATATTCTAGGGTTTACGGTTTTGCCATCAACTATAAGGCTAGTGTATCAGGAATCGGTACATTGGTTGTTGAACCGGGTGACAGGTATCCCGGAAGTTTTGTACATTTTGACCTTAAGCTTAGGCCTCGCAGTAAGTCTGATAAGTGTGGTTTGTAGTGCCTATTTTGTAGTGTTTTGGTCCCATTTTCCTTGTAGAATCGCTCCTTGAGAGCGGTTTAGGGGCTTCTTATGCTTCCTTTAGTTCGTTTCAGGTTCCCGGGACCAATCACGAAGAGTTGGAGCGATTCTGACTCAATACATACACTTTTTGGAGCCAACGAGGTAAAGGAACGATGACTCGATGCCTTGGAATCGACCCCGAGACCCTGGGACCCAATCCTGAGCCGGCGAGACCCGATCCCGAGTCCCGAGAATCGATGGGAAGCCCATGAGAAGCAAGGAGGGACCAAAAAGTTCATATTGGAGGCCTACAAGACCCATCCCGATCGGGAAGGCCTCAAACCCGATCGGGATGAGGTGCACAGAAGACGTAGCCACTGTGGAGCATTCACGATCGGGTTGGCATATTCCCGATCGGGAAAGTGGAGGTTTCCCGATCGGGATTTCTCATTCCCGATCGGGAATGTCCCAGTTACAGTTCCGCATCTTTTCTTTCAATTCCTTCCCACTTGTAACCCTATAAATACATCCCTCTTGTATTGATGATGGATCGAACCTTACCCTAGACTCTCTTAGGCCTCTCTCAAGATTTGTAAACCGTAATTAATCTCTCTTAAACTTTAGTTAATCCATAGTTAATCTTAGTTTAATCTAGTTATAGTTATAGTTAGTTCTTGTATTAAGAAGTTGCTTGAAGACTCATCCAAGATTGACAACCTTGGAGATTATTTGGGCTTCCTATTAATGCAAGTTTGAATCTTTTTCATCATCCTCTTGTTGGTATAACTCTCCTTTCTCTTGTTTATTGTTATTTACTCAAGTTTGAATCTTTACTTAGTGTTCTTGTTATTGTTCTTGATAATGGATGTTTGGATTGTGATGTGGTTTTCTCTTGTTGTTGTTAGTTTATCTTTGATTATGAGTGAGTAGATTACTTGTGGGTTAGTAGGGGGATTAAGGGTAGAATATGGGTGATTAGGGTTTGATTAGGGGTAAAGGATGAATCTTTGTTGTTAGTCACATACTTGGCACACCATGTGTTTGTTGAAATGCTTGTTTGAGTTGTAGTGGCCATGCTTCTCATGCTAGTTTTCCTCTAATCATTGTTTGTCTTGTTTGTGGTCATGTTGAGGATAGTCTAAGTTGCGAGAGCCCGGACCTACCTCGACATCGGTTTAAGTTGCGAGAGCCCGGACCGATTCTAGCAATTAGGAGACACCTACACCCTTGACCACCCAAGTCACCCTACTACACTTATGAACCCGACCTAACCCACCTCTTCTTCATATTTGATTCATCTTGTTAGCTGGTCATCATTTCCTTAAGTTGCTAGTTAGTTTGATTATTAGCATTGTTTAGCATTTGGTAGTCTAGTTCATCATTAGTCTAGTTCCTACTTCTCCTCCATCATAGTTTTCCATTTATACCCTCTTTGTGTTTGTTTGTGTGACCTAGTCTCGTTTTAGGCCAACCTAGTCTAAACCTTGCAACACCGTCTCCGTGGACACGACCCAACTTACCCTAACTACCGTTAGGTGCTAGTTGGTTATTTATTTGGCGGTGGGATCCACGACAAATCCTTACCATCAATTTGGCACCGTTGCCGGGGACGGTGCATTGTTTAGACTTTGTTTGCTTATATCTAGACTTAGTTACCCTCCTTTGTGCCCTTCTATCATCTCTTGTGAATATTCTCTAGTTTTTTTTCTTGCTTTCTTAGCTTTCTTTTCTCTTTGTCTCTAGTGGTGCTTGTTTATTGTCGTTACCTAGTGCCCATAAAGCACTAGGTGTTCTCACGTTTGTTCTAGTGTGTAGTGTATGCCTAGGCGGGGAGACGAATCCTTTCTCTTTAATCCAGAGCCGGAAAGGCTTTTTCGAGCTTTTCGCCAACGGACGATTAACCGGGTTAGGATCTCTCAACCAAGTGCAAGCAATACCCATCAAGAGCAAGCTCAAGGAAGCGATATTGAGGAAGCATCTCGAGAGACGGCCGAAGGGAATTTCACCAATCCCTTTGGAGATTCTAGTCCTAGTTCCCCTTCTACATCTACTTCAACTCCGTCTACACCATCTTCTCCCTTACATCGAATAATGCCGAAATTTTCCTCTCACTCTACATTCACGGAAGACGTCTTGCTGGGACCCAATGCTCTACCGGCCGCTTATGCCGGAAATTTTACGGCCAGGACCCACTTCATTCAACTTGTGGAAAGGAATCAATTTTGTGGTTTGCCCACCGAAGACCCGCACCAACACATGGAGGCTTTCTCCGATTATTGCGACGCTATCTCTCAACCCGGGGTTACACAAGATCAAATTCGATGGGTTTTGTTTCCATTCTCATTAATTGGAAAAGCGAAGCAATGGATTAAGAGTCTAGATAGGGCAACCATGGGCATCGACACTTGGAAGAAGCTTGCATTGGCGTTCTACCAAACTTTCTACCCTCCGGAGAAGACTAATTTGCTTAGGGCCTCCATCACCGGTTTCCAACAACGGGTTGAAGAGAGCCTATATGAAGCTTGGGAGCGGTTTAAGTCTTTGGTTAGATCGTGCCCCCATCATGGACTTTCACAATGGTTCTTAGTCCAAAAATTTTGGAACGGTCTTTATGAGGACTCAAGAACTATACTCAACATGGGCTCCAATGGTAAGTTCACCGAGGTCGATGATGACCAAACTTGGGCGAGAATCGAAGAGATGGCGGTGCATAATTCGCAATACTCTAGGCCTAGGAAGGCAAATCGAGGAGGTAGGCACGAGGTTGATGCTATTACTCAATTAAGCATTGACCTTGGAGCCCAATTGAAGACACACATGGAAACCATTGACAAGAAGCTCCAAGGTCACCTCACTCAAGTTCAAAGCATTGGTTCCTCCAACCAAGCCTCAATTTTTGAAGTAAATTCTTTGGGATTTGCACCTCCTTTGCCTTATTATGGGATGTGCAATACTTGTGGAATCGTTGGTCATGGTCCTATGAATTGTAGAGGAAGTATTGAGCAAGTGAATGCCTTTCAAGCGTTCAAGCAAGGTGCCTCCTACTCTAATCAATACCAAGCTTCCAATCAAGTCCCTCAACAACAAGCCTTTCAACAACAACAACAACATCGTCCCTATGTTCCACCTCCTTTAAGGGACAACAACCAAGGTTACCAAGGCAACTCAAGGCCTTTCAACAACTTCAAGCAAAGTAACCAAGGTTCATTCAACAACAATCAAGGGTTCCAACAAAGGAACTTCAACCAAGGCTATCAAAACCACAACCATGGCAACAATCAAGGCCTTAATCAAGGCAATTCTCATGGGTTATTCCAAGGGAACCATCAACAACAACAAGCAACTCAAGGCAATCAACAACAAATCAAGCCTAGGAGCCGGTCTCCTATTCATGACTATGGTACTCCATTAGCCCTCACCGATACTCCGCATAATCCATCATCCCCACCACGGGATTTCGACATACAAAAGCAAATGATGGATATACAAAGGAATACTCAAGAAATGCAAAAGAGGCAATTGGAGACACAAATGTCACAACAAGGAACCATTGCTCAAATTTTAATGGATAACAAGGAAAAGAAAACTCACATGAAGATGATTGAGAATCAAGTATCTCAACTTGCTTCGGGGAGCTCCTCAAGAAAAAAGGGGCAACTACCTTCTCAAGGTGTAACTCCGAATTTTGAGCATGTCAATGCCATCACCTTAAGGAGTGGTGCCACCTATAATCCTCCCAAATTTCCTAGTGAGCAAGAAGCAATGGAAGAAGTTGTGTCTCCAAATCAAGATGGATCAAGCTTTGATAATCCTTTGGAGGAGCAAGTCTTATGGGAGATCGAGAGACCCCAAGAAGATAAGCTCCCCCCACTTCAAGCAAAAGACAAGGGCAAAAGGAAAGTGTCATTTGAGGAGTCTACCCCAATTGAGAAAAATAAGTGCCATATCAAGTTGCCTTTCCCAACAAGGCAAATGAAGACTAAGGTGGACACTCAATACGACAAGTTCCTTAAGATCGTAAAGAAGTTGGATGTTAGTGTCCCGTTCACCGAATTACTTACCCAAATCCCGGCATATGGAAGATTTATGAGAGAAATCTTAGCTAGGAAGAGATCCGTCGACAAGGAAGAGACCGTAGCGTTCACAAGGGTGGTGAGCGAGCTTATCCAAGGTTCCACGCTTCCGAAGTTGAAGGATCCGGGTAGTTTTTCGATCCCTTGCACCATAGGCAACTACTTGATCAAGAATGCGTTATGTGACTTGGGCGCGAGTGTGAGCATCATTCCCTATTCTATTTGTTGTCGACTCGGAATGAAGGAGTTGAAATGTACGTCCCTCACACTCCAAATGGCCGATAAATCACTCAATCGACCATTAGGAATGTTAGAGGATGTGCCGGTACGAGTGAGAAAATTCTTCATTCCGGTCGACTTCATTGTGCTCGACATGCCGGAGGATGCCAACACTCCCATTATCCTTGGACGCCCATTTCTACACACCGCGGGTGCCATGATCGATGTGAAGAACGGTAGGATCACATTTGAGTTAGGCGAGGAAAAGATAGTGTTCAACCTCCAAGGCAACACTTCGCCCACTAAGGATGAATCTTGCAATATGGTCCATGCCACGAAAAACATTGATCTAGGGGTTGAGTCGGGACAAAGTTTGAACAAGAACTCTTGTGAACTTCAAGATGATGACTCCGAGAGTGGAGAGGATGAGAGCCCATATCATGGGCTTGACGACAAGTTGAAAAGCAAGGAGAAGGACGAGCCTCCCTTGGGGCCACATGAAGACCGGTGGACGTTTGGGTATATCCCCAAAGACCAAAAGTACAAGTTCAAGTCATTGAACTTGGAAGATAGGGATGCCCCGGGAACGTCAAGGCAAGGCCATGAGGAGCCTTGGTATGTGGTTGGTTATATCTCGAGCTTGATTGAAGACTTTGCTAGGGCCTTCGACTTGTTTCTTCGTGCCCTTGATGGAGATGGAACTAGTTTTGGTTGTTGAAAAAGATTGAAGAATGTACCACCTTGGTTTGACGGAGTTCCACAAGAACCGTCTCTTTGTATATACCTCATCCCCTTGTAGTTTGTTTTTGTTTTGTGAACTTCTTGATTACTTGGATTGATTGATGAGCGATGTGAGGGAGGGAATTTGATGTGCTATTTGAGTTTATTGTGATAGGTGTGAAGTGGAAGTTAGGGAGGAGTGATCATTGTTTGAGTTTGTATTGTGTGAAGGGAAGCCGGTTTTTGAAGCTTGGAGCAAGCTTTTGGGAGCTATAGAGGGTTAGGAGACTCTTCCCGGCCTAGAGAAGGTCTTCCCGTTCGGGATGGTGAAAAATCCCGATCGGGATTTTTCCATCCCGTTCGGGTTGGAGGTGCAATTTGGATTGGCTACTGTGAGCCCTTCCCGATTGGGATTTTTCTTTCCCGTTCGGGATGGTGGGAAAACCCGATCGGGATTTTTACATCCCGACCGGGAAGGACCGCCTGTCCTCCTTTGGCCTTTTCTTCGTCTTTTGAGTACACCCAACCATTGTATACCCCTTCCCAACCTCCCTACATGTTCTTACCCTCATTATATGACACTTACACCTTACATAAACATTTCACCTCACTTTCTCGTCACTTTGAACCGACTTTCGCATCAAACCCCACCTCATTTTACGTTTGTGCCTCAATCCTGGAACCAAATAGCGATTGGAGAGGGATAATGACGACAAGGACAAGCTACGTGCCTATATTCACTTACGAGACGATGGAGCGAGTGAGTTGCCAACCGTACGGTACGGAAACTATCCTCTCTTTTCCATTTTTTTAGCTTGTCTTCATTTGTTTATTCCCTTTCCCTTATATCCTTTGTGTCATTGTGGCCTTCGAGGCCCTAGTATGGTTGCTTCCGACTCTCGATGACGTGACTACATCGAGAGTCATTTCAAAATCCAAACTTTCCAAGATTTTCACCCTTTTGTAGGAATTAGTCGGATTTGGGCGGAATCCGAGCTAGGTGACTTGATTACACCTAGTCCTCCCCTCCCATTTCTTTTTATTTCTTTCTTTATATTTTTCTTCCCCCTTCCATATCTTTTCTTGTCTCGGCCCATGGTGACTTGACTACACCCCGACCGGACACATTCTACTCTTTTCTCCGCTTTTCTTTTTGATTTTTAGCTTTATTTTCGTAGTTTCCTTTATTTTCTTTTGTGCTCCCATGCACTACGGTCGAGCATGAGGACATGGCTCGGTTTAAGTGTGGGGGGAGCGATATTCTATCGTAGTTAGTTTTATTTTCGTAATTTTTCAAAAAAAATCTTTAAAAACCCTAAAAATTTGAAATTTTTTCACAAAAATCAAAAAGATTTTCTTTTTGTGTTTTTTCCTTTGTGTCATTGTCTCGTATATTTGTTTTGTTGTGTTTGTTTGCCCCCCTTTTCCTTATAGGTTGCTTAAACCACCGATGGCTTTGGAAAGCTTTCAAGATGTCCGGTAACATCTTCTATCCCTTTTTCCTTCTTTGTCTCTTGCGGAATTTGGAGGAGAATGTGATGTGGTGTGCTCGGGAGGAGCTTTGTAAAGTTTGGTGTTGGTTGGTTGCTCATTTGGAAGCTAGGGGTGGTGTTTGTGTTTTCATTTGTGTTCGTTTTGTGTTGTTCTTGTTTTGTTGCTTTTGTTTTTTTTTTCTTTCGTTTTCGTTGAGTCTTTGTTTTGTGTTTTGTTGTGTGTCTTGTGTGTAAATGGTTTTCGAAAACCCGGTTTAAAGGCTAGTGTGCGAGTGTTTTCTTTCCCTTCCTAGTTGTATAAATCGAGTCTTGGACTTTAGTCTAGTAGAATGACCCTAAATCAATAAATTCGTTGGTCCTTTACCTTGAGTCCACCTAGCTTACTAGGAATTTACTACGAGATTTGCATTTTGACCATTATGACCACCCACGGTGTGAAAAGGCCTTGGTTGCCGAGTCCCGTTCCTTAGGTGACCGTGTTCGGGATTGTTTGATTAGTCCAAGTTCTCCACTTTTTGTGGGTTTGAAGGGAAGGGCCCGTCCCGACTTACCCATTCACCTACCTCCTACACATATCCACACAATAAATTGCAAAATGTTGAAGTCTCTCTTTCTCAATTGTCAAGAATTGCCAAAAATGCCAAATCATGCCAAAAGGGCAAAGAAAAGAAAATGAAAGAAAGAAAAGAAAGAAGAAAAAGAAAAGGCACAAAAGCCAAAAAAAAAAATAGAAAAGAAGAAAAAGAAATGGCATGGCAAAACAAAGCAAAAAAGCAAAAGAAGAAGAAAATGCCAAAAGAAAACCGTCTCACAAAAAAATAATCCCCACATCTCAAAATAAGCCTTTTTCCGATCATTACCATGAAGAGCCTACCAAAGGACCGAGTCCCTAGGAAGGATGATAGTGGTAGTGGTCGGTCTTCCCTCATTTTGCATGTTTTCCACCTTTTACTTGGACTAGTTAGGCGGTTTTGGACACGGGACGACCCTCTTGGCTCACGTTAAAGGGGGCAGGGTCTCACTTACCTACAGTGTCGACTAACACCGTGGATCATCACTTCCCACTCCACCGATCGTCCCGTAGTACGTTTTTAGAAAGTTAGGAGGACCTAGGTAAGTTACCAACGTTTTTGTTGCTTTATCGTCATACTATTAGGGTTTAGTCCACCTCGGTTTGTATTGCTAGCTTGGGAACGTTGTCACTTACCTCGAGTCCTAAACCGGTGCTTCTTTCACCGCTTTTAGAGGGAAGCGGTATTTGTTTTTCTTTGGGTGCAACCGATTATGTGTTCGTTTATGTGTTTGTTTGTTTTTGTGTCTTGTGTCCGGTTGCATCCGCAGTTTTGTCGCAAGACCCGACTTGCCTTGCGGAGTGCACTTTTCCTCTAAGTGCACTGCGTGAGTTGAAAGGGCGTAGGGTGCGCTAATACCCATTCGGCTAGTATAGTAGTTAGTATGTGCTTACTCGAGGGCGAGTAAGGGTTAAGTGTGGGGGAGTTGATAAGTGTGGTTTGTAGTGCCTATTTTGTAGTGTTTTGGTCCCATTTTCCTTGTAGAATCGCTCCTTGGGAGCGGTTTAGGGGCTTCTTATGCTTCCTTTAGTTCGTTTCAGGTTCGCGGGACCAATCACGAAGAGTTGGAGCGATTCCGACTCAATACATACACTTTTTGGAGCCAACGAGGTAAAGGAACAATGACTCGATGCCTTGGAATCGACCCCGAGACCCTGGGACCCAATCCTGAGCCTCCGAGACCCGAACCCGAGTCCCGAGAATCGATGGGAAGCCCAAGAGAAGCAAGGAGGGACCAAAAAGTTCATATTGGAGGCCTACAAGACCCATCCCGATCGGGAAGGCCTCAAACCCGATCGGGATGAGGTGCACAGAAGACGTAGCCACTGTGGAGCATTCACGATCGGGTTGGCATATTCCCGATCGGGAAAGTGGAGGTTTCCCGATCGGGATTTCTCATTCCCGATCGGGAATGTCCCAGTTACAGTTCCGCATCTTTTCTTTCAATTTCTTCCCACTTGTAACCCTATAAATACATCCCTCTTGTATTGATGATGGATCGAACCTTACCCTAGACTCTCTTAGGCCTCTCTCAAGATTTGTAAACCGTAATTAATCTCTCTTAATCTTTAGTTAATCCATAGTTAATCTTAGTTTAATCTAGTTATAGTTATAGTTAGTTCTTGTATTAAGAAGTTGCTTGAAGACTCATCCAAGATTGACAACCTTGGAGATTATTTGGGCTTCCTATTAATGCAAGTTTGTATCTTTTTCATCATCCTCTTGTTGGTATAACTCTCCTTTCTCTTGTTTATTGTTATTTACTCAAGTTTGAATCCTTACTTAGTGTTCTTGTTATTGTTCTTGATAATGGATGTTTGGATTGTGATGTGGTTTTCTCTTGTTGTTGTTAGTTTATCTTTGATTATGAGTGAGTAGATTACTTGTGGGTTAGTAGGGGGATTAAGGGTAGAATATGGGTGATTAGGGTTTGATTAGGGGTAAAGGATGAATCTTTGTTGTTAGTCACATACTTGGCACACCATGTGTTTGTTGAAATGCTTGTTTGAGTTGTAGTGGCCATGCTTCTCATGCTAGTTTTCCTCTACTCATTGTTTGTCTTGTTTGTGGTCATGTTGAGGATAGTCTAAGTTGCGAGAGCCCGGACCTACCTCGACATCGGTTTAAGTTGCGAGAGCCCGGACCGATTCTAGCAATTAGGAGACACCTACACCCTTGACCACCCAAGTCACCCTACTACACTTATGAACCCGACCTAACCCACCTCTTCTTCATATTTGATTCATCTTGTTAGCTGGTCATCATTTCCTTAAGTTGCTAGTTAGTTTGATTATTAGCATTGTTTAGCATTTGGTAGTCTAGTTCATCATTAGTCTAGTTCCTACTTCTCCTCCATCATAGTTTTCCATTTATACCCTCTTTGTGTTTGTTTGTGTGACCTAGTCTCGTTTTAGGCCAACCTAGTCTAAAACTTGCAACACCGTCTCCGTGGACACGACCCGACTTACCCTAACTACCGTTAGGTGCTAGTTGGTTATTTATTTGGCGGTGGGATCCACGACAAATCCTTACCATCAAAGTCGCCGTCATAAGTTGAACTGGGTGACAGGTAATCCCAGGAGGGGTGTACATTATCTTAAACTAGGGCCACGCATTTATAAGTCGCCGCTCTATTATGGTTGAGTAGCCTAGTTAGAGATCGAAGTTTGATTTGTTTGAACTAAGTTCTCGAAGCTAGTTTTTAGTACTCTCCTAGTGAAAGTCTAGCCGTCTACACTACTCCTATCCATAACGCCATTTTGAATATTTTTATTATTATCGATATAATTTGGTTGCAGGTTGGCAAATGTTTTATGTTTTCTTCGGAAAACTCATTTTTATTATATTGTTTTGATACGTGAAGTTTTTCACTGAAAGTTTATTTTTATTATTATGTGTTTTACTGTTTTCCATTTTTACTATTTTTCTATAATAGTAATTACAGTTTTAAAATCCTGTTATACGGCTGGGATAACGTTGACGTTGCTCCCCACTGATTGTGGCTGTTATGTTTTTAACATGGCAGGTATATGTGTTTTCCTTCGGGTGGGCTACCGAGCAGTTATGGATCCTGCTTGTTTTAATCAGATCACTGTATTATGGATTGTTAAAACTTTTTTTTTAGATTTTATTTATTTATTTATTTATTTTGTAGCCATTTTTATTTTATGGCTTATGTATTGACTTACCATTTTTATTAAATCAAGACATAACTACAGTGTTTCCGCCACTGTATTGCGTTAGAATTTCTAGGGGATTACACAGGTTATCCCCTTACGGTCCCTTGATTGGTACAAGGGGGAAGAAGTAAAGGAAAGTGTGAAGATGGAGGAGGAAAAGGAGAAAGTTAACAAAGTGGGGAAGGAATAAGGGGATTGGTTACAAAATTTATTGCTGAAATCTGTTGAATTAACAAAATCTTTCAAGGGGTTGGAAGATGCTATAGAAGTTGCAGAGTGTGCCTCCCCTTAATGCAAACCACTACTAGACTTGGATAATTTGAACAGTGACTTTGTTGCAAGACTTGTAACAATAAGGAAAGATGAAGAATCAAGAGAATTTGGTAAGAATTTTTGTTCAATTTGTTTTATCCCATTCATTAATTATAATATGTTTAATATAGTACTTATGTTTCATATTTTGTTTCGAAATAGGTGAGGAGGATGAAAATGAGCTGAATCCACAAATAGTGGATATAATACATAACATGGCAAAAGATCTCACTTCTTTAAGAAAGACTGATCTTGAAAAGAAAAAGAAGCCAAAAAAGCAGACAGATCAAATGAATCCAAAATGCAGTCAAATTGTTTCTGTGCAAAATGAAGAAGTGATGAATGTTCACAGTGTGGTAAATGTTGATACTGCAGAAGACATCAATAACATAAATCCTCCTATTTCTACTCCTGTCAAGAATAACAGTGAAATTAATTCTGAGAAAAATGAGGATGTTTTGAATGTGGACACTGTGGAAAATTTTCATGTGCAACATAATCTACTACTACAAAATGTTGATGCTGCAAAAGACATCTGCACAGATTCTCCTATTTCTACTCCTGTCAAGAACGACAGTGAAATTATTTCTGAGGGAAATGATGATGTGTTGAATGCAGAAAATGTGGAAAATGTCAATGTTGAAAATAATCTACTACTTTTGGAAAATCTTGATACTGCAGAAAACATCTGTACAGATGCTCCTATTTAATTTCCACTCCTGTCAAGAACGACAATGAAATTATTTCTGTAGAAGATGAAGATGTGTTGAATGCGTATACTATGGAAAGTGTTGACGTGGATTTGGAAACTTCTGTTAATGTTCTAAATGTGCATTTGGAAACTCTTACAAAGCAAAACAAGGAAATTGATATTCTTGAAAAAAAAAGATTGAAGAACAGCAGAATAGAAAACAAGGAAATGTATCACTTTTCAAATCTTCTTTTATGAATCAGAACATCAGCTGTTTGACTTCTCTCAAACCTCAGCAGAAATATGTGTCAGACTATGTATTTGCACCAGAACAGTCTTTAAAGTAAGTCTAATTAATCTTTTAAACAAGTTTCTTATCAGTTCCTGTTTTGATATACATAAGTTAATATCTTTTATTTGTACATGTTAAAAATTGTTCATATTGAAAGCAATTTCTGTTTTGATGTAGGTAAGTTAATATCTGTTCTACACGTTGAAATTTTTACATATTTAAAACAGTTTTTGTTTTTATGTAGATAAGTAATATCTTTTGTACATGTTGAAATTTGTGCATGCTTATAGCAGTGTCTATTTTGATGTACATAAGTTACTATATTTTGTACATAAGTTTCATACCAGCTATAGGAAAACTAATACACTAAGTAATTTAATTTTACAGGGATCCTCTGTTTAAGTTTGGAGACATTCAGCTTTCAAGGGGGGACATGTCGATGATGGCAACTTGTGATAGCAAAATCAATGTGTTAATTTTAAATTTTTGGTGCCTGTTGATGAATGATATGGAAAAGCTATCACCTACGTCACCTATCAAACGTGTTTATATGTCTCCCTTTGAAGAATATGAGGTAATGTTATGTATTCCATTCACATATGATTAAAAACGTTTTCACTCATGACTCTCTTCTAAACAATAACTATAATGTTTCAGGTTCCTACAAGTGAAATGGACATTAATGATGTGCAACTGGTAATCAAAGGGATATTCTTATAACTCTAATTTATTTATTTAATCATTCATTCATTAATATAATGTGATTTTCTTCAAGGCCTTTTTCTGCTCTACAATACCACAAGGTTATGTTGTTTACTGCGCAAACTCAATCTCAAAGAAATTTGAGATGATTCATTTTGGGTTTCCTGAAGGGTTTGACAGCAAAGCGACTGGTCTTGAAACTAAAGATTTATATGTGAGCATACTCTAGGCATTAACATACAGATTATATGTTTGTGTTTTTTCATTCATTAAAATTTTAGGCATTTATATATATATATATATATATATATATATATATATATATATATGTTCGTGCTCTTTTGTACATTAAAATTTATATTATCTTGGCTTATATTTTCAGAGTGGTTATTTGAAGGCAAATTTCAAACATACGATCAAATGGGTGAATGAGTTTGATACGTATGACTGGATCGAATATATTCCAGATTTCTCTAAAGATTTGGAAACTAACAATGACATTCTTTCAATGAGAATCATGGAAACATACAAAGGGAATAAAGACAATTATGCCAAAGAGTTCAAACCAGTAAGTTGACAATTACAAACATTCATCACTGATACTAATCTATATCTGATTATTTTCCAATATTCTAATGTTATCATGTGCAGTCCACCATTTCATACGCTGATTATGTAAAGATGATGACGGTGTGCTATTGCCACAAGATTCTAACTTCAGAAAGGAATGAGTTGAAGAAAATTGTGTTGAAGGAAGCAAAATTAATGTTGAACTATCAAGTTTGAAGATCATCAAGGCAGCCAATTATGTTGAACTATCCCCTATGTATGCTAAAGTTTATGTTATGTACATTTAAACTACTTATATCTTATTTTTTCTTATAATATTATGTATGCAATATGCTTAAAATAGTTGTGCCTTATATTTTCGTATAATGTTTAAATAAGATTGATATTTGGCTTTATTTTTTTTTAAGGATGATATTTGGCTTTATTTTTTTTTGGAGGATGACATTTGGCTTTACTTTGTACTTCATAAATCTAGTTTAAACATTATCAAGCCATTCAATTGTGTTCAACTGCCCCAATGTACGCTACAATCTACGTTACGTACACATAAAGTAGTCATGTTTTACTATAAACTTATGTACAACATATAATATCTTATATACTTAGAATTTGATATTTAAGTAATTAATTTATGTATGCTAAATTCTACATTATGTACACTAAAAGTATTTATCTCTTATGTTTTCCAATAAACTTATGTACAAAATATAATATCTTATATACTTAGAATTATTCTTTTTTTTGGTGGAAATGTGAGTAGTATTATATTATATCACAAAAAGGTATGACAAGTTACAAAACATGTACAGCTAGGAAAAAAAATTAGTCCTTGGCTAGAAAAAAATTTATTCTATCTGTTTCAGCCTCTTTGATATGCTGAAGTTGTAGAATGCCATGTAGTCTAATTTTGATCTCCTTTTTCACTTCTCTAGCAATGTTCTCAGGTCTAGGGAGGTAACCGTCAATACGAGCCTTATTCCTCGTCATCCAGATGCAATAATTATATGCATTCATAGTCATAGCAAGCATTCTTCCATCCGGGCCATCTGGAATTTTATAATCTGGTGGGAACGGGCATTGTATCCAGTGTTCAAGTTCCTTTTTTATCCGATTTCTGTACTCACACTCAGTAAACAAATGCTGGCCAGTTTCAGGCGCTGCATTACAAATGCAGCAGCTGTCTTCTGTACAGCAGTCTATCCTCTTCAGTTTCTCTCTCGTATTCAATCCTTTCTTGAGCATTAACCAAGTGATGACCGAGTGCTTTGGGGTGTTCCAGTTATCCCAAGTCATTTGATGCCAGTCTGGCGTGGGAAGCTCACCAGAAAGCCATTTGTATCCTCTTGCAACCGAATATCCCTTCACATCAGCAGTCCATACTCCGTCTTCATACCCAGCTTTCAGTTTCTCCTTGGTTTTACATATTGATTTCCATGTCCAAGCAACATCCGGAGGAGGGCTGTATGTGTGCCAGTCTTTTCCTTTCAAATAATTTGATTGAATCCATTTCACCCAAAGTCTTTCATCATTATCATATAGCCAATTTACAAGTTTCCCAACTGCAGCGATGTTCCATGTGCCCGCTCGTTTAATAAAAAGGCGAGGTCCTACCGGGAATCGAACCCAGGTCGCTGGACTTAGAATTATAAATCGAATACTCGAACATAGTACTTTGTATCTTAACAGGAGTCCCGTTTATTTAATTAAAGCCCACAAAAGAATACTCAAAATTGGTATCTGACCTACTTCATAGCCACAAAAGAAAAAGAAAAAAAGAAAGCGATCTCTTAAGATCTTTCCGGATTATCTTCAACAATTCAGTACTGTAAGTTTATTCTAGCCTATCTCTTCCGATTACCTTCAACATTGCGGTATTGTGTGTTATATTGTTGCTTTTTGAAATGATTTTTTGAAGATTGATATAAAATAATACTAGCAGTATGCAATTATTTTTTATCTAGGTTTAAATACGGTCTTACTGCATTAGGATTTGAGTATCCATGATTATTCAACTTATGCGAATTAGGTACTCAGTTGTCTCTGTTCTTATTTTTATTTGACAAATCAGGATAAAAGCGGAGCAAAGAGGCAAGCTGCTCTTAAGATCAAAGGTATATAAAACTTATACAATACTCCATATTGAACCCCATACTCTCAATGTAAATGATGCATATTGATTTTTCGTTATTTATGTATATTTGCATGTAAGAAGAGACGGGTAGAAGTAAATGATGCATATTGATTTTTCGTTATTTATGTATATTTGCATGTAAAAAGAGACGGGTAGAAGTAAATGATGCTCCCAATTCTGATGATTCTAAGGATGGTAGTTATCAGACACCGAAATCACAATTACACTTACTGTCAGAAGCAGTTGTAGGTATGTACATTAGTTGTTTTAATTATCTATTCTTAGAACTTGAACTTGTTACATATGCCCTCTATACATATCATTTAAATCTGTTTTGCTCACTCAAATTTACAGCTGTCATTAATAAGCCTACAAAACCTACAAAAACTAGAAGGAAGAGGGTTGTACATGCAGTTAATGAACTCCCATCATTGACCACAAGGATGTCCTTTGAAAGTTTGTTTAAATTTGTAAGAAATCTGGCAGAGAAGCAAATTGAAGATATTAAGGAATTGGGGTTTGGGGATATAATTTTTCTAAATGTAAGAGAAGTCCCAGCCAAACTTGCTCATTGGCTTGTTTCCAATTTTGACCCTGATTCGTCATCATATAAAGGTAGGACACTTCAGGTTACAAATTTGGATGTACACCTAGCAACTGGGATTCCTATGGGACCGAATGATATTGTATTAGCGTCATAGATGACAAGGACGTTGAATATAATCGATTAGTTGATGAGTTCAAGCAACAGTTTAAAGGTTCCAAGATAACAAACAGTGTGTTGCAATTCATGCTAACAAGACAGACGGAAGGGGGGATCAATTCAAGAGGAACTTCATTGTTTATCTTTGCTCTATTTTTATAGAGGGTAGCTGTTCTGTAACCCCAAGCATAAAGATATTGAAATCTTTAATCAACTTGTCATTGGTACCTACATTTAATTGGTGCAAATTTTGCTTTGATGCTTTCATTGAGGCTGTTGATTTGTGGAAAATTAATACAGCAGAGAGAAACAAGTGCTTTGATGGACCTATAATGGTCTTTGTGTTTATATATCTGCAAAGAATGTGTTTCAGAAACAGCACACCTATTCGTTCTTTTCCAACAATGTTGTTCTGGACACAAGAGTCCATTTCTAAGAGAATATTGGACGAAGCAAAGAAATCGGGTACATTTGGTAATGGCTTTGTGTTGCCATTACAACCCATTGATTGGTACAAGGTGGATAACTCTAAAACCTGTACTGCAAAGGTTTCTTCTGTGATGGAAAAAGAGAAGCTACTGAAAGTGGAGGAGGAAATAAAAGATGAAAATGAGGAGCCAAAGGAAGCAATGCATTGGGTGCAAAATTTAATCAACAAATCTTCTCAATTCTCCAAGTCTTTCAGGGGGTTGAAAGATGCAATAAAAGTTGCAAAAATTGCCTATCCCCAATGCAAACCACTACTAGACTTGGAAACTTTGGCAAATGAATTTATAAACAAACTTGCAGAAACGAGAAGAGAACAACCGTCAAGAGAGAATGATAATGCAAACCACTTATTTTTCATCTCTTACTGCTTATAATTAATTTTGTACATGGTGATAGAAGTGTCAATTTTGATGTACATAAGTTAATATATGTTGCACATGTTCAAAATTTGTACATTAATTAAAACAGTGTCTGTTTCGATGTACATAAGTTACTATATGTTGCACATATTAGAATTTGTACATGGTTATAGAAGTGTCTGTTTTTATGTACATAAGTTAATATCTGTTGCACATGTTCAAATTTTATGCATAGTTAAAACAATGTCTGTTTTGATGTACATAAGTTACTATGTGTTGCACATGTTGGAATTTGTACATGGTTATAGAAGTGTCTGTTTTGATGTACATAAGTTACTATGTATTGTATAATTATAACTTGTATACAGTACTTATTTTTCATCTCTTACTGCTTATAATTAATTTTGTACATGGTTATAGAAGTGTCTGTTTTGATGTACATAAGTTAATATCTGTTGCACATGTTCATAATTTATGCATAGTTAAAACAATGTCTGTTTCGATGTACATAAGTTACTATGCGTTGCACATGTTGGAATTTGTACATGGTTATAGAAGCGTCTGTTTTGATGTACATAAGTTAATATCTGTTGCACATATTCAAAATTTATGCATAGTTAAAACAGTGTCTGTTTTGATGTACATAAGTTACTATGTGTTGTATAATTATAACTTGTATACAGTACTTATTTTTCATGTTTTACTGCTTAGAATCTGGAGATAAATGGAAGGATGTTACTCATATTGCATCACAAGTTGTCGATGATGACAACACAAAAGAATAAGAAAAAATACCTTCTACATGTCGAAAGGAATTCCCTACCTTCTCAGATACAGACTTTGGTCTAGATGATCTGACTCCACGCGTAATAGAGATGTTAGATCAGATGGTAGAAGAAGTTGTTTATGCCAAAAAGAATGAGGTATAAAAGAAGAAGAAGAAGAAGAAGAAGAAGAAGAAGGAGAGAGACCCAATGATGCCAAGATATAGTTTATTGAACTCAGATGAGAGCTTTCAACTGAGTCAAGATATTAACCTTGTCTCGTATTCTGACACTCAAGTTACTCCCTTGACAAATGAAGATGCAGAAAATGTGGGTAAAGAAAAAACTCCTATCGTAAATGAAGTGTTCAATTACAAGAGTGTACAAATTGTGGATATGGAGAATGTGGCTGTGGAAGCTACTACTGTTAATACTGAAGAAGTGTTCAATAACAAGCTTGTGGAGTATGTGAAGAGTATGGAATCTACTCCTGTGCATGCAATAGAAAATGTTAACTTAGAAACTTCTTATTGTTGAAAACTTGGTCACTCCACCAATAGCGGGGAATGCATCTCAGAAAGATGATGACATGAATGAAAAAAAATTGAAGTACAATACAAGAGGAAACAAGTAATACCAACTGTTTTCAAATCTCCTTTCATACAAAAGAACATCAGCTTTTTTACCAGTCTGTGCGCCGAGGAAAAATATGTGACAGACTATGCATTTGCGTCAGATATGTCTCCAAGGTAAGCAACTGATTTATATAGTTAAAGCACTGTCTGTTTTGATGTACGTAAGGTACTATGTGATGCACATGTGTGAAATTTGTACATAGTTAATGCAGTGTCTGTTTTGATGTAGATAAGGTAAAACTTATTGTATATAATTCATACAACAGATATACATATGTAAATCATTATTAAATGTGTTTAAATGCTAATAGTTTGAAAGTCATAGTTAAAATTGTTTCATATGAGTGATTGCTATACCAAAACTAATACACTAAAAACTTTTTAATTTTACAGTGAATGTGTCTTTAAGTTTGAAACCATTCAGATTTCAGGGGGGGCAGCTGTTGATGATGACACAGTCTGAAAATAAACTTGAGCAACCAATTTTAAGTCTTTGGGGGCTATTGATGAATGATTTGGAAAAGCTATCATCTTCATCATCTGTCAAGCGTGTTTATATGTCTCCATTTGATAAATATGTGGTAATGTTATATATTCAATTAACAATGTCAACAATGTAAATATATTTTTGCTCATGAATCTCTTCTAAACACTTCTAAACACTTCTTTAATGCAGTTGGATGATGTTCAATGGGTAAACAAATAGATACTCCTTATAACCTTCATTCATTCATTCATTATTCTGAAAACTAATAGTGCGATCTTCTTCAAGGTCTTTTTCTGGACAACAGAATTACCAGGCCAGTTATTGTTGTTTACTGTGTAAACTCAATCCCAAAGTCATTTGAGATAATTCACTTTGGGTTTCCTCCAAAATTTGACAACCAACTGAACAGTTCTGAAGCTAAAGATCTATATGTGAGGACACTTATTTATTGTTTTTACTTTTATGTACATTGAAATTTATGTTATCTTTGTTGAATACTTTGTTATATTTGCAGTGTAGTTATCTCTTTGATAATTTCAAGAATAAGATCAAATAGGTCAATGAAGTGACAGACTATGTCATAATGGAATATATTCCAGATTTTAGTCGTCATCTGGAAGATGACAATGGTATTTTTTTAATGAGAGTCATGGAAATATACAATGGGAATAAAAATACTTTTACCCAAGTGTTCAAACCGGTAAACTTAATTATTCTACTTATATCATTGATACTATTTTATGTTTGATTATATTTCCATATATAAATGTTATTCATGTATATCTCCAGGCCAATGTTTCACATAATAAGTATGTAAGGATGATGAAGGTGCGGTATTGCCACAAAATACTAACCTCAACCAGGAATCAGATGAAAGATATTATTCTAAAAGATGCAAAAACAATGTCAAGGAATCTTTTGTATGTTATAGACTTGCACTATGCTATCATAGGACTACATATATTGCACATAAAGCATAAATCATTAACATATACTCCGTATTCATCATAAATAATAATCTGATAAATTATGTTCTATAACTTTTCTCAGTAGGGAAGCAGAACTCTATGTGGAAGAAAAATTCAGTGATGAACATATTTGTCAACAATTCTTAAAAGAAATAAAGAAGAAGACCTTTGCAGGAAAGGCAAATGAGAAAAAGAAGGATTCATATGACAACATTGTAAACGCATATCGCGTGTAATACATTCTATCCTTTCCAATGTTTTTTAATTCATTCATCATAATTAATTTTAAAATTGTTGATTATTAGTACTAAATTATCTTGCAGGGAAGACGTTATGGAAACACAATGGATGAATATAAGCCGAAGGGCGATGCAAACCTTGTTATTACCAAATGAGGAATTATATGATATGGTAAATTTTACAGTAACATTATCACTAACATGTTTTAATGTTATAAATTCAAATTCTGCTAAATAAATCTAATAATTGTTGTTTTAATAGGAAGTTGATATTGGTGGAATATATGCAACATTCGGGTTGAGGGATGTACTATTCATTCCAACAAAATCAGGCGTAAATATATCAAAATTCCTGTACTTAAGTACTTTTTTGGTACATAATCTTACAGTTGTTTACCTATTGTGTATCCTTTGTTACAGGAATTAGACCCAAACAAATTTCCTTCTCTGACAACGCCATACTGTAATGTATCATACTTGCCTAAAGATGGTAAATTTTTGAGAAAGGTACAACCATCTAATCTATATACTCCTATAGCATTAATATGGTTGGAATTTGTACATGGTTATAGAAGTGTCTGTTTTGATGTACATAAGTTACTATGTTATGTTCAAAGTTTGTGCATAGTTAAAACAATATCTGTTTTGATGTACATAAGTTAATATATGTTGCACATGTTCAAAATTTATACATAGTTAAAATAGCGTTTGTTTTGATGTACATAAGTTACTATATGTTGCACATGTTGGAATTTGTACATGGTTATAGAAGTGTCAGCTTTGATGTAGATAAGTTAATGTCTGTTGTACATGTTAGAATTTGTACATGGTTATAGAAGTGTCTGTTATGATGTAGTTAAAGTTAATGTCTGTAGCACATGTTCAAAAGTTATTCATAATTAAAAAAGTGTCTGTTTTGATGTGCATAAGTTACTATGTGTTGAAAATTTATATTACAATAATTGTGAAATGTATACTTTTTCATATCTTTATCCCAGTTCATATCGTCACACCATCACACTAGATTTTGGTTGTGTGTGATTTTGAAGACAAAAAGAATTACATCTTGGATTCAAGTAAAAGAAAGGGTAACAAATTACGAATTGACATTTGCAACAAAATAGTGACAAATGTCGCATACATCATTCAGAACTACTCCGGCTATGAACACATCTCCACAAAAAAGACAACAAATCCAATGGAGTATGTCAAAAATGCAGTCCAACAAAGTAATGGATTTGATTGTGGTGTTTTTGTCTTGATGTGGCTAAATGCATTACACAACAAGAAGAAATGGACAGACAAAGATTATTTTAATGACATCAATGAATTTCGTCGTTAAACATGCATAAATCATATGCGTTAGGATAAGAACTTTGTTAGGGATTTTACAGTTGGTAGAAAATATAGATTCTATTTTAGCTGTACTGTGTGTATGTAAACAGTCAGTTATGTAAACATTACTCCATGACAAGAATTTATATAAACATCAATGCTTTTATAATGTTCTCAGGTGGGTTATGTGCAGCTGATATGTACATATGTACATTACATAATGACCTATATACTGTACTTTGTAAATTGTTAAACGTACAACAAAATTAACCTATGACGTTCTTCTTTAAATAGTCAAAAACATAAATCGTACAGAGTAGTACTTTAGATGGGTTATGTACAACTAATATAAAATTATGTACAATAGTGTATTCAGATGGGTTATGTACATCTGATCTAGAATTATGTACAATAATATCCTCAAGTGGCTTATGTACAACTAATATAAAATTATGTATTCTGTCAAAAAAAAAATTGAAAACAACTAATTCAAGGACGGAAAAGGGTTTAGGGTTGGATTAGGCGTACTAGACTTCGCGGCTCCGCCTAATCCAACCCCAAACCCTTTTCCTTATTCGAGGTCACTAATCCCGCAAGAAACTGAACCCTAAGAGGGTATTGGTGAACACTGTCGTGGATGTGATTCAAAGATTGGGTACTGAACCCTAAGAGTACGGTACTGCATAAGACGGGACGGAAAACGGTTTAGGGTTGGATTAGGCGTACCCGCTTCGCGGCTCCGCCTAGTTCAACCCTAAACCCTTTTCCTTATTCAAGGTCACTAATCCTGCAAGAAACTGAACCCTAAGAGGGTATTGGTGAACCCTGTCGTGGATGTGATTCAAAGATGGGGTACTGAACCCTAAGAGTACGGTACTGCGTAAGACGGGACGGAAAAGGGTTTAGGGTTTGATTAGGCGTACTCGCTTCGCGGCTCTGCCTAATCCAACCCCAAACCCTTTTCCTTATTCAAGGTCACTAATCCCGCAAGAAACTGAACCCTAAGAGGCTATTGGTGAAACCTGTCGTGGATGTGATTCGAAGATGGGGTACTGAACCCTAAGAGTAGGGTACTGCATAAGACGGGACGGAAAAGGGTTTAGGGTTAGATTAGGCGTACCCGCTTCGCGGCTCCGCCTAATCCAACCCTAAACCCTTTTCCTTATTCAAGGTCACTAATCCCGCAAGAAACTGAACCCTAAGAGGTCATTGGTGAACCCTGTCTTGGATATGATTCAAAGATGGGGTACTAAACCCTAAGAGTAGGGTACTGCATAAGATGGGACGGAAAACGGTTTAGGGTTGGATTAGGCGTACCCGCGAAATTGGTGAGCCCTGTCGTGGATGTGATTCAAAGAGGGTTATGTACAACTGATATAGAATTACGTACAATGATGTCCTAAGATGGGTTATGTACAGCTGATATAGAATTATGTACAATGATGTCCTAAGATGAGTTATGTACAACTGATATAGAATTATGTACAATGATGTCTTAAGATGGGTTATGTACAGCTGATATAGAATTATGTACATTATATAATGATCCTAAATAATGAATACAATGTACATAATTAGTTACGAAGATATACAGTTTACCTTGTGTTTTTTAATGAAAAATATGATATACATAATTACAAATACAGTGTATATAACTAATGATTTAGTATCAATACATTTTCACTCTAAGATGTAAATAGATGAGATATGTACAACTAATATAGAATTATGTATAATGATGTCTTCAGATCAATTATGTACCGCTGATATGAAAATATATACATTATCTAGTGACAAATATGTACATAACTAGTTATAAACGTGATTCAGCAGAGAATCTATGAAATGAATTGTTCATAATCAGCAACAGATATCTTAGTTTCTTGAATCCGCAAGTTCATTATCAGTTTTCTTTAAACGAATTGTTCAAGATTACAATCAAATCTGCAAGTGAAAATGAGACAATCAAATGAAACATGGAATTTCTTGACAATAAATCATAGAGTCCTTGATAATCAAGCACAGAATTCGTAAAATCAATTCTACGAACGAATTTACAAAGTGAACACAATGAAATGTGCAACTGAAATGATGATAATCGAATGATGAAGATCTGCAACTAAAATGATGAAGACGCTCGATTTTACAAGTGAGCACAATTAAATCTGCAAGCGAAAATGATGAAGATCTACAACGGAAGTGATGAAGATGATCGAATGATTGGAATGAAAAAATAAACAAATTTCTAGAGAGAGAAAGTCGATTAATTAAAAAGGAAAGGAAGGAAATGGTGCGCGTTTGTTTTTGTGCGCTGACTTTTGATCAAGCCAGGTCCGTTGATCTCAATCAGATCTAACGGACCAGATTGTGCCTCAATGGTTGCCGGGAGTTAGGCTGCCTCAATGGATCCCGAATATATATATATATATATATATATATATATATATATATATATAGAGAGAGAGAGAGAGAGAGAGTGTGTGTGTGTGTGTGTAAGGCTCTTATGAGTCCTTCTCAATATATGAGTCCATAAGTCCTCATCCCATCCAATGGATGGGATGAGGATGGATGGACGAGATGCATCCTGCTATTTGATTTTCAATTAGTCTTATGTGAGACCGTCTCACACAAACTTATTGTGAGACTTAACTACACCATACTAATAACCAACAAGAAAATAAAATTAAAATAAATAAAAACTAAAAGTAACCACCCTCATGTGAGAGGTCTCACAATATCGTTAGTGTGAGACTGTCTCATATGAGTTTTTGTGTTTGATTTTTAAAAAAACAAAAAGCAAAAAAAAAGGAAGATTTTGCATCCTAAAATAAATCCCATGATTTTAGAAAACAATAACTTCCATAATCATGCTCCTTCTTCATTCAGTCATTCACGTTACAACATTTATCAAAGCATGAAAAAAAAAAGCTTCATTCATCACGTTCATTCATTCGTTCAATCAAATTTGTGCTCGAAATCCCGTTACTATGGATTCAATTTCCGCAACATCTTCATCAACCGTTGATAATCAATTCATCGACTATAACAATGGTGAGTTTCGTTATTACTTTCATGTTTTGCGTCAATTTTTATTCATCATCTTGACTAATTTGCGTCAATTTGCTTTAAAGTTTTTCGTCGATTTTCATGTCGATATTGCTTTCAGGGTCATTTAATTCATCATAGATTCATATCTGGTTCATTGCTCTCTTATTAGTATAAATTCCAAATTTTTATATTTGTTAAAAGTTGGAATTTTATTCATTTGATTATTCATAGATTCATATCACATTAATCTCGTGTTATTGTTTTGTTTATTCTTTAGGTTTTTCTTAAGCTTCACTGATACTATTGTTTTGTTTTCTATTGAAGCAGACATGGCGCTGAAGTAACATACGTTCTGAGTTACAGTAATACCTAATTTTAATTAGAGTAACACAAAAAGGTCTATTCATTATATGAATGTTACGCACGAACAAATATATGAAGTTATTGTAATGCACATACTGTGTTACTTTAATATACACAATCTGTTATTTTAATGGATAACCCCTGTTATTTTAATGCACATAATGTTAACTGAATCTCGTGTTAAACGCACTTCATCTGTTACTTTAGTTCTTTTTATCTGTTACTGTAATGCATTGGAGTGACAAAAAGGATTTAGAATACCGCCATATAAAAAAATAAAAAATAAAAAATAAAGATACTGCTTCCTATAATTATGGGATGTGATTGACTTCAAAATAGGAAACAATATCAAAGAATATCACCCTCATTCAAAGAAAGATATTGCGTCATACTTTCATTTCTGACCATTATATGAATTTTTTGCACTAACCTATGCCTGGTGTTATTTTAATGAACATTGTCTGTTACTTTAATTCACACTATCTCTTACTTTAATGTCTGACCTCTGTTACTTTATACCTGGTGTATAAGCATCTTCTGTTAATTGAATCCAGTGTTACTTCAATGCACTTTATCTGTTACTTTAATTTTTGTCATCTGTTACTTTAATCCATATTTCAAGTTCTAATTGTTTTTATTTCGCCACGTTTATTGGCACTGTTATTATTTTTCAGTAGACACAAAAGAACATAAATGGTGTAAGAATGTGGGTGAGAGTTTCCTCCATACATAGGGCTGATCTTCAAGGACGTGGATGAGTCAGTAAACTTCTATAAAATCTACGCATTAGCTTGTGGATTCGATGTGAGGAGGTACACAACGAAAAGATGGCACGGTGGTTAGATTAAATCAAAGCTTCTGACAATGATGATGATGATGATGAAGAAGAGGACGAGGAGGATGAAGAAGAAGAATTCTAAGTAAGATAGTATATTGTTAGAGTAACATACATTATTCGTTAGAGTAACATACTTAATGAGTTATAGTAACACAGATTATAAGTAACAGGTGTGAAACATTGGAATTGTAATGAAGTTGATTCAGTTGGAACTCCTATACCAATTTGTTGATGTAAAATGAGTTAGAACAACACACATTATGCGTTAGAATAACACACATTATGCGTTAGAGTAACATACATAATGAGTTACAGTAACACAATTTATTAGTATAATTTGATTACCAATATCAAGTTCTTAGGGTAACAGGTGTGAAAAATTGGAATTATAATGGAGTTTTATAATTTTTGTTTTGGAGTATCCTTAATAGAAACATACATTTTGCAACGTACTGTTTTTGTAAGACACTATTATGTAACGTAACAGATTTTATGAGTTAAAGTAACACAATTCATGAATTAGAGTAACACATTGTATGAGTTAGAGTAACACGACAGTAGCGAAATGATGATTTTTTTTGGTGAAAATAAGATGAAACGAGGCACTTTTTGTGTGATCGAAAGATGCATGCAGTTAAAAATTTGATGGGAGAGAGAAGATTTGCATTAAGATAATTAAAGAGGAGAGAGAAAAAAATTAAATATTTACCAAGATTTAGTTAGTTATTTCCTTAATTGACAAAATAATCTTAACCATTTAATCTATCACTAATTTAAGGGTTGAGATGAGGACTCACGAACTCAATTATGATGAGTGGACTCACTTGATCCCCCCTCTCCCTCTCTCTCTCTCTCTCTCTCTCTCTCTCTCTCTCTCTCTATATATATATATATATATATATATATATGTAAAGTTACGTAATAGTTACATGTCTTCAATAACACGAACGTCTATAGAAGTGTTTAAAAAGACGATTAATGAGTTAAGTAGGAATAAAAAAACCATACAGATGCATCAACTAAGATCATATCACTAGTAGAAAAAAGCTCATTTGCGGCTCCTCATTTGCGACATCTTAGCCAAATAGCAGCAAATAATATTACTTCTAAATTTTCACCCACCTTATTATAAGCAACAAATAAAGGGTCTTTACCAATTTTGGGATTATTTAATATATTATTAAAATAAAACAAAAAAAATCGGCACTCTTTCATCCAAGTCGTACCCCTGACTTAGTGTATAATAGCAATAATTTTTTTAATTTATCTATTTTCGGACGGGTAATGGATTCGGGCGTGTTTTGACCCAAAATATTAGGGTTATTATCAGGTCGAGTTAGTTTCGGATTTCAGTCATTTTCGGGCGGGTTTTTTCGGACATTTATTCAAACGATTTCGGGTCGGGTTTTTGTGTCGAGTCAATTTTTGGCCGGTCTAATATCACCGTAAGTTTAAATTAAGTTCTAAAAATTAGGTGCTCTTAGTTGGATAAAAATTAAACACCTAAATTGTTCTTATCGTTGGCAGCTAAAAAAAAGAAAAAAAAAAAAAAAAGAAATTAAAAACCTAAAGTCTTCTCCCTACCCCTGACTCCTTCAGTCCTTCTCGTCGTTCCTCACTGTCTCTCCCTCTCTCACATCTTCTCAATTAGGGTTTAGGTTTTCTTCCATCAGTATACTCGATTTTTCTTCCTTTCAACATCCTTTCAACTGGAATCATTCAACATTCTTCATTTCAGCAGTCGTTTTACTTCAATTGGAATCAAGGTAACAACTTTTCATCCATCAATTTGAATTTGAACCGTGTCTTCTGTTCTTCGTTAACCTGCCCATTTTCCTTCGTATTTGAACCGCATGTTCTCAGTTGTTGGTGTTAATTTTTTTGTTGTGCAATTTCTCGAATTAGAAGTGTTTCTCCTATCAGTTCTTTGTGTGCATTTTTTTGTAAACAATTTCAGCCCAGATATGTGCAAAATGTCGTGATGGTGATGTAGTATGTTTATTGCATCAGTTTTGTTAGTGGTTTGTTTATTGTAGTATGTGAAAAATTTCAGCCCAGATCTGTTTATTGGAGTTTCTATAGTGGTTTGTTTAGTCCATTGTTGTGATTGTAGTGCTTAAGTTAATAGTTAAACAAAAATGTCATCAGGTGACAGCATAAGTGCTTAAGTTAAGAGTCATGTTTTATTGGAGGTAAAACTTGTGTAAAATAACGTATTAGATCATTTTATATGAGATTTTTTGTTAAGAAAAAGGTTCACGGTTAATAATACGGAGTAACTTTTTCTAACAAGCTATCAGGAAACATTCCTTCTGGAATCATCAGTTGTACGACATTGAAACACCTTCGTGTAATCCCCTAGAAATTCTAACGCGATACAGTGGCGGAAACACTGTAGAGTCGGGATTAAAACACACTGTAACTATGTCTTAATAAATTAAATTGGTAAAGTCAAACGTATGCCATACATAAAAGTGGCTAAAAATTAAAACAATCCACAATGAGGTTAAACAATCCTTAAGACAATTATTAAAAAGATCAAGCAGGATCCAAGACTGCTCGTTAGCCCACACCCACCGGAAAACAAACACGTATACCTGTCATGTTAAAACATAACAGCCACAATCAGTGGGGAGCAACGTCAACGTTCTCCCAGCCGTATAACAGGATTTTAAAACAGTAATTTCTAGTATAGGAAAATTAGTAAAAAATGGAAAACAGTAAAACAGCATATTAAAATAATCTTTAGCGTAAAACAAATTAATCAAAAGGGTTTCCGAAGAAACATAAAAATATTTGCCAACCTGCAAACCAATTTATATCGATAACAAATAAAATAATCAAAATGGCGTTATGGATAGGAGTAGTGATGAATGCTAGACTTTCACTAGGAGAATACTAAAAACTAGCTTCGAGAACTTAGTTCAAACAAATCAAACTTCGGTCTCTAACTAGGCTACTCAACCATAATAGGACGGCGACTTATAAATGCGTGGCCCTAGTTTAAGATGATATGTACACCCCTCCCGAGCACAATAAATACTCAGTTCAACCCGACGGTGTCTTACACTGCGAGGCACGAGTTTAAGGTCAAAATGTTCACACACTCCCGAACACCATATGTGCTCGGTTCAACAACCAGTGTGCCCCATAAAGACACACCAGCCTTATAGTTGATGGCAAAAACGTAAACCCCAGAATATATTACTCTAACCTCACACTTGTCCTTATTCCATAACTCCAAAACAAAGTCATTATCGATATTCAAAAGATGTAAACAATATAATTAACATGAGGATAAAAGAAGTAAACATTTATATTCTAAAAGAGGAAACTTTCTATTTTTAGAAACTTTACTAAAAATAGCATTATATCAAAATAGTGAAAATATTAGTTCATACTAATACCACATTTTAGTAAACGACATAGATTTATAAAACTAATACTTTCGGCCTTAACGATATTAATTATTAATGTAAGAACATTTGATTTTATGAAATCATTAAAATATCGTATAAGTGTTATAAAATGATTAAAAATGTCTTAAACATTTTAATATTACTAATTAGGGTGTTTTCAAAAGTTAAAAAGCTAAAATCCCCTAATTATTATTAGCTTCGACAAATAAAATTATAGATAGGATTTTACGGCAAACATCAAATTAAATATTTGAACGTCTTTATTTAATTAAACCAACAAATATATTTGGAGTATGTTAAGGGATGATTTAACTCTTAAAGTTTCAGATTTAAATACTTTCAAAATTGCTGGAAAAATAATTCTTTTAGGTAAGACGAAGCATTTTAACAATAAATCACAATTTGTCCGAAAATCAATATTTATAAATTAAAGACTTTAATAAATAGTACAAAAATTATGAAAAATAGTTAAATTATATTTATGGACATTCTGTCCAGAAAAGAGAATTTCCAGAATTCTAAAACTTGGTTTTTAAATCGTTTTCTCGTTAATCGTCCAATCTCGACAATAACAATTAATAAAAATAGTAATTACAAAACGATTTAAGTATTAATATCCAAAAATTATTATTAAACCTAAAAATCATGATTTTCCAGAATCTACCATTTTTCCAGATTTCCAAAAATTCCAGATTTAATAAATCCCGTTAAAACCGTCTTTAAAACCCGTTTTCTCAATTAACGATTCCATTAATAAAATTTATCATTCCTAACATTTTATTAAGGCACTAAAAATTATAAAATTACATTTTAATATGAAATCATCAGAATCATAATTTTTTCCACATTTAAACCAAAGACCAGAAATCGAGAATTTAAACAACAAACACGGTTTTAACGATAAACGATGATTTAAAGTGATTAATTAATTCATCCACTTGACAATTCCGAAAAATTATGAAAAACTTCAGAAAATTCTATTTCACCAGAAAGTTTCACCACGTCAAAAATCAGATTAAAATAAAATGTTTAAGTACTAGAACTAAAAATTGGCTTTTAATCGTTTTTGTCCGAAAACGGTAATAATTCAATAATCGATATCAAAAATATCAGAAAAATACTAAATTATTAAAAATCATCAAAAACAACATTTTTCCAGAATATAAACATATATTACATGTTTAGGCCGATTATTACGATTTTACAAACTGATATAATAATTTAATCGTTAATCTCGTAAAAGCGATAAAAATACCGAAACATGCAAATTTTCAACTTTAAAAATTTTTCCAGAATCCGTGACATACATATATTGCCAAAATAAAACATAAAAATATATACATGCAAATACTCAATTAAAATCATGAAATACCGAGTAACATCGACGTTACCTCTACTAGTAGAAAAAGCATGATTTGCGGCTCCAAAAAATCAATTATTAGAGGCGTTTTTCTTGACGCAGCATATGGCGGGGCAGCAAATAGAGTATTGAGGTGCGGCGTTTGGAAAACGCTGGAAATTAACACCTTATTTGCGGCGTTTTTTGAAAAAGACGCCTCAAATAGGCATTGTATTTGTGGCGTTCTTTTAGAAAAGACGCCTCAAATAGTGATGTTAAAAAATAAAAAAAAAATCTGCAACGAAATTTAATTAAAAATACTAAATTTTAATATTTTTAATACAATTCCAAATTTCTTACATCACCAAATTTCTTACATCATCTACTATGTCGACATTCCCGACATTTATACAAGTCCAAAAAGCACCATACATATGTTTCTAAATACTCGTACACTTGTAAAATTAGAAGTTGTTCGTCCCGTAATTCATTCACCGCATCTTCACCGTAGTTGTAGGCTAGGGTCCCTCTTTGTGCTAGTTCAAACCCTAGAAAATGAAAGGCTAACACCAATACATCTCATAATCGAAAAGTTAAACCTCTTACATTATTACGTAAAAACAATATAAGATCGTGGAAAGCACGAAAAAACTGTATTCATTAGCATAAAGTTGACTAACAGTAATAGCCGTCGGGTATCGGCTTCAGCTAAATAGCTGTCAAAATCAGTTAATAAATCTATGAATGTAATGCTCAACATTAGAGCAGGTGATTGCTCAGTCGAATTTCAGGCTGCCCGGCTGCCACTGAAGACAAATTAACTACCGTAACTAAACTCGATATAAATTGCGCTGCATTTGATTTGAGTTTTTAACTGCTACAAAAACCCGATTGACAAGCGCATAAATGGCGAGAAAGAATATTACTCCCTTCTTCTTGAATAAGACTCACTTGTTTTTACGGATTTTTTTTTTGTTAGCTCCATTTCTCAATACGGAAAAATTCTGAAATTTCTGTAACCATATTACCCTTGTCAACTTTTTTATATTACCCTTATTTAACAACACCTAATGAAATTGTTTTCATATACCTACCCAAACTACCCTTACTTTTTGCTCTTTTCTTGTCTTTTGTGCCCAATCCTTATGGGGTTTATTCAAGCAAAAGGAGGGAGTCATTTAGAACATGAGTTACATCAGTTCAAAGAAAGATACACAAACATGATTTAGCACTAAAAACATGCAACTATTAGTGTCTATCTTGATGTGCTACCAAGTTGTGCCTGTTGAATTAAGTTCACGAGCAGTGGGCTAAAAATTCATACCTGATTTGGTTAGTGCTAGACCGCCTATACTGCATTTCGTGCCTAAATGTGGCTGCTCCAATCTCAGTCAGTTGACATCTCTATATAAGATTATGAACAGTCGCAATGGAAACGTATTAAAAACAGAACAATGTAGATTCAACAATTATATCTAAATACAATGAACAATGAAGCTGTATGTGCGGAAGTAACAGGAATACCTCATTGAGCCGCGGAAGAATACGCATTACTTCTAGCCCTCTACTGTCTATCCTTATGTTTGACCCTATTGCATCATTGATGTCTATACTAGATAATCAACCACCAATACCACGAAAACTATACTTAGAGAGGATCATATACACAGTTGAAGATTTGAAACTTTGACCTAAATATGTGGTTGCGTTTCTTTTAGTTTACTACTCTATTCCAGTACATTTTCTAAACTGGATTTCGCCCCCTAACTTCAAATCTGGGCACCAATATAAGCTACAAGCTCTATTGACAACGAATTATGGGTCCAATCCTACGACTTAATTGTTCAACTAAAGTAAAAATCACTGATCTAATTAAACATAAATAATAAGAATATGAATATGAAGCTAAGAAAAAAAAGAGATTGTGTACCTGATCCAGTACAGAGAAGAATAAGCAGCAAAAATGGAGTGGAGTCCATAAAACTCTCGCCATTCATTCACTCCAAAATTAAACTGACCACAGTTTCCTTGTACATTTCTTTTCAGCCTTGAATCGCACGCATCATCTCGTCATCCTTTTCGTCCATTTAGTCTCTCCGTCTATTATATCCATACGTTCTATCTTTAACAACCTACTACTAAATCTTAACCAAGATACCACAACAAAAAAAAAATACAAAATTAAAGAGGCAAAACTAAAACTTCACAACCAAACAAAATGCAACATGCTAGACATTAGGGGCGCAACATTTTTCCAAGTCAATCAACATATAAGACTAGAAATGGCATATGTAACTGGTTTAAGATAACTTACTAATTTTCTACTCTTCCCTCTTCTTTGCATCTTCAAGCTTGAGCCCTTTGTTTACGGATATAACATCTAGCCTCACTACAATTAGCAAAACCGAAGCATCGACTACAATACTATAAAAGGGTCATCTTTACCTTTTGAATTACTTTGCTTGCAGCCACTTACCTACCATAACATAAGTACACTAAGATAACTTCTCCTTATTTACACAAGATAATTAATGGAAAAAAAGAGTATCTCCTTCTCCTTCTCATTGACATGGTCTGCCTAAAGCCCGTGAATTCGTAATTATAATGCAACAGGTTCACCAATTTACATAGCCTGATATATAGCTTCGTTTGAACCAAGTATACTAGCAGAAGTTTTGAATGTAGCAGCCTTTATATTTTATTGCAACCATCTTGCACTTAATCTCACATCTGGTTCCCTTCCTAATATAGCCTTTATTCGAGAACCCTTGGAATGGATAGGAATAGCATCGTTGTATTCTTGAAACCTGTAGCCTGGCAGCCTGATTCACAACATCAAGCTCTAATAATTAATCATGAACAAATGGGCCTTTGATCCGCAAATGAAACAAACTAGTTACAAACAAAATTTCAACCTATGAACGAAAATCAAATATAAAAAACAGACACATCAAACTTCGGCAATCATCAACTGAATGTTGCATATGGGCTAAAATTCTCAGCCATATCATCAATTATACACAGACAATACCACCCTATAAATACAAATATAATATCAAATTCCTCCTCCCTTCCCTTCTTAATATTCTACCGGAATGGAAGAAATGGCAGGATACACAAACAAACTTAATTCCTACATCTCGTCATTTCTAATCACATCAATAACACACCGCATCTCCATTTCTTTAAAACCAAAACCTTAAACCATCACAAAAGCTATCTAAAAGAACAACTAGCTTCTCAAAACGATCATGAATACACCACAAAAAGAAAAAAAAAAGAACACGATATTCCATATCATTGCTTATAACATGAAAATTAGAATTCTTTTGCTAATAATATAGTGGCAGCAGAGGTAAAGCAATGACATTTAATTACCCACGTGACATGGCAAAAAAGAGATTTGGGTTAAGAGCTAAAAGACTAATCGATTTAGTGTTGTTATTGCTCTGTATTCGAGTTAACGTGTGAAATAAAGCTTAGTTCTAACCCTCCTAAGAACTTGTCTAGCTGGCCAAGAAGAGCAAGTGTGAGGGAAGATCGATTGAGGAGGCACAACCATCATCGCAATATAGCTCGTAGAGGAAAAAACAAACAGATTTGAACTATTTGAGAAGTCAGACTCCCTAATGATGGACTATTAACAAGGGCCAAGACGCGACTTGCATATTAAGAGAAGCCAACCCATGATAACATGTTAAGATTTGGCCTCAATAGAAGAGAAGTATATAAATGACAAACAAAAACAAAATCAGAAAAGTAAACAAAAAAACAGAACATATACATCTTAAAGGACATCATCTCAAACAGACTAGTAGTTACATCCTTACACTACTGACTGCAGCAAAATGTGTCACCAAGACTCAAGTATAATAAAAACATAACGATAACTGAAATGCAAACAGCCACTTATGCGGTACAAGTATTTACGTTATGTGGGTTCAGACATACCCAAAACTTTAAAATCAACTAAAACATAATAATACAATAACTTAGAGTATTTCATCTCATTGACTAAGTTATGACATTACCTCGAATAGAAAGCTATTACGTTAACCACATGTATCGAACCCAATTTCCCCAATTCCAACAAATCCCAATTCCCCAATTTGTACAAACCCTAACCTTAAATTCTACACTACAAGAGCAATAACAACACTAAATCAATTATAATTTGTAATCCTAAAACACATCTAAACATAATAATTAAAATTTAAAGAATTTGTGTGTGTTACTGCGTTCAATCGGCAATTCTGTGGCTGCTTGTATGAGCTGCATAAAAATGGTGACAATTGCACCACAAATTCCTTCTTTCAAACTCAAACAACACACATTTCACCATCACAACCTATGCAGCGCTTGTCTCTCTCCCCTTCCACCGCACAAATTCTCTGAACTCTCCTCCTCCGCCGCCGCGTCAATTAAATTCAAGGCCGGAAGTAGTCGACTTCAAGACCGCAGCGCCGCCTTGTTAGAGGATGAGTCAGAAGCAAAGAGAGATGAGGTGTGTGTGAGGCTAAAGAAGGTGAAGTCAACGAATATGAGTGAGGACTGAGGAGTGAGGTTGAAGAAGGTGAAGTGGTTTGTGTTTGATGCTTAGGGTTTAAGTCCGTTGTTTGAGCCTATTTATTTTATTTTATTTATTTAAAATTTACTGGTGCGGCGTTATACGATATGTGACTGACGCCACAGTTCCAATTTCTTCGTACTTTAGCCTCTCCCACCACACTTTGTAAAATATAATAAAAAAAACATTGCTGCTGTTTGGCTAAAACGCAGCAAATGGGGAGCAGCAATTGGCTTTTTTTCGACTAGTGACGCCAAGTCTGAGTCGATAATATATTTGTCGGCTTCGGGATCGTCCAAAAATCCTACCAAACACGGAAATCATGGCAGAAAAATACCATGAGAAAACTAATAAAAATCAAGGTAAAAATTGATCGAAAATGACGTCGATTAATACCTTAACGAAGAGAACGGAAAGAGGATTATTATGACGATAAAAATGATGCGATTGAGAATCGAAATGGAGCAAAAAATTGCCTAAGATGGAGGAGGGAGTACACGGCCAAAATGAGAGGAAGAAAGGTTGAATATTTTTTTTTATGACAAGAATGAATAAGGAGGATGGAAGGTCTTTGGTGTATAAATGTGAGTGAATGAGTTGATGGAAACAATGTGCAAAAATGACCAAGTGGCCGGCCAAAATGGATGAGGAAGATGCATGAAAAGTTTTGATAATAATGCAACAATTGAATGAAAAGAAATTATCTTATGTTTACGTTTTAACGTGATAAAATGAAACATTTAAATAAAACGTAATAAAACTTGTGACCAAGAGCTTAGTCGGTCCAAAATGTGAGGAAATGGTCTCAAATAATTTATAAGTTGATAAAGAGTATAATCGTAAAATAGTTAAAGGCATTTCAAAGTAATTCGAGTAAACCTCGCGTAAGAAAATAATTATTCGCGAAGCTTCGTAATAAAAATCATTAACAACTAATTTTTGTAAATAAAAATTTTACTAGTTGAAAATATTATAGAAACGTATTCAAACATTTTTAGGAAAAGGAATAACTTAAATCCAAGCTTAAAAATGTCAATTCGAAGAGAAATAGAATTCCTTGCGGAAAATTAATTAGTTTACGAAGAAACCAAATAAATGGATTTAAAAAGAATTCAAATCTTTAAAATTAAAATTAAAAATTATTAAACTCAAAAATTAAAATAGAGCTTAGTAAAATGATGAAATATGAGGCCAAAAGTGGCAGAGTTAAGACGGAGTCCTAACGGAAAAAAAATAAAAACGCTTAGGAAAAAAAATAGCGGGTGTTACACCTTCGTCTGTCTAAAAATCGTTTTACTAGAAGTTTTCCGTCTGAAATCTGCAGGTCAGTAAACCACACTTCTATAGAATTGAGCTTTAATGATTTTAGTGGTGAAATCCCTTCCGGGATTGGTAATTGCAAGGCTGTACAGAGACTTTTACTGTCGCAAAATAGTCTCTTTTAAGTTTTTGTGTAGATTAAGTCGCTATTGTTTGATTTATTACTGATGTAAGAATTAAGACCGTTTGTTCTAAGTTTTTGTGTAGATTAAGTCGCTATTGTTTGATTTATTACTGCTGTAAGAATTAAGACTGTCTTTTCTAAGTTTTTGTGTAGATTAAGTTTGTGTAATATGATGATGTTTGATTTGTTATTGACTTAATTGGAGATATAATTGATTGTGGTATGTTTATCAATGTCTGATTTCAGTTTCATTTAAGCTTAATTTCTATTTTTTGGGGGTTGTTTTGCCCTTTTTTGTTCACTGCTCGATATCTGTTGTATTTTGGGATATTTTGTTGGTTTGACTTTGGTTGTTCGATTCATCTGTTTGTATACTTTTTTACTACTGTTTCATACACTTCAATTGATGCTTTTTTAATCTGATTTTTTCAACCGTAATGATTTTTTTCATGAGGAAAATGGGCTATTTGGTTTGTATTTAGATAATTTTTTCTGGGTTGGGTTTAGTTTTGATGATGGAGTCCTAATTCAGCTATAAAACAAGCTATAATTTGAAAATTTAATTGCTCAAAATAGTGAAAATTAAAGCATTAATCGTTCAATATCCACCATGAAATCAACTAAACAATAAACAAAACTCAAAACCCAGAAAACTGCAGCCCTAATTCATCTGGACAGCTTACAGAAACATTCATAGCATTAAAATACGGAACTTTTAATTAACGAAAACAGTAAAAAAAAAATTGAAGCATTTCGTTGTATCTGCTAAGGCGAAATGAATGGGGTTTGTAAGAAGTATATAAACATAAAACATAACCTATAAGTATATAAAGTAATCCACTTTTTAAAACGGTCTCAAAATGGTTGCGACTGAAAGTTTGCGATCGTTCTTTTATTTTATCGCAACGCTCGGTCATATTTTTAGTAATTTTGCAAGAATGAATGCGACATCATCCAAGGATCATGATGCTCAAATGTTAGAGTAGAGTTATCATCTTTGTTTCAAGAAATGGGGTTGCCAATCACACAATTACATGATGTTTTCGTCAAGAAGTGTCCAAATAACGACACGATCCAAAAAAAAAAGCAATCTTCACCACAAGAGATGCAGGTAAACTAAAAAAAGAGTAGAGTGGTGTGGCTTATTGTTCTTTGTTACAGACTGTTTGGTTATTTCATAGCATGATTATTATTCCGATAGAGAAGATAAATTTTCTACTTAGTTTTGTTACCTTAGTAGTGGTACATACTTATTCTATTAAAAATGTTTGCAGAATGATACTTTATGTTGCCTATTCATGAAACACCCTGAAAATGGAGTGTCATATGAGGTGGCATGCGGCAAGATATTTCCAGGAGATGTGTGTCATCAAGTTCCAGTCGGACCGGACCACGTAAGGGTAAAAATATATGTGGTCCCTAAAGAGTTTGAGACTCTTCCACTGCCGGTTTCTGTGACAGCTTATGATCTTAATTTGTTAATAGATGTTGTTGGAAGTATGGTGCAGTGGCCAATTGCATTAGTTGGAATTGAAAAAAGGGTAATCAAGAAGAAAAAGATACTGGTATGATGGGTAGCAACTCACATGTCACGAGATTGTCGCTTACGCCAATAAAAACTCGTTCTCAGGAGCTAGATGTACAATCCTTTAGTTCAGATTGTCAATGGTTGAAAACACTTGTCGATACAACGACCGACGAAGAGTCTTTTACAATCTACTTTGATGCCAACACCCCACTATTCCATTATAATGAGGAAGGAAAGGCGAAAGTGTACCAAGATGACCTAAAAAAATTTCTAAAAAGTGATTGAACTTAATATTCCGATCATGCAGATATTGATGAGGTTTAATTTTGCAAAACCTTTATAATTCTCTGTTTATTCATTATTTTTTCTAGTGTTAGATTATAATGTTTAATGTTTTGTAGGGCTCTTCAAGTGGATATGGAGAAAGACGAAAGTGGACTCCGAATTGGATGGTTATGTCCGGCTGCCACGATTGAAAGTAGGTTGAAGAAAAAATAGAGGATGTAATAGCCTACATTAGTAATGCATTCCTAAATTCAACTCTTGATGGTAATGAATTTATCTTGGCCCCGATATGTGACAGGTAATACTAACGAATATCATCATCGTTGACTTACTAGTATTTTTCTCATTTTTGTATACTACGGATTAATAAACATTAACGTGTCTTTTTTGTAGTAAGCATTGGGTCTTACTTGTGATTTGCCCTCGAACTTACACCATTTATGAGTTTGACTCGGTAACCCTTAAAGAAGGTCGTAAGTTATACGTGAAGATGGTGGTCAATAGGTAAGTAAAAATTAAAAGCTTAATTTTGTTTGATTAACTTTAAAAACAAAATAAAAAACATAATAACCTTTGATTTGTATGGGCTCTAAAGAGGTTCAAAATGAGTGGTGGTGAAATGAAGGTCAAAAGAAATGAACCATTTTGGAAATCTATGAGGGTAAACGTTTAAAAGTTCATTTATTTGTGTTTTCGATAATTTGAGCTTCAATTTTTTTTTGGGTAAAATGTGAGTATATTGCCAAAAAAAATCGTTGAGTACATTTACATCAAAGGACCTTCATGTCCTGACTAAAACTTCACAATATATGACAAACAAATTCAATTGACTAGAATATGCAAATTAGTTATTCCAGTGAATCAGCATTGCAGCATTTTTCCCCACGGCCCTTGCTGTTAATTCTTTCTTCATCCTCCTAGCCACTTCTTCCGGTCTCGATAGTTTCATTTCTTTGCCTCCAAACATGATAATAGTATGCGTTTCGGACCATTGCATCTGTTTTCCATCTGATATTATCATGATTAGCATCAGCTAACATCTGCAGCGTACGGGTCGTACCATACCAAGCCACAATTTCAGTCTCAATTCCGCTGCTATACTCGCATTCCTCGAATATATGCTCGATCATTTCTTCTTCCTGCCCGCATAGGCAGCAGGTATTATCAGCTAAGTATCCAATTTTAGTTAGCCTTCCTTTGTTATTCATGCCTTTGTTCAAAGCCATCCAAGTGATTAGAGAATGCTTTGGTATATTCCAATCATTCCATATCACTTTTGCCCAGTTTTTCTCACTTTGTTTTTGAGCTTCAATTATTGAATGAGAATACCGATGTTTTTGTATTTGTCTTGGTAGTGCCCTCAACAAAGTGGAGACATGGACCATGGCTTCTATGTGATGCGGTTTATGCACGATATAGTAAAAAATTGCTCCACGATAAGTGACTTGGATAAAGTACGCTTTTCATTACTATGATCCAATGGGTTATGAGTATGAATTGTGGTGGGGTAGGGGATCGTACGAAAAATTACTAATTCAATTTCCCTTTGTAAGTTAGAGTGAACTATTATAGGATGAATATGGATTATGAAATTAGGTTCGTGAACTTGTGCTTGATTGGTCAATTTTGTGGATGTTGAAGTTGTTGAAATTGGATATTTTGTAAATATGGATGCATATGAATTATGAACATTGGTCAATTTTGTGGCGTTATGTTAGGTTTGGATCTCACGCAAAGAGCATCGGTACAACTACAGCCAAAATGAGCTTAATGATGTATGGGACAAGTGGGCATTACTTCTCGTTGTAGATAAAATGTTAAGTAATTTTAGATTTCTAGGTCGATTGTAGTAGAATGGTCTTTTGAATGGTGGATAATAAGTAAGTTACATCAATATGAATCATTTGGATTTGGCAATTGGTTGATGCCCTTTTGAGGTGGTATATTGGCATCTTTGGTGTTGTTGAAAATTTGGATGGTAGCAAAAATCTCAAAAAAAATGTTTTTTTTTTCATTTTAGAAATGTATTTGTGGCGTATTTGTAATTGATTTCAATGCGCCAAATATATGTATTTGCGGCGTCAGCCACCTACAACGCACCATTACAATTTAATATTTGAGGCGTTTCTTATATAGAACGTCGCAAATAATGCGAGTTTTGAGGCATTTTTTAATAAAGACGCCGCAGAAAATGCAGTTATTTGAGGCATTTTTTCATAGTGACGCCGCAAATAATATTTTATTTGCTTCCCCGCCATTTTTTTCTTAGCCTAAAATGCCGCAAATGATAGATATTTTGGAGCCACAAATGAGATTTTTTTCTACTAGTGTTATTTCAACGCCAAATATCAGTGGTTTTTTCATTGAATATTGATCGGCTTCTCTGTCCGGTCTCTTCGCCTTCTGTTCCCACTTGCGCATCACCCTTGCAGTAATCGACACAGTATTCATCTTTTCGGTAATTTCATAAATGGGCTTGTGTTGAAATTGGAAAGCCATGATAATGTGTATTTAGGGTTGAATTGTGAAAATGTAAAATTATAATGTAAGTCTCTTATTTAACGAGATTGGGGTTGTACGGTAACTTCTCCCCACTACTTTTTTAACTTCTTCAGTTGGAGAGGTTGAATGGGAGTGGGTTACAAAAGGTGGGAAGTTTGTTAACTGCCGATTTTTTAATGCATACAGCCAACTCATAGCCATGTCATATCCAAATAAGCGCCACATAGGAATGCTGACGTGGGTTAATGAGAAGCTTCTAAATGTTTCAGCATTAATATATAAATAAAAGATATTGATTATTTAAGAAATTCAAATTTTATATTATTAGAGTTTCTTATATTTATTAGATGGTGAATAATTAATAAGTAAATAATAATATTAAAAATTTATCAAACCGAACTGAAAACGCGTTCCACGTGGTGTCTATTCAATCTTTTTTGTCTTCTGAGTTGATAATTGACAGTTTATATAAGGATAATTATTTGAGTCTGAGGTGTGTTGGGATTACTTTTTCAAATAATAAACTTCATAGGAATTTTATTTATTGCGCAGTGGTTAATACTAAAACAAATGAGAATATTATTTATCTTATTCACCTCTAATATGGATAATATTTATATTTCAGTGTTAGAAAAAAGTCAAATTCTTTCACGTCGCTCGAAAAAAAGTCTCATTTAATTATACATATTAATGTTGCAATTAAGAACCGGAGGGAGTATAAACTTATAAATTAAAGAATAAATTACACGTATATCGATGCAATTAATACAAGTATTAAAATTTGAATTCTCCTTTGCGTTGCATTTATCATGTCCCTATTTTTAACCAACTTCATTTTAGTTTAGTTCAGTTTAGCATAGTTCAGTTTTATACAGCTCATTAAATTCATTTTATTTCAGCTACTTCAATTCGCTTCACGTAAACTCAATTCAATTCAGTTATTTGTTTAAGCGAAAAAGATCAAGGTCTTATATGTCGGGGATGTGGTCCACTCGGTAATGGCTTATGTATTGGGGCCAAAATTTTGGGCCTCGTTTAATTGAGCTAACTTTCCATAAACACTTTTGTATGGTAGCCGGGTACGTAGACTTGGCAATTGATGAGGTCATGTTGAGCTCGAATTTTTGTTACATGTAATTATGAACTTACAAAACCCAAACCCAATTCAATTATGTTTCATATCATGTTCGTGAAGATTAACTTACATATATCAACTCAATCCCCGCTAATTTCGTATTGGGGTTTGAGATCATGCTATTGTTTTTCAGCTTTAATTCATGTGTCAGGTAAATCACTCTAAATAAAAAACTCCTTGTATCCCAACATTTGTTCACTTATTTGACTCGCACATAAATAAAAAAAGATCAAATATATATCCTCTATATATTAAAAAAGGAACCAGTTTCCAGAAATCAAGAGCAATACAATGCTCCATTTTGAAATTGACCTCATTTTTTGATACAATTTTGTTTCCTCTAATGTGAACGCAATGGTGTATGCATTCAAATTAACGCCTCAAATTACCCCAAAATCTCCTCCCAAAAAGAACAACAACGGGATTCGAACCCATGCCCTCCACAAGCAAACCCACTTCACCAAACCAATGAGTCAAGACATTAATCTGTGAAAAAGTTGTAGAAAAAAAATAGGGTAGCCTTAATTGCTCTTCAACGCAGTTCGCGAATCATTCATTTTAATTTTTAATTGCTCTCCATAATTATTGTCCTTGATTTTCCCAATCCTTCATTAATTTACTTCAACGTTTCACGAAGCAGCCTTCTCAGCCACTCCACAATGCTATAATCCCACCTACCTCATATAATGATCATTGAAAATTGCAGTGCATTAAAAAACTCAATTGACTCAATGCATTGGAAATTAAAAAAAATAATATCACTGCATTAGGACCCTTTCCAGTGAAGGAGTTATGTCCACTGTCCTACGGATTAACCCGCTTAAGTCTACGTATCCGATATGCCTTGCTAGAGGTCGATGTCGGATTGACATGTAAATGAGTTACGTGTCTGGTAGTCTTAAGTGGGCCCATTGGGTCACACACAATGTGTACGGGATATTATTAATATATATCGATATATTAAATATATCGGATCAGTAGTAATACGAACCCAGCTGCGTTGTCGGGTTCTTTTAATTAGAGTTATACTAATAATCTAATTATGGTAATTAGGGTTATTGTAATAACCTAATTCTACCTTCTCATCTCCTATATAAGAAGGTTCATATGATGAACCAATATATGGAATAAAGAGTATTGACTCATAGTATATTCGTCTTATAAAGAGTTATAAGAGAGATATAGAGAGAAGTTATAAGACAGTCTCACGTATCTTTATACTAGCATATTCGTCGCAGTTCCGTACCCGTGTGGATACCAAAGGAGGCATCACGTTTGGGGTTCTTTATTCTGTCCGTGGGAATTATTTATTCTGTCCGTGGAGATTATTTATTCCGTCCGTGGAGATTATATATATATTTCTGGGTTATTATACTTCTTATTAATACGCTGTTCCGCTGCATATAAGGTATAATTGTTATCCCTCTACTTTTGTCTTTTAGGTTAATACTCGTAACAGGTCCTTGGGTTTAAGGGTTGTAACCCTACAGTGGTATCAGAGCCTCTATTATAGTATTAATCTAATTGACCTGAATCTTTGTCTCATAATTGGTTATGAGGGATTTTATTGCGTATTAATCTGATTATATTATGGTCGTGAGAATTGTTCTTTCCGATTTTTCAGTTCTTGTTGATGCATGTTGCTTTGATTTACTCGTTTGATCTGCATCACTAAATTCTCTTCCATACTTTGTCACTTGCCACGTGTTATATGATTGACAATGAAGATTATTTGATAATCATGCTTTTGACTTGGTAATTGAATAAGTAAATTTAGTTACGAGATCAAAGTTAATCAACTGCAGATGCACTCTTCTTCGTCTCGTCCAGATTATCGATTAAGTTTAGGGTTTGTTTTAATTTGTGAATTTAAATTGTTAAATTCTAAAATTGACTCGTAAAATTAATTTAAGATCTAATAACGATTATATTTTAATTTAATTTACCCTAAATTGACCCACTATATATAATCTCAAATTCTTTGTTGACGATGAGACTAATTAGATTAGTCAAGATTCGATTGAAATTGGGAACGTAAATTACTTGAATTTATTGTCAACGATGAGTCCTAATAAGATTAGGACAAGACTCTTTTTAATTTTGGTGGAGACGGAACGAAACGAGGACGACACGAGTATGACTCGGTGGGTATGGGTGTGTCCCGGTAGGAATGGGATGACCCGTATGCACAAGTTTGACCAAGACGACACAATATTCACTCGGACGATATGGTATCAGGACGGGTGACGATTTAAAAAAAATCGTTTTCCTGCGTTTATGTGTTGATTCTGAATCAAGCATGGATTATATTTTATTTTTCCGAATCAATGAAAAATTATTTTTCTAAATCGGCTAAATAATTTTATGCAATTTAATTATCATGTTATCATAGATGGGTCGGGAAAGGAGTTTCTCGAGTCCTATTTGATTTTGATGAATTGTTCATCTATATGACAATTATAAGTTGCAGATCGATTGTGAATTGAGTTTTGTATATCCGTTCAATTTTTCCGGGTAGAAAATTGTTCCTCGTAGTTGGAAAAATGAAAGATATAGGTGAAATTGTTCAAACCAAATAACAATTATGAATTGTAATATGATTATGAATCAAAATATGGGATCTTTTAACTTGTTTTATGAGCAAATCACTAATAACAATTGAATAATTATGTCTAGGGATGGCAACGGATCCGGGATCCGATCCGGATCCGCAAGATCCGGTCCGCACGGATCGGATATGGATCCTAAATTTTTAGATCCGTTGGATATGGATCCGGATCCGGATCCGCTATCTTTAAACGGATCCGGATCTGGATCTTAATAAGTAAATCCGGATCCGGATCCGCAAATCCGTTTTATATAAAAAATTAACAATAATAAAAAACTTAGTACTTTAATTTGTGTTTTTTTGGTTATTTCTAATTTTTTTCTTTTAGTTTATTAATATTTGATTATGAATCTTTACATTCGATTTTATTTGTAAAATTATGAAAATTAATATGGTCGTAAATACGTATTAATTAAAAAATTTGTAGAATTTAAGTACAAAATTGGATCCGCGGATCCGATCCGGATCCGGTCCAGATCCGGCGGATCTGGATCTGGATCTACATTTTTGGGATCCGTCGGATCCGGACCGGATCCGGATCCGCTACTAGGGGTGCGGATCCGGATCTGGATCTATGCGGATCCGGTCCGGATCCGGTCCGTTGCCATCCCTAATTATGTCATACGATGCATAATTTTATTGTTTAGACTTGTGACTTGAGTGCTTAGAACTAATAGGTCGCCTTGTAAGTTGACCTAGCAGCATGTTTAGAACCCATAATGCATTTAATCCCTCGCACAAATATTAAGTATTGTCTTTCCAGAATTGACCACTGCAACAATTTCATATCATTGGTTGAAGTGACTGCCTAAGCGGTGCTTTGCCGATGTGTGTGGACTGAGTAGGTAGGTAACGGTTACCCGCAGGTTCAGTCTGGTTTGCTTAACATTGCTATCAAGTTGAACTTGGGCTTTGAGGCAAATAGTTGGTGTCAAATGGTGACTAATTCCGACGAACCAAGAATTACATATTGATGTAATTGACAATGTTGTTGTCTACCTTTACTTTTGGAGCTTGAGCAGTGAGCCCAAGTTCACTTGAGCGACAAAATGTTTAGGATCTTGGAATATTATGCGAACTTGAGGGTAGTTTTCATGATTTTATCTCAAAATTATTTAAGATTATTAATATTAATTATCATTTTACTTTGCATATACATGTTTACATGTTGTTGTAATTTAGTCACCATTATCACATTTATTAAAGATGAGTTTGAATTGTTCAACCTCATCGATTAGTATCTTGAGAATTGTTCTCAAAATTAGAGATATGGATTTAATCCTTGTGAAGGATAATTCCGATAGCTTATAACCAATGCTAATGTACAGTATGGACTGTATAATTAGAGTCATGAAGATGACTATAAGTACCAAAATCAATTGTTTCAATAAAAGGGAACAGTTCCCACTAAGTGAGAAAATGTTGAAGATCAACTAATTAATCCGTGTCATACGATGACGTGATTATATTGATAATCAGGAAATTTTGGATGCTTCTTTCTAAAGAATTAGGAATTGAAATCGTTTCAATTAGTCCTAAGTTTAGGTCACTTTATTATGAATAAACATGTGACTTAATAAAGGTTTTTCATCTTTTAGCATGAGATGTTGAAAGACTATTGAACATTGTATCAAGAAGGCAAATAATACTAATGTTCTATGAGTTCATTAAGAAAATTGCTTGAGATAATGATTAATGAATCTAAGACGTTGGTTAAAGTAAGGGAAAGACAATCGTTGTCATGCCCGAACTTGTTGCCAAATTTAGATTAGGTACGATTTTATTAGTCATTAATGTAATGACAAATATACGACATTGGTAGATAGTTTCTAGAAGTGTCTAGAAAATCTGCAAATCAATTATTGAAGTATGACTTCTGGTGTGTATGTTACTAGAGTAATTGTTACTTTCATTCTACTGTTTTGGTATAAGATACAAAATTCAACTATTACATTGTGGATGTGATGGCTCAAAGAGGGTGGAATAACGGTATATAAGTGAAGTGTTTTATGATGAAATGAACAAACGTTGTTTCATATAAAAAGAAAATCACTTAATTTTACCATAAAGCTGAATACTGGAATTGAATAATTGTTATTCTTGTACTAGTCATATAATAAGCAAGAATATTGATTTGGTTTCATGTATGGGCATGAAAAGTTTTGATAAAAGTAGAACAATTGTTGCTCTATACCTTGCAAGAATATGAGGTACAGTAAGTCTAACATGATTGTTGGGCTCTACATTCCTAGTAGTGAATGCTTTTATTTGTAACATAACAACCGAAAGATTCCGTCCCTCGACACGAGTTTTACCTATTATGGCATTGTCCTTAATCCATGAGACAAGAAACATAAGAATAAGTTTTATAATGATGAAATTATAAACCTTATTGATAAGGATTAACTGAGGCAAATGGATCTTGTTTAGATGGATAAATGACATACATTAGAAGTAACTCCTATTAATTGTAGTGGGAGGGTACTTAGACTTGTTGGATCACACATATACAGATACATGTGAGTTTAACTAGTGATGTTGCATAAATGGGTAACGCGTATGGTTTTGTTCATTTGATGAAATTTGAAATTGAATGCCTTGAATTGTTCAAGGAAATTCAAATAAAAGTACAAGATCAACTTGATAAGTTGGTACAAGTCGTTCGATATGATTGAAACATGGAGGAATTGAACTAAAAGATTGTGATCATCTTAGAAGCAGTGAAAAGTGTTTCAAACTACATCGAACCATATTTGATATGATTTGGTCTATGATGAGTCATATGCAGATATCATTGACGCTTTAGAAAGTTATGCACTATAAAAGTCTTTGTATAATATTGATTAGATTGTCCATGTAAGTCGGAGAATAGACACCGTATGAGATATGAATTGTAAATGTTCTAAAATGTCTTTTCTTAATTATCAAGTCTTAAGTTTAGAGAAAATTGTTTTCCAGAACTTAGACTCAATTATGACATGTGTTTTATTAGGGGTATTATGTTAATTCTACAAACCATCCAAAGAACAAAACTGTTTTGTTGCATGGAGTGGTATGTTTCTTTTAAAAATATGTGATTTCTAATAGAAACAGTGGGAGTAGAATCGACCTTGAATTGTTCAAAATTAACAGGAATTTTCTACAACTGTTGAAGAGGATATTGATGCATCCATGAAAAGTCATGATCATCTTAGCTGTAAAATATTACCCTACATAGGTTTGACCTATGGTGAAACAATAATGGACAAAGACTCCACAAGTCACATAAAATCTAATAGATTCTATATACCATAACTACCAGGTATAGACTTTGGTTAAATGGGTCTTATAGTGAAGAATAGTCTTCAATATAAAGACGATGTAGATTGATAAAAGAGTATCTATGAAGCATAGTTGATGGTTAAGGATTGATCTCATAGTAATGACTATGGAAAAACCCTTTTTACGACATTATGCTTGAGTCTATTAGGAACGATTTAGCATTTTGATTGTCATCACTCATTTGATGAGTTTTGGACATATATGTGTGAAATACATTTCTTGTAAGACATGCAATATGATGTGTGTGCGACTCATCGTATGAATTTCATATTATCAAAATTGCTAGACAAATGTGAATGTTCTAATTTGATTGGAGCATGGAGCAAGTATCTTCACTCTCAAATTGGTAATTCAAATATGTTTGTTTTCCTTTGAGACGAAGCAAGACAAAGTGTGTACAAGAGGCTAGTAGGAGTACATTTATCGTTATGATTTGGTGTGTACGTGACACGCTTCTCTAACTAGACAACATTTGATTGCTTTAGTCTACGAGACTTTGCAGGAAATGTGTTTATTATGTGCTCGTGTGACGAGTAGATACTAATCTGGTGAGTGTCACTAGAATACTATCTAAGAATTGTTCCTTTGCGCTTAAGAAGGAAAAGGGGAATTGTTTAAGAGATGCGCATGATGTGATAAGCGAATTATTGTAAATAAGTTACAACGATTCATATTTCCAAATAGACAAAGATGACGTAAGATTGTAATCTCAGTAAATTTTGTTTTGGATAAGAAGTTGTGTGTTGGAACGGTTCCAAAGGACAACTTTATGACTAATATTATAACTAAAGTTAGTGTTCTATTGCTTTTGAAGCAAATAGACGTTTGGTTACGAATCAAACACTCAACTTTAAAGTTTATGAAGCAATTTGTTGCTTATGAAACTAACAGTTTGCCTTAATCGAGAGAAGGTAGATTGATCATATGCTTGTAAATAACCGATACAAATGTTGTATGTCCCGGAACCTCCTCTACATAAAGATCATATTGGTTATGATCGGTATAAGACGCATGGGCGAGTGGTCTTAGTACTTTTAGAGGTGTTTGGTTTAGTGGGAGTTATTTCGATAATTGATATATGTATGACATATTGTCATTTGGTTTATGTAACCGAGTTTTGTCCCTAAATAATTTACATTGATGAAATAGATCACTAAGTACGTGACTTAATCTTGGAACTCTATTTGGATGATGTAATTATTTTTTCTCTAGTCAGGGTATTGTGTTGGGACATTTGAATACCCTTAAATGACTGGTGTGTGATTTGGTTGATGACTAAGTTCCTTGAGTCATAGGTATTTAGGTACTAAACCAGGCACTCGGGTGTATGTTAAGAACATGCATTAGACAGACCCGCCGAAAAAGATTTTACTAAGATTTCGCTTAGTGTCAGTAAAGTTCTTTGCAAGTTATGAACTTGTACGGTCTTTAGACCTGAGTCTTTGACTATTCTGTACATGTGATGTGTATGCTTTGATACTATTCCTCGTCAGCTATGAAAGGGGGCTATGGATGGTTATTGGGCATGCATGGATCATGTGATAGTATGTGGTTAGACAAGAGGGGATTTGCTCTTCCTTTATTGAAAGGAATTTATTGTTTCTTGGCCACTCGAAGAGTGTGACTTGTGCAAATGCGTGGCCGCGCTCAGATTGGATGATTGTCATCTATCTGCTCTTTTAACAAGTCAACTCAAAGATTTGAGTAAAAGATTAAGATATGTGAGGATGACACTTCTTCTTACCTCATTCTCAATTGGAGACAATAGTAGCAAAGAGACTTAACGCCGTTCTCGAGAGGAGATGTACAAGTGGGAGACTGAAAGAGTTATGTCCATTGTCCTACGGATTAACCCGCTTAAGTCTACGTATCCGATATGCCTTGCTAGAGGTCGATGTCGGATTGACATGTAAATGAGTTACGTGTCTGGTAGTCTTAAGTAGGCTCATTGGGTCACACACAATGTGTACGGGATATTATTAATATATATCGATATATTAAATATATCGGATCAGTAGTAATACAGACCCAGCTGCGTTGTCGGGTTATGGTAATTAGAGTTATAGTAATAATCTAATTATGGTAATTAGAGTTATTGTAATAACCTAATTCTACCTTCTCATCTCCTATATAAGAAGGTTCATATGATGAAGCAATATATGGAATAAAGAGTATTGACTCATAGTATATTCGTCTTATAAAGAGTTATAAGAGAGATATAGAGAGAAGTTATGAGACGGTCTCACGTACCTTTATACTAGCATATTCGTCGCAGTTCCGTACCCGTGTGGATACCAAAGGAGACATCACGTTTGGGGTCCTTTATTCTGTCCGTGGGAATTATTTATTCTGTCCGTGGAGATTATTTATTCCGTCCGTGGAGATTATATATATATATTTCTGGGTTATTATACTTCTTATTAATACACTGTTCCGCTGCATATAAGGTATAATTGTTATCCCTCTACTTTTGTCTTTTCGGTTAATACTCGTAACAGGTCCTTAGGTTTAAGGGTTCTAACCCTACATCCAATGCTTTCTTTCACATCCTCTTCAAACCATAAATCCACTGTTCTCATCAATCACTCATCTTTCCCATGACTTCATTTTTAGATTTTCTTTATCAGATTTTCAAAAAAAAATGCTTTTATTGATATAATGATCGATTGAATTTTAAGAAATATAACTTCTTTTCAATTTATTTTGTTAATTTTCAGGTAGAAGAAATGAGGGAGAAGAGGGCAGCGAAAAAACAAAGCATCAACATCTGGGTCTAATCTTAGCACATCACGTAGTCGGTAATTTTTTTTTTTTTTTGAATTTCTTTTTTTTAAAGGAAATTTTGTCAAATTTGATAGATCTGTATATTCAAATTTGGTTCAATCTCTATTTTTTTCACATGAATATTGTGAACCGTAGGGCGTCTAATCTGTCAATGACGAATATTTGTGATGCAGACCTTCATCATTGCATCAGCTGCTAGCAATGAAGAAATGCTAACATGGTATGAAGAACATGTGTGGAATAACGAGCAATGAGTACTAAACTGTTCAGACACGGCATTCTAACTCACATTTATGCTCGGTAAATCTTATCTTTTCAAGTGGGTGTGCTCCTGTAAGTCGATACAACGTGAAGGAGTTCAATCCGACATGTATTTGTTATGCGTGGGCAGGTGATAATTGAGGGATTAAGAGAATCAGGAATTTTTTTCATATCGGCGCAAAAAGTATAATCGGAAAACAATACAACAGCAGACGCTAGGAAGAACAATTCAGTAGAATAATTTTTCAAGGCACATCACTACAATTTTTAGTATGTGTAATTGCGATTTTTTTTATTGCGCGTTAATGGAGCAATTTGCATAATCGGGTCGAAGTTCTTCTCGAAAGTCGAAAATCTCAGCTACCCTCTTCTAATTCTACCATGGTGAACTGAATTTTTTTCATCTAATTTCATTTTGAATTTTGAATGTTTTTTAGTTGGATATTATATAATTTATATTTCCCTTTAGTTTAGTTATTTGATTAAGATGCAAAAGGATGGAAGAAAATGGATGAACGCTCAAAGAAGCAAAAGGTTATTAATTACATAATTATTTGATTATCTAGCTATTGTGTATTAATAAAGTCGTACTTATTAAAGCTTAGATAATTATTTGATTATCTAGGCTATTGTGTAATTATTTGGTTATTAAATACATAAATAGACCAAAGTCGTACTAATAAGTTAAAATAAATATTCGAGACAAACTCGAAATTAAAATAAATATCAGTATTAGAAAAAATAAATATTGGAACATTAGTAATCTTAACATTGGTATGGTTTTCGTTGGTATTTTCGATGATTGATTTTTGTTGATTTTATGCTCGATGCAGTATTGATAATCTCGGGCTTTAAAACATGCTCTTATTCGGCAAGTAAAGCTAAGCTCGCGATAGACCATTGGTTATGTATTGTAAATTCTTGCAAATAAGCGTGATGCGTGTCCGGGAAGTATAGTAGTAGACGCTTGATGTAAAAGATTATCTCTCAGCTTCAGAGCTAAGAGTATATGTACAATATAATATGGAGTAACAGATTGTATCGGGTAAACGGTTATATTCGCAGGTTATTAGGTTATCAGCTTATTTGTTAACGTGAAATTTGACTTCTTTTTTTTACCATGTAACTTCGCTTAAGTATGACACTTAATTGTTATTATATACGGAGTATTTCTTTATATTTCAAATTCTTCTCGCAGTTGTCAAATCAATATATTTGATGTCATTTATTTTTAAATTTTTTTTAAAACTTACCCATTATATCATGGAATATAATCAAACTCAATCTCCAATTAATTACACTTACAAAGGAAGTAATAAATTCAAAATAAAAAAGGTTAACTAAAAAAAATAAAAATTTGACAAAATAAAAAAAAATTGAAAATTTGACCAAAAAATGTCCAATTAATTACACTTGCACGTTAATCCGCCATTACTTATTTCAATTTATTGAGAAATTCATCTTTCAGTTTTGCATGAAAGAAAAGTTGAGCAAATAATTTATATCTCACCATAAATTAGTATTCTTCCCATGAATATGTTTCCCCTTTCCATAGACCTTTCTCCCCTCCCCATAAATTGACTTTTCCATAATTTTTTTCTTCATTAATATAATGAACAAATGTATAAAAATCATTATTAACAGACTTAAATATTGAAATTAATGGATGCGTTGCGTCGAATCTAAATTAATTACTCCATTTTTTTTGCTTCAAAACATTTTATATAAAAATGTCAAACAACCCAGGTATGAAGGTCACGGTCGGGTCAGAATATAGGGTGATAAGGTGTGGTCATATTATTAAAGATTACTAATATTTTTATTTATATGATAAATATTAATTTAAATTGACAAAAAAAAACACTGTATATTGGAATTATTAAATAATAATCCGTCTAAAATTATAAAATTCATTTTTTTTATTCAAAATATTAACATAATAATTTGGTAACTTCTTATCTCACTAATGTATAGTCTAGTAAATTTGATAAATGATTATTCATTAGGTAAAATATATTAATATAAAAGTATATCGATCACTGTGGACATGACATAGGTCTACCCCGACGTGGCCACGCGTGGGTTTGGGGCGGCGAATGAATCTCATGTGAGATGGATCTCAAATTGAAATTTAAATCTAATTAGGAGTCGCCACCGAACTTTGTGGGAGTTCGGGCCCATTCGAACCCACTCTATATCTTAGTGGCCCGTGCACATAGTACGGCCCATTATGATTTCAAAGTTTATGGGGTCCGTCCCTTTGCATTGCGATACCGATACCGACATTATCGGTTACCGTGTATTGAATGACTCTCGTATGTCAATGGTTTCGGACATCCAAAAACCACGGTTCTGAGTAAGGGGTGAGGGTACGTGTTGAAAAGTTCACAAAGAACACCCAACCCCGCCCGCACTTAGCGGCCTCTACTTAGATATCGTTCGTTGTTCGTGTACGCGTGTTAGTTTGACGGTTGAATGTTATGCAAACAATGTTTTGACTAAACATGCGAATTATGTTCAACTATGTCGTTTAATGCATCTAGGCTAACGTCAAAGTTATTTTAGTATGCGAGATTCGTTTTAGTACAATAAAACAAACAACGAAAAAAAAGTGCGACAACAAATTACAACATACGAGTGGCATACCACCCGGAAATACAATGCAACCGATGACAAACGATAATATACAACAATTGCGATAATAACGGAGCGTAAATGAGTTAGAAGATGTAAATATGGTACGATGCATGGTTTTGAAAAGATGAATCACGTGATAGACTTGACACGTGACGACCGAAGTCATTAAAAGAATTTTATTGGGACTCAAAAGATGCTGAAAGACTCACGGTTTTGATAAACCAGGAGCCACTCGATCGAGTCATAGGGAGGACTCCACCGAGTGGTCCTCATAAAAGTTTATGCCCGGTTTTTCGGGGTGCCACTCGATCGAGTGGGTTAGGCACTCGATCGAGTGGCCCCTGTACGAACGATGGTTCGCTTTGTTTTTTATTTCAAAATTGCTTTTTAAAAGATCGATAGTAGTCTTGGATGAGAATAAACCTACTTTGGATAGGAAAAGTCGGTTGCAGATGGGAGGAAACACCCGGTTTGGATAGGAAAAGATTCCTACTTTGGATTGAAAAAGAATCCGATTTTAGCTAGAAATGGAGTTACTTGATCGAGTGGACCGGTCCACTCGATCAAGTGGGGCTGGACGAGTGGGAGACTTCGTTTAGAGATAGAATTTTATCTCTAACGGAGAGGTTTAGTTACTTAATTCTTTTTTGTAGCTGATATTTGTGTAGTCTTTGACTTCGAGTCAGACTTTTGAGACTGCGTGGCTGATTTTTATGTCTCGGAAATGTCCTTGATCGGGGTTTGACCCGGTCGCTAAAAGACGGTTTTACCCTCGGTGTCGGTTTTGACCCAAATTAGTCTTATTTGATTGGAAATGACCCACTGGGCCTGAATTTGAGGTTGGTTTGGTGAGATTTTTACTCCGCTAAAAACTTGCGCCAAATACTATTGATTCCGAGTCCAAAAAAAATTAAAAATTTGACCAAAAAATGTCCAATTAATTACACTTGCACGTTAATCTGCCATTACTTATTTCAATTTATTGAGAAATTCATCTTTCAGTTTTGCATGAAAGAAAAGTTGACCAAAAAATTTATATCTCACCATAAATTAGTATTCTTCCCATGATTATGTTTCCCCTTTCCATAGACCTTTCTCCCCTCCCCATAAATTGATTTTTCCATAATTTTTTCCTTCATTAATATAATGAACAAATGTATAAAAATCATTATTAACAGACTTAAATATTGAAATTAATGGATGCGTTGCGTCGAATCTAAATTAATTACTCCATTTTTTTTGCTTCAAAACATTTTATATAAAAATGTCAAACAACCCAGGTATGAAGGTCACGGTCGGGTCAGAATATAGGGTGATAAGGTGTGGTCATATTATTAAAGATTACTAATATTTTTATTTATATGAAAAATATTAATTTAAATTGACAAAAAAAACACTGTATATTGGAATTATTAAATAATAATCCGTCTAAAATTATAAAATTCATTTTTTTTTTAAATATTAACATAATAATTTGGTAACTTCTTATCTCACTAATGTATAGTCTAGTAAATTTGATAAACGATTATTCATTAGGTAAAATATATTAATATAAAAGTATATCGATCACTGTGGACATGACATAGGTCTACCCCGACGTGGCCACGCGTGGGTTTGGGGCGGCGAATGAATCTCATGTGAGATGGATCTCAAATTGAAATTTAAATCTAATTAGGAGTCGCCACCGAACTTTGTGGGAGTTCGGGCCCATTCGAACCCACTCTATATCTTAGTGGGCCGTGCACATAGTACGGCCCATTCTGATTTCAAAGTTTATGGGGTCCGTCCCTTTGCATTGCGATACCGATACCGACATTATCGGTTACCGTGTATTGAATGACTCTCGTATGCCAATGGTTTCGGACATCCGAAAACCACAGTTCTGAGTAAGGGGTGAGGGTACGTGTTGGAAAGTTCACAAAGAACACCCAACCTCGCCCGCAGTTAGCGGCCTCTACTTAGATATCGTTCGTTATTCGTGTACGCGTGTTAGTTTGACGGTTGAATGTTATGCAAACAGCGTTTTGACTAAACATGCGAATTATGTTCAACTATGTCGTTTAATGCATCTAGGCTAACGTCAAAGTTATTTTAGCATGCGAGATTCGTTTTAGTACAATAAAACAAACAACGAAAAAAAAGTGCGACAACAAATTACAACATACGAGTGGCATACCACCCGGAAATACAATGCAACCGATGACAAACGATAATATACAACAATTGCGATAATAACGGAGCGTAAATGAGTTAGAAGATGTAAATATGGTACGATGCATGGTTTTGAAAAGATGAATCACGTGATAGACTTGACACGTGACGACCGAAGTCATTAAAAGAATTTTATCGGGACTCAAAAGATGCTGAAAGACTCACGGTTTTGATAAACCAGGAGCCACTCGATCGAGTCATAGGGAGGACTCCACCGAGTGGTCCTCAAAAACGTTTATGCCCGGTTTTTTGGGGTGCCACTCGATCGAGTGGGTTAGGCACTCGATCGAGTGCCCCCTGTACGAACGATGGTTCGCTTTGTTTTTTATTTCAAAATTGCTTTTTAAAAGATCGATAGTAGTCTTGGATGAGAATAAACCTACTTTGGATAGGAAAAGTCGGTTGCAGATGGGAGGAAACACCCGGTTTGGATAGGAAAAGATTCCTACTTTGGATAGAAAAAGAATCCGATTTTAGCTAGAAATGGAGTTACTTGATCGAGTGGACCGGTCCACTCGATCAAGTGGGGCTGGACGAGTGGGAGACTTCGTTTAGAGATAGAATTTTATCTCTAACGGAGAGGTTTAGTTACTTAATTCTTTTTTGTAGCTGATATTTGTGTAGTCTTTGACTTCGAGTCAGACTTTTGAGACTGCGTGGCTGATTTTTATGTCTCGGAAATGTCCTTGATCGGGGTTTGACCCGGTCGCTAAAAGACGGTTTTACCCTCGGTGTCGGTTTTGACCCAAATTAGTCTTATTTGATTGGAAATGACCCACTAGGCCTGAATTTGAGGTTGGTTTGGTGAGATTTTTACTCCGCTAAAAGCTTGCGTCAAATACTATTGATTCCGAGTCCAAAATCGAGTGTATTAAGTCTTGTTTACGTCCGATCATCATCGGATGTTTTTTGGGAACCGCTATAGACACCTAGCAGCCAAATGTGGGTTTCTACAGAGCCCCCACTCTAACTGAGGCTTGGACAAGGCGAAAGTCAAAGTAGCTACCATGCCAATCGAGGATTATGACCTGGCAGACTTCCGGTCGGGTCGTTTATAGTCCATTAGACTTGCGTGAAAGGGCTCGCCAGCCATAAGATAGAAATCATACCTGAGTTCTGTTATCAGGGATAGCTCCGTGGGGACTTGTTTTTGAAGCCCTGGGTGTATCTCCATGTGGATACATCCCATTTTGGAGCTGCGCGGGAGCTTGCCTAAGAAGCCCTGGGTGTATTTGTTTGCAGATACATCCCATCTCAGAACTATGCGGGAGCTTGCCTAAGAAGCCCTGGGTGTGTCCGTTCGTAGACACATCCCGATTCAAAATTACGTGGGAGCCTGCCTAAGAAGCCCTGGGTGTGTCCGTTTGCAGACACATCCCAACTCAGAATTACGCGGGAACCTGCCTAAGAAGCCCTGGGTGTGTCCGTTTGCAGACACATCCCAACTCAGAGTTACGTGGGAGCCTACCTAAGAAGCCCTGGGTGTGCCCGTTTGCCGACACATCCCAACTCAGAATTACGCGGGAGCCTGCCTAAAGAGCCCTGGGCGTGCCCGTTTTCATACACATCCCGTGTTTCTTTAGGAAAAATGCCACCTTGGGCTTTCCGCTAGGAAGTTTTAGTGAGTTGCGCGGGCCTGCCTCTGAAGCCTTGAGCTGTACATGCTTACGGTTACACAAAACTTTGCATGTAACATTTAGGTAAAACACGACTCACGCTGGGGAATAAAAACTTGACGTTCCGTTGGGAAGCACAAGCTGGTACCTGAAATGTTAGATATATAGGCAGAAAAAGCAAATATAACAGGTAACAAGATAGCATACAGGAAATGCAGTTAGCATCTATAGACTGACTTGCGCTGGGGAAAATGATTTTTGCTTTATTTTGAAATTGAAGTCCTGAAAGCAACTCACGTGCTAGGAGATAGGTTTTCAAATTTGAAAGAGGTAGAATAGAAATCTGCAGTTCAAATAGACTGAAATTTGACCTTGTTGAAAAGAATTTTCTCAAATGGCTAAGATTTGCAAATTTCAAAGCAAGAATTTTAAGAGAGAGGCCTACCGACAGACTCGACTCTAGACGCGACAGGACGAGTTGACAGACACGACTGGACTCTCGAGAGGTTGGACCATGACTCGGTAGGGGGTGGGCCACCTAAGATGACAAGACTCTTAAGCTGCACTATTCCATAGCCTAGGCGAGTGGCAACACGGTCGAAGTCGAAATGGGAACGATCTGTCATAGGGGGAATGTAGTAGTCAATAATAAGACTGTTTCAGCATGACAGGACTTAGCAGTAGCGGTGTTGTAGACTAGTGCCCTTTTGGATCTTTGGTTTTGGGGTACATTCCCAAAGTGGCTGTCGCTTCAAATCCTGACAGATTCTCGCCTTCGACGGAGCCGAGTACTAGGACACATTATAGAAAGGTGGCTAGATTTTTAAAGTTTTTTTGGATTTTGTGAGTGGATGGAGGTCTTCCGCCTAAGAGAAGCCCCCAGAACGACAAAGCGAACTGTTGAGAACATGACAGTGTCGTGACCGAAATGATTGTGCTTTTTGAATTTGTGTTAATGTGGGTGGTTGTGCCTTTGCTGAAAGGCTGCCTACGTATTCATGTGTGATGAAATCAAACCATGTCATAGTTCAGTGTTGAAAGATATTTTATGGTGCCTAGTTTATTAGGGCTTTGTGTGTAACTATCCATAACAATGGTGTAGGCTAGGTGCATTCCCAATGATGTCTTGATCAAAGGGGTAGAGTAGTTAGGATGTTGATCCAGTGACTGTGAGCGTTGTCCGGGGTATCCCCCAGAGGTGGTGTGAACTATTTGGGCATGTTCTATGCCGACTGCAAGTTGAGTTCTTGTGTTTGTGGCTGGTAACTGGTTTGGATGTTTTTGGAAATGAGGAGCTAGGTCGCAAGTGGCTTTGATGTTTCGAAATCTGGAGCTCGATTTTGTGGAGCTAAGGCTTCGAGGGTAAGGTATTGTAATGTGGTAGGAAAGGAGGAAGTCGAGTAAAAATGACTCGAACTTCGATTAGGCAGGTTTGATAATGCGGGATCTGGTTTCCATGTCTGGCCCTAAAGGTTAGGGTATCCTATGGAGCTTGAATCCTCAAAATTCTGGGCTGTCTCTAGCCTAGGTCTTGAGAAGGTCTTGAGGGTTGTAATGTGGGAAGGCTAGATGTGGTGTTAGCTGACCAGCTTGATTGTCCCTCCCCCATTTGATGGTATGGGCATTGATAATTTTTTAACTGACCGTACCCCGGTCAAGGGACTTTCACTTAAGTTGACCGCTAACTACGGTCATGGGTTTTTGAATATTTTTTGTTGGTTGATTGACCTCTTAGCCCCAGTCATGGGATTCTTCATTTGAGTTGACCGTGCCCCGGTCAAGGGATTGATCGTATTTGGTCGTGGGATGTTGAAAGATTTTTTTTCATGACCAGCTCTTTAGTTTTGGCCTTTTGCTTTTTTTTTCTTGGACTTTTGATTTTTTTTGTCCAACTTCTTTTTTGTTGGTCAGACTAACACCTAAGGTGGGGATTGGTCAGTCTTATTGGAGGGGTGTTTATTGTGGGAAATGGGCTTGCCTCCCATCTTGAACCCAAACTAGGAGACTACATACCTAGATCTGTCATAGGATTCGATACCGCTCCTGCTAAGGGAAGTTATGTGGCTTTCTATGTCAGACATGGAACAGGTAAAGGAAAACACGGGTCTCGATTTCCTGCAGTCATTATAGATGTGTCTATAATAGTCACAGTGCATGTGCTCACAGTGTATGATGGTACTGATCATGTTCTCGGAAACACATAAGGAAAATATATATGAGAAATAGAAAAGTTAATTTTATTGAATTTTGAAAAGAGAACAGAATACAAATGACTCTGACTCTGATCTGGAAATTAGGATGTAGGGTACCCTAGACTCGGACTCGGACTTAGACTCGAATGAAATCCGGACTTATGGATGCTTGGTTGGTTGTTTTTTTAAGGTCCTTGATTGGAGAGAACGACAGGTGCCACGACTCGCCTAAACTCGGCTTTGCACAAATGCAAGAGAGGGAGTCAAACTAGATACGACCCAGGGTGACAGGATGACAAAGACTCTTGGATCGGGAAACCCGGACGTTGAACTAGACAAAGTAACGACCGCGAATTAGACTCGAGCTGCAGAAAGGTGAGTCCGAAAATGGGGAGACCGTATTTGACCGCGTCACGTGCTCGGACCAACCGTGGCGACTTAACTCTAGGTGACTCGAGTGTTCGTAGCATAGGTACGACTCGAAAAAGACATCATAAAGACGTCGGTGTAGGATGAAAGTATGGTACCCTTAGAGCAACCGTGATTGACTGCTCTACTGAAGGGTAGCCCCCAAGTGGGATTAAAGATTTTGTTAAGACTCGAGTGTTGGACGAGTGACCCTTATACGCAAGGGTCACGAACCTTTTTGTTATAGGTGTAACACTCACTATTTTTCCTAGTGCCATTAATTATTCTGTTGTGACTCCGTCATGACTCTATGTCAATTTCGTCTTCTATTTCCTTCATCATTCTGAATTCTTATTATTATTTTTTTGAGTCAAATAATATTTATTTTTATTTTAAAAGATTTTAATTCTTGTAAACCTATTTATTTGATTTTCATTGTAAACTATTTATTTTTGCGCGTGAAGTTCTATTTTTCTACGAACTAACGTTTTAAGCTTGGAATTCAGTTATTTAATTTTCCTAAATGTCTAAACACATTTATATAATATTTCCAACTAAGAAATATTTTTATTTACGAAAAATTTAGCCTTTAATCATTTTATTACAAAGTTTCGTAAATAATTATTTTCTATCGCGAGGTTTACTCGAATTGCTTTGAAATGCTTTTAGTAATTATACGATTCTTATTTTTATCAACCTACATTTAAAAGAAACACTTTTTGGCCCCTTTTTAGACCATGACACCCATGGTCACACATCTTCACATTTTTTTTTTCTTTTGGTTTTATAAAGTGATTAAAGCATTAGATATTTTTATTACCTTAATGAATTTGGTGACTAATTGCAAAACTCTTCACTCTCCCTTGTTAATCCATTTTGGCTGGTTTTTTTAAGTGTATAACATTGTTTTCATCAATTTTTAAGATCATATTCATTCACACAATTCACATAATTCATTTCTTTTCATTCATTCTCATTCAACCACATTAAACAAAGAAAATACTCTTCAATTCCTTCATATTGGCCATGAGTTTCAGCCATATTTTCCAGCCCAATTTTGTCCCTAATCGAGTCTTGATCGTCTCATTTTTATCGTAAAATAATCGTCATTCTGATCCCTTCGTTAATGTAATAATCGATGTTGTTTTTGATCGTTATTTTCCTTGATTTTCTTAGTTTTCTCATGGTATTTTTCCACCATGCTTTTCTTGTGTTGAAGGATTTTTTGAATGATCCGAAGCCGACGAATTTATAATCGACTCGAATTTGGGAGAGAGGTAACGTCGATGTTACTCGGTATTTCATGATTTTAATTGTGTATTTGCATGTATATATTTTTATGTTTTATTTTGGCAATATATGTATGTCATAAAATCTGGAAAATTTTTAAAAGTTGAAAATTTGCATGTTTCGGTATTTTTATCGCTTTTACGAGATTAACGATTAAATCGTCATATTAATTTGTAAAATCGTAATATTCGGCCTAAACATGTAATATATGTTTATATTCTGGAAAAATGTTGTTTTTGATGATTTTTAATAATTTAGGATTTTTCTGATATTTTTTATATCGATTATTGAATTATTACCGTTATCGGACAAAAACGATTAAAAGCCGATTTTTAGTTCTAGTACTTAAACATTTTATTTTAATCTGATTTTTGACGTGGTGAAACTTTCTGATGAAATAGAATTTTATGAATTTTTCATAATTTTTCGGAATTGTTAAGTGGATGAATTAATTAATCACTTTAAATCATCGTTTATCGTTAAAACCGTGTTTGTCGTTTAAATTCTCGATTTCTGGTCTTTGGTTTAAATCCAGAAAAAATTATGATTCTGATGATTTCATATTAAAATATAATTCTATGATTTTTAGTGCCTTAATAAAATGTTAGGAACGATAAGTTTTATTAATGGAATCGTTAATTGTGAAAACGGGTTTTAAAGACGGTTTTGACGGAAGTTGGTAAATCTGGAACTTTGGAAAATCTGGAAAACTAGTATAATCTGTAAAATGATGATTTTTAGGTTTAATAATAATTTTTAGACATTAATACTTAAATCATTTTGTAATTACAATTTTTATTAATCGTTATTGTCGAAATTGGACGATTAACGAGAAAACGCTTTAAAAACCGAGTTTTAGGATTCTGGAAAATTTACTTTTCTGAACAGAATGTCCATAAATATATTTTAAATATTTTACGTAATTTTTGTACTATTTATTAAAGTCTTTAATTAATAAGTATTGATTTTCGGATAAATTGTAATTTATCGTTAAAATGCTTCGTCTTACCTAAAAGAATTATTTTTCCAGCAATTTTGAAAGTATTTAAATCTGAAACTTTAAGAGTTAAATCATCCCTTAACATACTATAAATGTATTTGTTGGTTTAATTAAATTAAGACGTTCAAATATTTAATTTGATGTTTGCCGTAAAATCCTATTTACAATTTTATTGTCGAAACTAATAATAATTAGGAAATTTTAGCTTTATAACTTTTGAAAACACCCTAATTAGTAATATTAAAATGTTTAAGACATTTTTAATCATTTTATAACGCTTATACGATATTTTAATAATTTCATAAAATTAAATGTTCACTTTGGTAATTAATATCGTTAAGGCCGAAAGTATTAGTTTTATAAATCTATATCGTTTACTAAATATGTGATGTTAGTATAAACTAATATTTTCGCTATTTTGATATGATGCTATTTTTTGTAAAGTTTCTAAAAATAGAAGTTTCCTAAAATAGAAAGTTTCCTCTTTTGAAAAGTGATTCCTTTTTTTTTTGTTCTCATATTGTTTGTTTTGAATACATCTTTTAAATATCGATAATGGATTGTTTTGGAGTTATGGAATAAGGATAAGTGTGGGTTTAGAGTAATATAGTCTGGGATGTACGTTTTGTCATCAACTATAAAGCTGGTGTGTCTATGTTGAGACACATTGGTCGTTGAACTGAGCATGGTTTGTGTTCAGGAGTGTGTATATTTTTACCTTAAACTTAGATATCGCATCGTGTAAGTCGCCGTCGGGTTGAACGGGATTACGGTTGGTGTCCAGGAGGGGTGTACATTACTTAAGTCAGGACCTCGCTGCACGCAGTCCTGTTATGGTTAAGTTGCCTAGTTAGAGACCGAAGTCTGATATGTTTTGATTAAGTTCTCGAAGCTAGTTTAGTATTGTCCTAGTGAAAGTCTAGATTCTACATTAATTCTATCCATAACGCCATTTTGAATATTTTTATTATTATCGATATAATTTTGATTTGCAGGTTGGCAAGTGTTTTATGTTTTCTTCGGAAAACTCATTTTTATTATATTGTTTTGATACGTGAAGTTTTTCACTGAAAGTTTATTTTTATTATAATGTGTTTTACTGTTTTCCATTTTTACTATTTTTCTATAATAGTAATTACAGTTTTAAAATCTTGTTATACGGCTGGGAGAACGTTGACGTTGCTCCCCACTGATTGTGGCTGTTAAGTTTTTAACATGGCAGGTATATGTGTTTTCCTTCGGGTGGGCTAGCGAGCAGTTATGGATCCTGCTTGTTTTAATCAGAACACTGTATTATGGATTGTTAAAACCCTTTTTATGGATTTTATTTATTTATTTATTTTGTAGCCATTTTTATTTTATGGGTTATATATTGACTTACCATTTTTATTTAATCAAGACATAGCTACAGTGTGTTATAATCCCACTTCTATAGTGTTTCCGCCACTGTATTGCGTTAGAATTTCTAGGGGATTACAGTTGGTATCAGAGCATCACTGCTCCCAACGCTTACACCTGAAATTAGGGAAAGTACCAGTAAATTATTTAAACAGTAAATAAAAATATTATTAGAGATGGGTAGAAACAAATAAGGACTTAACTTTTAAGATTATCTGTTCCTGAACTCAATGATTAGCATTGAATATTTGTTGCTTTTGTTGGAAGAAGACGAATGAACAAGATGTTGATAGGATGCTGCTCCAGATCGGGACAAGACCGTCTTAGAACTCTCAACGCCTGCTGACTCGAGTGGACAACTTGGTGCTCCAAGAAAGATGTCGATGGTGACTTTTAGCTCCGGTTCAGTTTACTTAAGCTACATGCAAGATGATTAAGAGTAGATTCCTGCTCGCAGTAGATCCAGATGGAGCGACCCAAGACTTGTGTGCTCGTTCCTCTACAAGAAGATGAAGTAATCCATTTGGATCCCTCGTGAACTCTGGAGGCCCGAAGATTATCTTCTGGTTCCAGAACTTAGTAATATAGGGTCATCGACTCTTTTCTTCCTTCCTCTACTTTTTCTCATTCTTCTCTTTTATATTCTCTTCTTCATCTGCTTGATGAATCCTTGTTATATTCTTCTACTCTACCATCTTTCTCTTGAGATTCTTTGGTTAGACCGAATTTTGTCTTAGTGAACCCGTGAAAAGTTATAGATGTTTGAGGTTTGGTGAACCCTTGTTACGTGGTTTGAGAATTGTGAGTTATACCTTGTTATCTATCTTAGTAAGCTTTTGAGCATCGATTTGAATGATAAATTGTCAATTAATGGAATTAGGTTGGTACTTTAGACACTGAACCTTGGGTTATAGGTTACTTGATTATTTGGAGGACTTAGAGTTGAATATATTTTGGGGTAGTAAGAGTATATCGTATTTGATGGATGCCTAGTAACTAATTGAACCTAGAACCGAACCAAGTGTAGCTAATAATAGAATTTTGGGATTCCTACCTAATGTTATTTGATGGATGCATCGGGAATATTTGGGATCATAGAGTACTGTTTAAATTGTTAACCTGAGTGTTGTGGTACCATCGAAGGTTTTCATTAATACCGTTAGAAATTTTGGTTAACATAGATTACCCGTGTTTCTTAAGGATTAGATCGTTGATCGTTGTTTAAGGTTGTAACCTATGAACTTTGGAGTTGATTGATCTAACTTGGATAAATTGTTGTTAACCTTGAAAAGGAGAAACATGTTACAATTAGAGGTTGTACTTATCGCGTTGTTTTGAGGAATACTTAATACGAATCATCTTGATGGATTTATAGTTCAAAACCCTTTGACCAACGAGATTGTGGCTTCGTTGAGTTAATATTTTGGTGGTTTCGCTGTTACGATATGAAATTTGGTGGAATTCTCAGAAACCTTAGTCGAATGACGTGTTCGAAGATGTGAGTGTTTGCGCCATTACCTATAGGTTTGAGCGTGTTTGAGGATTTATTGTACTTCCCCAACTTCTGTACTTGTGGTATTATAAATATGTTGGTGATCATTTTTGAGGATTTCGTGTCCGAACTTTGCTAATTGGTGGATTTTATTTAGTCTTCCTTACTCGAGAAATTTGAAGTATACCTGGAGTTCAGACCTTATGAGCTTTAAATTTATGAACCTTAGTGATTACGAGTTAGGGTATGTTTTGATAACCGTTGGAATCTTAATTAAAGGATTAGTCTAAATCATTTGTGGATTCTTACTATACTAATTGAAAGATTGTATAAGTATGTAAGACTTAATTTTGGAGGTTGTAGATTGAGTAGGACAACCTTGTACCGATATTGGACTTAGCGTTATTTGATGGGAATTAGGAACCCATGTTTGTGGAAGTCGTGCTAGGAATCTCGAGATGATTAATTTCTTCCATAATCCTTGAGAGCTCTTTTTGATTCTCAACTCCGTCTTCCTTTCTGCTTCTCTTGAATTCTGTTACGGTAACTCCTGCCAATCCCTTCAACCTTTGTCGATTTTGAAAGCTCTTATTTTTAATTTATTTATCCTTGTTCTATTTACCCGTTAACTATTTTTCGAACTCCCTATTTTATAAAAAGTTTGACTACTTTAAAAAAATGGATTGTCGTAAAATTTTAACATTTTGAGTTATAATTTCTAATTGTGAATTTGCCCGTTTTGTAAAAAGCTTGGCTAATTTAAAATTTTTGATTTTCATGAAATTTTAACATTTTGAAGCATAATTTCAAATTTTAAAACTTCCCATTTTGTAAAAACTTTGAGCAATTTAACATTTTGGGTTATCGTGAAATTTAACATTTTTTATTTATTTATAATTTAAGAACTATATACTTCACTTTGTTTGATATTTATATTTAGATCTATTTCAAAATGCCTTAATAATTTATTTTAAATTATTTTGAAATTATTTTTAATTTTTGATTTTCAAGCGATCAAAATTTTATGAAGACTTTTATATTTCCAAGTACTTCAATTTGTATAGGATTGTTATGTAAAACGTTTTAACATTGTCGAAATTATTTTGTATGTTCAAGTTTGATAACATTTTTGAAAACTTTCATAATTACTTTGATAACATTTTCGAAATTTTAACGTTTTGAAAATTGATTTTCATTTTATTGTTGGTGGACTTTTGAATCTGTTATTGAAAATGTTTGACGGCTGGTGCGATTTTTACTAACTACAAAATTTCATTTCTCCAAACTAAATTTTGTTTCATCAAAAAAATGAATAATATCGAATTTCTTAATCAAAATATTTTACTTTTGTTTTCAAAATATTTTGGTTATCATATTTCCTTCGAGTTTGTTTACAAACTAGTGTAGATCCCGTGTGATCGCACAGTGTTTGGTAGATATTGCATTTTAATATGTTTTTCGTATAATAATGCAACTGTGCGAAGAAGATAATATTTTATAGCAATCATAACACTTTGTTGAATATGTTTGTAGCTCGGGGTCTGTAGTATTAAATATGTTGGAGACAACACATCACAAACATGAAATAAAGAAGAGTCCATGTAATACTTCTCATTTAATTTGTCTAACTTTGTTAATTAATAAATGATACCATAAGGTAACGAGAAATATATGAAGTCGTAGCACATTTGAAATGACAGAGTGATGTACATGTACTTATGCATATGTCTTATTAGTCTATCTCGGAAAGAAGCTTGTATCTTGAGATTCTGTGAGAAGTCAAATCATAAGATAAGTTAATGTGTAGTCAATATTTGAAAATATAAATGTTGAAAACGTGTTACATGTAATTTATACCTTCTCATCAAGTAGGATCATTTCAAACCGACTAAATTCATTTGGATTATTCCAAGCCGGTACGGAATACATTCTAATGACTCTTACCCTGATTCTCCACGTCTCCTTGGTGTCATTAATATCACCGACAATATTGAAACGTCGGGACTGAGAGGCAGCCATTTTTTGGGTATAGTGTAAATAAAATAAAAACGTTAGAAAATTCGAAGACTATTAAGTATACTATAGAAGAGAAGGTAGAATGATGTTTGTATGTGCAATGTGCACGGATTAAATATACGACGAATGAGTTAGGTAAGTTTTAATTATATGGAATATAACCTAATCCATCAATCAACTATATTTGCGCAATTAATAAATCAATCAATCAATTAACAAAAATGAATTTGGTAGTATATCTCATAATAATTATCATCTACGAACTTGGTATTATTTTCTCTAATCTAGTTAATTAGTAGCAATATTATTCATTAGATAAGCAATCATAAATCATACATCATCATAAATCCGTATCAATCATTTTACAAAATTGAGTCAAATTATATATTATTATATTATTTTATATCACTTTATTACTATATATATATATATATATTATATAATCAATATTATGCACCATACATATATGGCATAATTTAGAAGAATATTCTATATTTATGATCATCTACGAATGTGGTAGTATCTCGAATTTATTCTCGAATGTGGTAATATTCTCGAATTATACCTCCTCCAATCTTTATTTATCTTCCTCTTTGATTAAATTATACCTCACATATATTAAACAAAGGGGAAGATTATTAAAAATCGGAGGGAGTATATGATTATACATGATAGTAGTATACCAATCAAATAATAGTTATATTGTATATATTCTATATGAGTATATATGAGTATATATTATACTCCGTATATGATAATATCAAATTAAAAAAGTCTATCTAAACCAATCACACAAATCCTGTCAGTTATATACAAAATCAAAAGATTGATCGTCTTCTATAATTAAAAGATTGATTTTAAATCAAAAAGATATACAATTATATCGTGTAGAACTAATTATAATAATATCTTCTAGTATAGACTCAATTAACAAAAATTTCATTTCTAGTATAGACCCCGTGCATGTATGCACGGTATTTATAGAAATTTATATATTTTCAGTTAATTATTTATACAAAATGGATTTTAATTAACAATCTGATAATTTTTCATTTTTTCTATCTTTGTTTTTGGATATAATAAAATTATTTGAAATTGCATAATTAATCAAAATAACGACCTCGACTAATATCATGAAATATGTAGTCCAAAAAATTATTATTACAATCATTTCTCGTTTAAATATTTTTTATTATAATATATGAATAAATTGTGAAATGTATATTCACTTTAAATTTATTTTAAAATAGAGTATATAATTTTCTACTCTTGATGTTTAGACTTTAGATGTACTCACTCCGTCTCGTTCGTTTGTTTGCCTTTAATTAAAATACTACTCACAATAAATATAAAAGACAAACAAATGAATGAAACAGAGAGAGTAGTTATTCTCTATGATCTCAGTATATATCATTTGTTCATAAAAGTTCATAGTTGTTGTTCGAGATTCAAGCAACTATATTTCTGCAATTTATTTTCAACGATACACCCATCATTAGTTTTTAAATACGTAACTTGTAAATATTCTTTATATGATATAATTCATAATTGAGTGTGATTCTTTTCTTATTTGTTATATTGATTTTATCCAGATTAAGTGCTTAAAATTCATTCGAGAAAAAGTTTTGAGAATTTTTATTCTCTTAGTAGCTAATAAAGGATTACAATATTTAATTACAGTGTTATATCAGTCATGATTATTACAAAAATAAAATGTATTTCCGTTGGTATTCATATAGTGAAGTTTTAAACAAACATATTCTAGTTTGAGGATTGATTAATAATGAATAATTTGGTTATATTTTGGTTAATTAATACGGAGTAATTTAATACTGTAGAAACGAATTATTTTCTTAATTTTCCTTAATTAAATTATTGGACTGTATAGCTTTAGGATTAATTTAGTGATAATTGAAACAATGAGATATTGTGGTGTGGTGGTAGAGAATAGATACTACGTATCTAATGTCAAGGGTTCGATTCGCATATAACTCATTTCACTTGCTTTACTATTTTTTTTTATTTTTTGTAGTGGATAACTTTAGGCGGGAAAAATTTGAGAATTGTTATTTGGTTAGTGGAAAGGGGGATGTTATTTGACGTCATTATTTTACCAAATAACTTTACTTTACGATTTCACTAATTTAAAAAAAAAATTAAACTCCGGGTAGCTTAGCCCAATTCCTCTCGGAATAAATATTTGCATTTGATTTCATATCACTTTAAAAGTTGTAAAATTTTCTTTTACAGCAAAATTTTTATGCGAGATTTGTATCCTCACCTTTTCGAGTGGGGTAATCTTGTTTCCTTTCTGCTTATTCTTAGTTTCGAGGACGAAACTTTGTTTTAGTGAGGGAGGATTGTAACACCCACTATTTTTTCTAGTGCCGTTAATTATTCTGTTGTGACTCCGTCATGACTCTATGTCAATTTCGTCTTCTATTTCCTTCATCATTCTGAATTCTTATTATTATTTTTTTGAGTCAAATAATATTTATTTTTATTTTAAAAGATTTTAATTCTTGTAAACCTATTTATTTGATTTTCATTGTAAACTATTTATTTTTGCGCGTGAAGTTCTATTTTTGTAACCCCCTATAAATTCTAACGCAATACAGTGGCGGAAACACTGTAGATTGGGATTAAACACACCGACAAACTATATTCTATTAAAAGAAATGGTCAGTCGATACAAAGGTCACTCTTTACAAAAGGGCTAAAAAGAAAATTCCTTAAAAGGGTTTACAAAAATCCAAAAGTAACATAATTGATAGAGTAGGATCCATGCTACTCGCTAGCTCACACCCAAAACCCAGCAGCAAAAATCTGTCATGTTATAAACATAACAGCCACATCAGTGGGGAGTAACTCGGACGTTCTCCCAGCCATATTATATCATATGAAAAATAATAGTATTACTATATCAAAATAGATAAAATGGAAAACAATTAAAACAATATAGTAACATAAGTTTTTAACAAAACTTAAAACGACTGTCAACCTGCAAGTCAAAACCAATGGATAACTATAAAATCCAAAATGGTGTTATGGAAATCAATTAGTGCAACGGAATAGACTTTCACTAGGATCATACTAAACTAGGTTCGAGAATTCAGTCAAAACAAATTAGACTTCAGTCTCTAACTAGGCAACTCAAACTATAACAGGACTGCGTGCAGCGAGGTCCTAGCTTAAGTAATGTACACCCCTCCTGGACACCAACCGTAATCCAGTTCAACCCGACGGCGACTTACACGATGCGATATCTAAGTTTAAGGTCAAAATATACACACTCCTGAACACAAACCATGCTCAGTTCAACGACCAATGTGTCTCTAACTAGACACACCAGCTTTATAGTTGATGGCAAAACGTATACCCTAGACTGTATTACTCTACCCGTACACTTGTCCTCATTCCATAACTCCTAAACAAGCCATTATCGATATTGAGAATAAATAATCATTATAAATAATATGAAGACAAAAGGGAATAAACATTTTATATAAAAAGGGAAACTTTTTATAAATAGAAACTTACTAATTTTAGAAACTTACTTAAAATAGAAAGTCTTATTGAAAATACGCAAGTTATTAAAATTAGTGAAATGTATAAAAATAGAATTTCCAACGAAATTAACATTTTATTATTATCGTCGTTATCGCAACTTTAATATATATCTAAATTCGTTACTCAAAATATAAACAAAATATACTAAGTCAATATGTAGTAGTTTATAAATAATTAGGAAATCGAGTTAAAACTATAAATTTTAGAAAAGAGATGTTTTAAGAAAAACGATATCAAACTTAATTGAATCAACGAGTTTTATGAATGACATGAATTTTAGAAAAGTTTCAAATTATTTTTAGCAAACAGCTTTTATTAATAAATAATACGAATTTTAATAAAAATAGTCAATTGTAAACAAATAAGAAATTATTAGTGAAAATAGTCTCGACTAAAAATATATTTAAAACAAAATCGACTATTTTCTCATTTATTAGTATAAATCGTAAAACAGAAATTCATTTATTAAACAAGTATACAAATATCGATTATAATATAAAAATACGATTTCGAGTTAAAATTATAAATTAACGAAATACGAAGAAAATATGAAATCGTTATTATTTAGTTACTAGTGTCACGATAACCAACAAAATATTACAACGATCGTACATAATTAAATTACTAACGATTTATAAAACGATGTCGAAAGTTGTAAAAACATTGATAACGCATACGATTTAAAATTAATATAATTAGCAATAATATAGCTAAAATTAGGAAATCGAAGTTAAAATATTTACTACATACTACTACTCAAACATACGATATAAAATCGAGTAACGTCCTAAAGTTACCTTTGGCGCAAAAATCATCAAAGGACTTGTCGTTCCATCTATTTCCCCAAGCTTCGATCCAACTGATATTCGTCTTCAAACCACTTCGAGGCCCCACGGAATCCGAGACACACAGAAACAGAAACAAAGGGATTAGGATTAAAGAAAGTCGGAAATGACTAGAGATGACCCGGAACGTGACAAGGACAAAAAGGGAGGAGCGAGGAAGGACTACGAAACGAGACGGAAAAGCAGATCGATAAACTTCGGAAATTAGAGTATAAGAACAAGTTAAAAACTGGTACGAGCACCGAGGATAGAAGATAAAGAAGAGTGAAGAACAAAGGCTCGATATCATCCAAGGTCGTAGCATTCATAACAACAACCGTAACAACGAGCATCAAATACAACGATCAGTAGCAACAAAACTAAGAAGATGAAAATAGCAGCAAGGCAGAAATCGATGAAGAAATAAGATCGCAACACCGAAACATCAGCAGAACGACAAAACAGGGGCAAAACATCAGCGAATAGACCATAAACAGCAACAAAAGAAGCAACAGCGACCGCACCAACGAACGACTGGAATAAAAATGATGACAGCAGCGTATAGCAGCAACAAAACAGGCGGAGAAGAGAAAGAAAAGAAGAATAAGAAAAGGAGGACGAAAAACAGCAGCGATGATTACGACGGCAAACGAACGTATAACAACACACGCAGAGAAGGAGAGGCAGAGGAGAAAGATACTACCTTAACAGATACAGGCGACAGAAAACAGGGGAGGCTGCGATGCAACGGTGCGAAAACAGGGGAAAAACGATTGACGATGATGGATGACGGTGACTGATGGTGATGCGATGATGGAGGAGATGGGGAGCGGCAGTTGAAGAGCGTGAAGAAGAAAGAAAAGGAAATGGGGGTGTGAGGTGATTAGGGTTGAAAGCTGGAAGGAGGCTGGTGGTTGAGAACAAAGAGGGAGGAAGTTAGAGTTTAACAAGTGGGTTATCAGTATCCTGGGACGAGATAAAGGTGTTCATCGATAAATGGGTTGAACTTTAAGTCGGCCCATGAAAGAAATCGAATTAAGATCGGGTTAAAAAAAAAAGGTAATCAAGCCGAATAAAATACTAACGAAATAAGATATTTTCCAGTGTTAGAAAAAATATTTGGGACAGAAAGGATATTTGGAAAAATAAATAAGTAGAAATATTCGAGACAGGCTCGAAGTTAAGGAAAATAAATAAGTCAGTTTGAAAGGGAAAAATTGAGTGTATCTTGAGAATAAAATAAACCTTCGCGATAAAAAAAATAAAGCTTCGTGAGAAAAGTAACGAATGTAAGACGAAAACGAATTAAGTTGATTTCTCGAGAAAAATAATAAATAATTTAACGAGGCTTATGAAAACGAGTTCCGCTTTAAAATAATATAAATTCAAGTTTAAATCGAAAGAATTTAGAATTCAAATCGTCGAAACAGTAGTTCAATAAGAATTAAATTAGATGTATAGAATAAATCAAAACAAGAATAAAAATATATTTTAAATATAAGAAGAGGTTTCGAGACAAATGGAATTTTAGGAGTTTAAACGATTAAACGATAATTTTGTTTTATATAACTTTTAAGAATTACGAATTAAATCATAAAAATAAAAATATGAACAACATTTTAATCTAATTTAAATTTATAAAAATCAGGGGTGTTACAATTTTTCTACGAACTAACGTTTTAAGCTTGGATTTCAGTTATTTATTTTTCCTTAATGTCTAAACACATTTATATAATATTTCCAACTAAGAAATATTTTTATTTAAGAATAATTTAGCCTTTAATCATTTTATTACAAAGTTTCGTAAATAATTATTTTCTATCGCGAGGTTTACTCGAATTGCTTTGAAATGCTTTTAGTAATTATACGATTCTTATTTTTATCAACCTACATTTAAAAGAAACACTTTTTGGCCCCTTTTTAGACCATGACACCCATGGTCACACATCTTCACATTTTTTTTTCTTTTGGTTTTATAAAGTGATTAAAGCCTTAGATATTTTTATTACCTTAATGAATTTGGTGACTAATTGCAAAATTCTTCACTCTCCCTTGTTAATCCAATTTGGATGGTTTTTTTAAGTGTATCTAACATTATTTTCATCAATTTTTAAGATCATATTCATTCACACAATTCACATAATTCATTTCTTTTCTTCCATTCTCATTCAACCACATTAAACAAAGAAAATACTCTTCAATTCCTTCATATTGACCATGAATTTCGGTCATATTTTCCAGCCCAAATTTGTCCCTAATCGAGTCTTGATCGTCTCATTTTTATCGTAAAATAATCGTCATTCCGATCCCTTCGTTAAGGTAATAATCGATGTTGTTTTTGATCGTTATTTTCCTTGATTTTCTTAGTTTTCTCACGTTATTTTTCCACCATGCTTTTCTTGTGTTGAAGGATTTTTGAATGATCCCGAAGCCGACGAATTTATAATCGACTCGAATTTGGGAGAGAGGTAACGTCGATGTTACTCGGTATTTCATGATTTTAATTGTGTATTTGCATGTATATATTTTTATGTTTTATTTTGGCAATATATGTATGTCATAAAATCTGGAAAATTTTTAAAAGTTGAAAATTTGCATGTTTCGGTATTTTTATCGCTTTTACGAGATTAACGATTAAATCGTCATATTAATTTGTAAAATCGTAATATTCGGCCTAAAAATGTAATATATGTTTATATTCTGTAAAAATTTTGGTTTTGATGATTTTTCATAATTTAGTATTTTTCTGATATTTTTGATATCGATTATTGAATTATTACCGTTATCGGACAAAAATGATTAAAAGCCGATTTTTAGTTCTTGTACTTAAACATTTTATTTTAATCTGATTTTTGACATGGTGAAACTTTCTGATGAAATAGAAATTTCTGAATTTTTTCATAATTTTTCGGAATTGTTAAGTGGATGAATTAATTAATCACTTTAAATCATCGTTTATCGTTAAAACCGTGTTTGTCGTTTAAATTCTCGAATTCTGGTCTTTTAGCGTAAATCTGGAAAGAATTATGATTCTGATGATTTCATATTAAAATATAATTCTATGATTTTTAGTGCCTTAATAAAATGTTAGGAACGATAAGTTTTATTAATGGAATCGTTAATTGTGAAAACGGGTTTTAAAGACGATTTTGACGGAAGTTGGTAAATCTGGAAAATTATTATAATCTGGAAAATGATGATTTTTAGGTTTAATAATAATTTTTAGACATTAATACTTAAATCATTTTGTAATTACTATTTCTATTAATCGTTATTGTCGAAGTTGGACGATTAACGAGAAAACGCTTTAAAAACCGAGTTTTAGGATTCTGGAAAATTTTCTTTTCTGGACAGAATGTTCATAAATATATTTTAACTATTTTACGTAATTTTTATACTATTTATTAAAGTCTTTAATTAATAAGTTTTGATTTTCGGACAAATTGTGATTTATCGTTAAAATGCTTCGTCTTAACTAAAAGAATTATTTTTTCAGCAATTTTGAAAGTATTTAAATCTGAAACTTTAAGATTTAAATCATCCCTTAACATACTCTAAATGTATTTGTTGGTTTAACTAAATAAAGACGTTCAAATATTTAATTTGATGTTTGCCGTAAAATCCTATTTAGAATTTTATTGTCGAAACTAATAATAATTAGGGAATTTTAGCTTTATAACTTTTGAAAACACCCTAATTAGTAATATTAAAATGTTTAAGACATTTTTAATCATTTTATAACGCTTATACGATATTTTAATAATTTCATAAAATTAAATGTTCACTTTGGTAATTAATATCGTTAAGGCCGAAAGTATTAGTTTTATAAATCTATATCGTTTACTAAATATGTGATGTTAGTATAAACTAATATTTTCGCTATTTTGATATGATGCTATTTTTGGTAAAGTTTCTAAAAATAGAAGTTTCCTAAAATAGAAAGTTTCCTCTTTTGGAAAGTGATTCATTTTTCTTTTGTTCTCCTATTGTTTGTTTTGAATACATCTTTTAAATATCGATAATGGATTGTTTTGGAGTTATGGAATAAGGATAAGTGTGGGTTTAGAGTAATATAGTCTGGGATGTACGTTTTGTCATCAACTATAAAGCTGGTGTGTCTATGTTGAGACACATTGGTCGTTGAACTGAGTATGGTTTGTATTCAGGAGTGTGTATATTTTTACCTTAAACTTAGATATCGCATCGTGTAAGTCGCCGCCGGGTTGAACTGGATTACGGTTGGTGTCCAGGAGGAGTGTACATTATTTAAGCCAGGACCTCGCTGCACGCAGTCCTGTTATGGTTGAGTTGCCTAGTTAGAGACCGAAGTCTGATTTGTTTTGACTATGTTCTCGAATCTAGTTTAGTATTGTCCTAGTGAAAGTCTAGATTCTACATTAATTCTATCCATAACGCCATTTTGAATATTTTTATTATTATCGATATAATTTTGATTTGCTGGTTGGCAAGTGTTTTATGTTTTCTTCGGAAAACTCATTTTTATTATATTGTTTTGATACGTGAAGTTTTTCACTGAAAGTTTATTTTTATTATAATGTGTTTTACTGTTTTCCATTTTTACTATTTTTCTATAATAGTAATTACAGTTTTAAAATCCGGTTATACGGCTGGGAGAACGTTGACGTTGCTCCCCACTGATTGTGGCTGTTAAGTTTTTAACATGACATGTATATGTGTTTTCCTTGGGGTGGGCTAGCGAGCTGTTATAGATTATCCTGCTTGTTTTAATCAGATCACTGTATTATGGATTGTTAAAACCCTTTTTATGAATTTTATTTATTTATTTATTTTGTAGCCATTTTTATTTTATGGCTTATGTATTAACTTACCATTTTTATTTGATCAAGACATAGCTACAGTGTGTTATAATCCCACTTCTATAGTGTTTCCGCCATTGTATTGCGTTAGAATTTCTAGGGGATTACAATAGGGCTATGCCTTGTAAAAGGTTGACTCGGCCTCGAGGAAAGGCAGACGGGGTAAGGGAAGAAACTTGCGATGTAAGATCGACAGAGTTTCAACGCTAGAGACCCTCGACATGACTCGAACAAGAATGACCCTATGACTAGGGCAGACCCTTAAGTTAAAGGTTTCTTGAATTAGGATGATTCGACTAACGAATTGAAAGATGGGCGAACTTCCCTTAGGAAAGGTCGTGGGGACTGTCATGTTAGAGGGAAAGGTCGCGTGGGACTCTCTAGTTAGGACCCAAGTGTGTAAACGGGCTTTCCTTGGTAGGGGTATGCCCTACGTTGGTTGGCCACGCCTTAGTCAAATAAGGCGGACTGGTATAGGGGGGAAAACCGCGATGTAAGATCGACGGAGTTTCGACGCTACAGACTTCGAAGACCTATGAAAAGACCCGACACACGAATTACGGTAGGTCCAAGCTAGGACGAAAGGGTTTAGAAAAATGATTGAATTTTGGAAATTGAGAAGATGGACCTGAAATTGGCGGTGGGCCAATAGGACCGGGTTTTTGAAAAGTTAAATATTTGGAATTTTGAAAATTTGAATATCGAAAAAAAAGAATTTCCGACAATTTGAAAAATCGAAAACGGGATCCCGAAGATTTGAAAATCGAAAACGGCATCTCGAAGACTTGAAAATCGAATGAGGATTTTGAAAATTTTGAAGATTTGAAAATCGAAATGGAATTTTGAAAATTAAAAAATCGAATGAGGATCGGAATTCGAATATTGAAATGGATGGCATGCCGGCTAGAAAATTGGCTTGTTTTGAGTGAAATCTTAAGTCTAAATTTCCGAATTTTTTGAAAATTGGATATTTTTGAAAAGACGGGTACCGAAACGGACGGTATTTCGGGTGTTTTCAAAATTTGGTATTTTGGAAAGATGCATTTTTGAAATGATGGTTTTTTTAAAAAAAAAATGACACGGAAACTAAGTAGCACATAGTCACGTAAGCAATATGACGACAGCATGTATGCTTTAAACTAAGTCTCGGTCGGTCAAAATCGGGTTTATACCAACAACGACGGCTTTCTCGTAAATCAGGACGGACTTCCTAAGCCGAATTGGTCTTAAAACATGCCGCGAAACTCATAGGAGTTCGGCCATAGAAGTCTTTAGCGCACCCATTTAGGAATGCACCGTGGTATAGTGGGACGTCGGTCACAAGTAACCGGCCCGGGAAAAAATTGGGTTATGCATGAACCATCGAACTAAAACGCGTACATTATTAATCAAACGATTTCTTTTGGAGTCTCACCCTAAGAATCCCGATGACTAGTTGATGGTGGGATTTGTCGTGGATCCCGCCAATCAAATAAATAACCGACTATTCCTAGTGGCTAGCTAGGGCAAGTAGGGTCGAATCCACGGAGACGGTAAAGAGGGTTTGGACCAAGTTCCACCTAAAGACTTGACTAGGTCTCGACGCTAAACTAAACTAGAACGATAAGAAGGGAATGAACTAAGACTATGGCTAAGCTAGGGGTAACAACTAAGGCTAAACGAATCTATCGAACTAAAGAAATCGAACGAGGAAAGAGTAGGGTTAGGTCGGGTTCATAAGCATAGTAGGATGATTTGAGTAATCAAGGGTGTAGGTGTCTCCTAGTTGCTAGAGTCGATCCGGGCTCTCGCTGCTTAGACCGATGTCAAGGTGGGTTCGCGCTCTCGCGTCTAAACCCTAGTCCACACTCTTGTGTCTAAGACTATTCTCAACATAATCACATATTAGACAAACAATGAGTAGAGGAAGACTAGCATGAGAAGCATGGCCACTACAACTCAAACAAGCATTTCAACAAACACATAGTGTGCCCAACATGTGACTAACAACAAAGATTCACCCTTTACCCATAATCAAGCCCTAATCACCCATAATCCACACTTAATCCTCTTACTAACCCCACAAGGAATCTACACAAACATATCTAAATTAAAACTAACACTAACAAGAAGAACCAACTCAAACAACCAAACTTGCATATGTGAAACTAACAAGGATGATGAACAAAACAATAAACAAGAACTAAAGATTGAAACTTGATTGATAAACAAAGATAAAAAGAAGGGAAAAGAAGATTATAGCATACTAGAGAAGATGAACAGAAGAAATCTTGCATAAATGGAAGAAAACCCAAATACATCAACCAAGATTGTCAATCTTGGTTGGATTCTTCAAGAATTCCCAATTACAAGAGTTAAACTAGGATTAAAGATTAACTAAGGACTAATCTACACTAATCTATGCTAATCTATGCTAAACTAGGCTAGGGTTTGTGGGTAATGTCTAACATTGTAATCCCCTAGAAATTCTAACGCAATACAGTGGCGGAAACACTGTAGAAGTGGGATTATAACACACTGTAGCTATGTCTTGATTAAATAAAAATGGTAAGTCAATACATAAGCCATAAAATAAAAAATGGCTACAAAAAAAAAAAAAAAAAAATTAAAATCCATAAAAAGGGTTTTAACAATCCATAATACAGTGATCTGATTAAAACAAGCAGGATCCATAACTGCTCGCTAGCCCACCCGAAGGAAAACATATATCTGCCATGTTAAAAACATAACAGCCACAATCAGTGGGGAGCAACGTCAACGTTCTCCCAGCCGTATAACAGGATTTTAAAACTGTAATTACTATTATAGAAAAATAGTAAAAATGGAAAACAGTAAAACACATTATAATAAAAATAAACTTTCAGTGAAAAACTTCACGTATCAAAACAATATAATAAAAATGAGTTTTCCGAAGAAAACATAAAACATTTGCCAACCTGCAACCAAATTATATCGATAATAATAAAAATATTCAAAATGGCGTTAAGGATAGGAGTAGTGTAGACGGCTAGACTTTCACTAGGAGAATACTAAAAACTAGCTTCGAGAACTTAGTTCAAACAAATTAAACTTCGGTCTCTAACTAGGCTACTCAACCATAATAGAGCGGCGACTTATAAATGCGTGGCCCTAGTTTAAGATAATGCACACCCCTCCTGGGATTACCTGTCATCCAGTTCAACTTATGACGGCGACTTACTGCGAGGCCTAAGCTTAAGGTCAAAATGTACACAACTCCCGGGATACCTGTCACCCGGTTCAACAACCAATGTACCGATTCCTGATACACTAGCCTTATAGTTGATGGCAAAACCGTAAACCCTAGAATATATTACTCTAACCTCACACTTGTCCTTATTCCATAACTCCAAAACAAAGCCATTATCGATATTCAAAAGATATAATCAATATAAATAATATGAGGATAAAAGAAGTAAACATTTATATTCTAAAAGAGGAAACTTTCTATTTTAGAAAACTTCTATTTTTAGAAACTTTACTAAAAATAGCATTATATCAAAATAGTGAAAATATTAGTTCATACTAATACCACATTTTTAGTAAACGATATAGATTTATAAAACTAATACTTTCGGCCTTAACGATATTAATTATTAAAGTAAGATCATTTGATTTTATGAAGCCATTAAAATATCGTATAAGTGTTATAAGATGATTAAAAATGTCTTAAACATTTTAATACTACTAATTAGGGTGTTTTCAAAAGTTAAAAACTAAAATTCCCTAATTATTATTAGTTTCGACGATAAAACTATAAATGGGATTTTACGGCAAATATCAAATTAAATATTTGAACGTCTTTATTTAATTAAACCAACAAATATATTTAGAGTATGTTAAGGGATGACTTAACTCCTAAAGTTTCAGATTTAAATACTTTCAAAATTGCTGGAAAAATAATTCTTTTAGGTAAGACGAAGCATTTTAACGATAAATCACAATTTGTCCGAAAATCAATATTTATTAATTAAAGACCATAATAAATAGTACAAAAATTACGTAAAATAGTTAAATTATATTTATGGACATTCTGTCCAGAAAAGAAAATTTCCAGAATTCTAAAAACTCGGTTTTTAAAGCGTTTTCTCGATAATCGTCCAATCTCGACAATAACGATTAATAAAAATAGTAATTACAAAACGATTTAAGTATTTATATCCAAAAATTATTATTAAACCTAAAAATGATGATTTTCCAGAATCTACAATTTTTCCAGTTTTCCCAAAATTCCAGATTTAATAAATCCCGTCAAAACCGTCTTTAAAACCCGTTTTCACAATTAACGATTCCAATAATAAAACTTATCGTTCCTAACATTTTATTAAAGCACTAAAAATCATAAAATTACATTTTAATATGAAATCATCAGAATCATAATTTTTTCCAGATTTAAACCAAAGACCAGAAATCGAGAATTTAAACAACAAACACGGTTTTAGCGATAAACGATGATTTAAAGTGATTAATTAATTCATCCACTTAACAAATCCGAAAAATTATGAAAAACTTTAGAAAATTATATTTCACCAGAAAGTTTCACCACGTCAAAAATCAGATTAAAATAAATTGTTTAGGTGCTAGAACTTAAAATCGGCTTTTAATCGTTTTTGTCCGAAAACGGTAATAATTCAATGATCGATATTTAAAATATCAGAAAAATCCTAAATCATTATAAATCATCAAAAATATAAATTTTACAGAATATAAACATATATTACATGTTTAGGCCGAATATTATGATTTTACAAATTAATATGACAATTTAATCGTTAATCTCGTAAAAGCGATAAAAATATCGAAACATGCAAATCTTCAAATTTTAAATTTTTCTTCCAGATTATATGACATACATATATTGTCAAAAATGAAATATAAAAATTATACATGCAAATAAACAATTAAAATCATGAAATACCGAGTAACATCGACGTTACCTCTAACCCAAATTCGAGTCGATTATAAATTCGTTGGCTTCGGGATCATTCAAAAATCCTTCAACACAAGAAAAGCATGGTGGAAAAATACCATGAGAAAAATGACAAAATCAAGGAAAATAACGATCGAAAACAACATCGATTGTTACCTTAACGAAGGAATCGGAAAGAGGATTATTATGACGATAAAAACGATGCGATTGTGACTCAAAATGGAGCAAAAATCAGCCTAAGAGAGAGGAAGAATGCCATGGCCAAGAAGGAAAAGAGATGGTGATGAATATATTTTTTATGACAAAAAAAATGTATGAAGAGGATGGAAGGGTTTGATAAGAATGAATGGCATTAATATTTAGATGAAAACTAGGTGAAGGAGTCACAAAACAGCCAGCCAAAAATAAGTGAGGGGGAGTATGAAGAGTTTGATAATAATGCATGGAATAAATGGAAGAAAAATAATCATACGTTTACGGTTTAACGTGATAAAATGAAATGTATTAATAAAACGTAGTAAAATTTGTGACCAAAAGCTTAGTCGGTCCAAAATGTGAAGAAATGACCTCAAATAATTTATAAGTTGATAAAAAGTATAATCGTAAAATAGTTAAAGGCATTTCAAAGTAATTCGAGTAAACCTCGCGTAAGAAAATAATTATTCGCGAAGCTTCGTAATAAAATCATTAACGACTAATTTTTTGTAAATAAAAATATTTACTTGTTGAAAATATTATATAAACGTATTCAAACATTTTTAGGAAAAGGAATAACTTAAATCCGAGTTTAAAAACGTCAATTCGAAGAGAAATAGAATTCCTTGCGGAAAATAAATTAGTTTACGAAGAAACCAAATAAATGGATTTAAAAAGGATTAAAATCTTTAAAATTAAAATAAAAATCATCAAACTCAAAATTTAAAATAGAGCTTAGTAAAATGATGAAATATGAGGCCGAAATTTGACAGAGTTATGACGAAGTCATAACGGAAAGGATAAAACTCAAGGAAAAATAGCGGGTGTTACAAACATAACATAGGAATACAAGAGGAAGGGTATATATAGGGTTCCAAGTGGAAAGGAGAAGAAACAATGCATTCACGGGCTGCCACTGGGCCTTCCCGGCCGGGATGAGGTGGTCCCGGTCGGGAGGGAGTCGGTCCCGGCCGGGATGACCTGCTCCCGGTCGGGATGGGCCGGACAGTAGCCTCCTCTTTTGTGCACCTCATCCCGGACGGGATGAGGTCCTTCCCGTCGGGGATGGGTCTTGTAGGCCTCCAATATGATCCTTTTGGTCCCTCCTTGCCTCTCATGGGTTTCTCATCGATTCTCGGGACTCGGGATCGGGTCTCGGAGGCTCGGGATTGGGTCCCAAGGTCTCGGGGTCGAATCCAAGGCATCGAGTGATCGTTCCTTCACTTCGTTGGCTCCAAAAAGTGTATGTATCGAGTCGGATTTGCTCCAATTCTTCACAAATGGTCTTGGGAACCTAGAACTAACTAAAGGAAGCATAAGTAACCCATAACCGCTCCCAAGGAGCGGTTCCACAAGGAAAATGGGACCAAAACACAACAAATAAGGCACTACAAACTGCACTTATCACTAGTGGTACATCAGGTCTCCCCAGCGGAGTCGCCAAATTGTGGACATGACATAGGTCCACCTCGACGCGGCCACGCGTGGGTTTGAGGCGGCGAATGAATCTCATGTGAGATGGATCTCAAATTGAAATTTAAATCTAATTAGAAGTCGTCACCGAACTTTGTGGGAGTTCGGGCCCATTCGAACCCACTCTATATCTTAGTGGGCCGTGCACATAGTACGGCCCATTCCGATTTCAGAGTTTATGGGTCCATTTCTTTGCATTGCGATACCGATACCGACATTATCGGTTACCGTGTATTGAATGACTCTCGTATGCCAATGGTTTCGGACATCCGGAAACCACGGTTCTAAGTAAGGGGTGAGGGTACGTGTTGGGAAGTTCACAAAGAACACCCAACCCCGCCCGCACTTAGCGGCCTCTACTTAGATATCGTTCGTTGTTCGTGTACGCATGTTAGTTTGACGGTTGAATGTTATGCAAACAGCGTTTTGACTAAACATGCGAATTATGTTCAACTATGTCGTTTAATGCATCTAGGCTAACGTCAAAGTTATTTTAGCATGCGAGATTCGTTTTAGTACAATAAAACAAACAACGAAAAAAAGTGCGACAACAAATTACAACATACGAGTGGCATACCACCCGGAAATACAATGCAACCGATGACAAACGATAATATACAACAATTGCGATAATAACGGAGCGTAAATGAGTTAGAATATGTAAATATGGTACGATGCATGGTTTTGAAAAGATGAATCACGTGATAGACTTGACACGTGACGACCGAAGTCATTAAAAGAATTTTATCGGGACTCGAAAGATGCTGAAAGACTCACGGTTTTGATAAACCAGGAGCCACTCGATCGAGTCATAGGGAGGACTTGACCGAGTGGTCCTCAAAAAGGTTTCTGCCCGGTTTTTTGGGGTGCCACTCGATCGAGTGGGTTAGGCACTCGATTGAGTGCCCCCTGTACGAACGATGGTTTGCTTTGTTTTTTATTTCAAAATTGCTTTTTAAAAGATCGATAAATTTGCTAAGTCGTGTAAAAATATAATACGATTTATACTCGACTTAAATTTTCGATACTCGTCATATTTGATACTTGATTATGGAATCGATATCAAATATTCAGAGTGATTTTTAGAAAAGATGTTTGTAATTTGTTTTTGATTGTATTAAGATGAAATAATTCCTCCGCGTTGTAATGTCGTAATTAGTCTTTTCGGACCATGTGACCATTACCTCGGTATCAACGGAATCATGCTTAATATGGTTTGTTGATTGATTCCTTTAGATCCGATATTCGACTACAGAGTCGATATCGTATCCTAGGAAGTAATGTTTTTTGAAAATAGTACGATAATATCGATATTAGAAGCGAGAAAATAAAAATAATAAATAAAAAAACGTGGAAGGAGACGAAAAAAATGAGGAAAAGAAAGAGAGAACGGGAGAAAACGGGATTTGTGACACCCCCAACCTACATGCTTAATTATCTTGAAAACGGACTCGTTGTAGCGGCCTAGGCGCGGGAGCGTTAAGATGTATATAGGAGAGTTATGGTGTGTATAATTGGGAAAGGATTTGACGAGTTTTGCTCTCGGGTCTTTGACGAGTTTTGATCTCGGGTTTCCTACGAGATTTCTAGAGGAAAATCGGGACGGTATTTGTGTATAGTTTGCCTAAAATTGCCTAGAATTTCGGGTTGTGAATTGATGTTGTGAATTGTCGGAAATTGTGTGTGTTGTAATTGTGTTTTTTGTGTTGTGCAAAGGGGTGTATTTATAAGAGAAGTTTCCGGCTTTGGCTAGGAAAGGTAGTAGTTTTGGATGAGAAGAAACCTACTTTGGATAGGAAAAGCCGGTTGCAGATGAGAGGAAACACCTGGTTTGGATAGGAAAAGATTTCTACTTTGGATAGAAAAAGAATCCGGTTTTAGCTAGAAACGGAGCTACTCGATCGAGTGGACCGGTCCACTCGATCTAGTGGGGTTGGACGAGTGGGAGACTTCGTTCAGAGATAGAATTTTATCTCTAACAGAGAGGTTTAGTTACTTAATTCTTCTTTGTAGCTGATATTTTGTATAGTCTTTGACTTCGAGTCAGACTTTTGAGGCTGCGTGGATGATTTTTATGTCTCGGAAATGTCCTTGACCGGGGTTTGACCGGGTCGCTAAAAGACGGTTTTACCCTCGGTGTCGGTTTTGACCCAAATTAGTCTTATTTGATTGGAAATGACGACCCACTGGGCCTGAATTTGAGGTCGGTTTGGTGAGACTTTTACTCCGCTAAAAGCTCGCGCCAAATACTATTGATTCTGAGTCCAAAATCGAGTGTATTAAGTCATGTTTACGTTCGATCATCATCGGGTGTTTTTTGGGAACCGCTATAGACACCTAGCGGCCAAATGTGGGTGTCTACAATCACGTCTAAGTTTAACCACGTATATGCATTAATACTAATTGCATAAAAAAAGAAACACACATTAATCATTTTTTTCAATTGTGCATTAATGTAGTTTTGGTTTTCAATGATATACATTGGTTTACAAAACTACTATTGATTCTATGTTACAAAATTAATTGCATCAGAAAGAAATGAATAGCCTTAATTAAGTTGTATTTTAGGGGACTGATTGAAACAATAGTACTAGTATTTAGTGCATAAATGAGTCTTTTACGGGTGCACAAGTTAATATATATTACTTCTATTTACGATCGTGTATATGTAAATCGTAATTTTGTTAACTTTTAGTAAATTATAATTTACAAAATAATACTAAGAGAATAGACTGTTAATTAGTGTATTTATTTACACTTATACGTTCAATAGTTAAGAAGTAGCACCCCGTGAAATTTTATATCATCATATTTTGTGGATTTTGTGAAATTTTATATCATCATATCATCATAAAATATGAAAATATTTTATATTTTGTGGATATTTCGTTATCTACACTATTGACCTACTTTGCATACGAGTATGCGTTCGAATCTTAACTGTGATTTGTTGTTACGCGTATTATCTTCATTAATGCTTTTGGATGATTTTGTTGCACCACACAAGATTTGTATATCAAATCACTGCATTGGAATTTCATCAAATTGGAAAACTTTCGACGAGATCTTCACTAATTTCAAAAAACTCAATTACGTTACTTATCTTTTTTCATCAGTGTAACACCTCATTTCTTACACACACATAAAAACATGCAACGTTTGTCTTTATTTTCGTCCAATTATTAGTATACTAACTACTGCCTTAGTCCCTTAGTGTATTCTCTCCAAACCATACTGACTTCATTATACCGTATATGAAACTGAAACTGTACAACCCGTGAAATTTTTCACGGGTAACACACTAGTTCTTTCTAAAATCATCTGCAAGCAAGGTTGCCTTAAGTAGGTCACTTTATTTATTTTGACTCACTTTCACCATCCCAATCCCAAGTAGGTCATGACTAGGTTACCAACCATTTATTTTCAACGTTTCTAAGCAATGCATGATAAACACATCGACCTCAAAGAGGTCACAACCTAGGTCACAAGAAAGGCTGCAAAACCTCAACAGAGGTCATGCCATAACCATTTTCTCATATTGGGTCATGGTAATGCTAATTTTTTTTCGTAATGGTAATTAAGGGGACCAAGCAAGATCATACCACCCTCCATGACCTTGCTTGAGGATGATCTAGTAGACAATAAGACCAGTATGATGAACTGATGATAAAGAACTCAGATGAACGGTCTATAGATGCGTCCAAATACCTTGGAATCTGGGGGGGGGGAATCCCAGCCAAGAAAGACCAAATTGACGATGAAATAAAAATCTCCATTGAAAGTGATCAAAAATAGACATCCAAGAGGCCATGAAACCAGAAAATTTATTGGAAGTACAAAAGTACCCCTATCTATCCACCACATCCACAAGCCCCTTGACAGATCACCAACAAACCATCCTTTTTAACGGTCCCAACTTCCACATAAGTTTTTTCATCTCACTATGATCTCACTCATCTTCAATTCCACTCCCCCACCTCTCGACAGAGCCCCCAAATCTTACATTCCTCTCAAATTGGGGTTCCTCTCGCGAATTCAACTCAATTTCAACCCTAGAAACGACGACTATTCCGAGAAATCGATCTTTGTTGCGAATGCCTACGCCGTCAATGGCGGATTTGATATAGGAGGAAACAGAGATTCCGATGACAGTGGGTTTCGTGAGCGTCAAGTTAATTGCGAGGTCGAGGTTGTTTCGTGGCGAGAGCGTCGAATTAAGGCCGAGATTACTGTTAATTCTGATGTTGATTCTGTTTGGAATGCGCTTACTGATTATGAACGCCTTGCTGATTTTGTTCCTAATCTTATCTACAGGTTCATTTCATTCATTTTATTGATTTTGTTCCTTCATGTTTGTTTGTTGTTTGATGATTTACGAATACACTAATCCTCAAATGAGACGATCGAACGGCCGAATCGGAAAAATTGGGTGGTCATTTATTGTGAGACCTCTCCTACGTGGATAGATACCATCTTGAGATTTAGTGAGTTATAGAGTATGTCTCGCAATAAATAAAGGTATGTGAAGAGGGTCTCATACGAGACTTACTCGTGCTGTTTTCACTCAGTTGTTTTTTGTTATTAGTGCAACTTGAGGTGAAAGAGATTAAGTGTGAAGTGTGGGTAAGATTGTGTTTTCAAGGAATCATCTTTTTATAAGATGATCTGTAGGGAAAGCGACTACTAGAAGTGTAGAACCTTCAGTTCACAGTTTCAAATCTTATTTACGGAATCTCGGAGGAAGCTGATTCATTGTTACATTCGACGAACTTAATAGTTTCAACTGCGAAGCCTCCTGGAACATGATTCTTATGAATAAATATTCAGTTTTTGTTATTCACTGTTGGTAAAGTTATCTGATGACCTTATACAACATTATCAGCGGAAGAATCCCATGTCCTTACCCTGGTAGAATATGGTTAGAGCAAAGAGGTTTGCAAAGAGCACTGTATTGGCATATTGAGGCGCGTGTTGTCTTGGATCTCCAAGAACTAACGAATTCTGTAAGCACCTTAACTTAATCTCAGGGTGGAAACTGGAAAGGGTTTTGGTTATGAGATTTCAACCTCACCAGTAATCAATGTGTGTTTCTCAACTTATAGTCGTTTGTGGGATACTGGGACCGAGGACAATCTGTACACAAGTTACTGTTATATTTCTGGAAGTAGTCTTTGGGTTCATATTACAACCTGATTTCATTGTTAATTTCCTGAAACTGTTCATATGCCCTCCCTAATTAATTTCTATGGGGTTATATAGGATGTAATACTCGGTGTATGATCATTATGAGGCATGATTTTATGCCCCCTTAACCATTCTTGACAAGTGACAACCTCTAACATCTGATAGGAATTCTCTTATGAATGCAGCCGAATGACCGTGAACTTCACTTCTCCATGGTGGATGGAGACTTCAAGAAGTTTGAAGGTAAATGGTCTGTGAAATCGAAAAGAAGGTACGTGTACTTCCTGTTACCATTGCTGTTCTGTCCTCTCTAGTCATTTGTGGTTTGGTTTATATTTATGTTAGCATGTTACTACACTTCCTCCAAGTGCCACACATAGCTAGTTTGTAAAATAATCACATTTTTAAAAGTATCACAGTATCGTGTTGTTTCGCAAACCTAGTGCACAACCAGAGTGAAGTGTCAAAATAGTATGGAATTATGGATTAAGGTTGATATATTTTTTCATTTTTATCGGCCAGGAAAGTAAATAGTGTACGAGTTTTATTGATTTCACTGGATACACTGCAAAAATGAAGATTATTGTATCATTACTTATTAATATTAGGGCAGGAATCTTATTATAGTGTGATGCAATCTTATAGTATCGGTTTCCATGTCTTGAGTTGGCTGGACTCTGACAATAACTATGGCTTGCAAACCTAGTCGTTTTGTGGATGATTTTCTTGACTGGAGTAGTAAAGTATGAAAAAGGTGGTATATTTCTTTTCTCTTATTAAGTGAAGACGTTGAGATAAACAAACTCCACATGCAATTAATTATCTGACAACCATCTTTGACCGAATGCTAAGATTTACTGTACTGTTTTAAGATCTGCAAACTTCATTTCGATTGTTTCTGATATACTTATGCGTTATTGGATACATTCAGGTCTTCGGCAACTACATTGTCTTACGAGGTCAATGTCATACCAAGATTCAACTTTCCTGCCATTTTTTTGGAGAGGATTATCCGATCAGACCTCCCTGTGAATCTCCGGGCCTTGGCTTGCAGAGCTGAGTGCAACTTTGAAGTTCAAAACAGGCCTATCCCTAATAGTTCAATAATGGAAAATCCTGCAGACCCTAGCAGCAAAAGGTCACTCAATTCTTCAGTGGAAAACAACACGCCATTGAAGCAGCTTAACAAGGATCCATCCACTTCTAGCCAGGGATCACTACCTCAGTCACCTTCTGAATTGAATAATAACTGGGGGATATTTGGTAGTGTTTGTAGGGTTGACAGGCCCTGCCAGGTGGATGAAATCCATCTTCGTAGATTTGATGGCTTATTGGTAATTGCTCAAACTTATTTATTTTTATTTTACTGAAATTTCTGATGCTAAGCTATTCCCGTGGTTACTGCCATCTGACTAAAAGTAATGTACTAAAGGAGAATGGTGGGGTTCATCGCTGTGTTGCTGCTAGCATAACTGTAAAAGCTTCTGTCCGTGATGTCTGGAATGTTTTGACAGCTTATGAAAGACTTCCTGAGTAAGTAACAAATACTCCGTACTAATTTTATCGTTTCATTCTTAATACTCTCAAAGTCTTTTTTTCTAGATTAGGGGTTGATAGTTGTGTAAAATTCTGAATATTACTCCCTCCCTTCATAATGATGTTCAATATTTCCTTTTTGGGAACTGCTCTAAGATGTTCTACTAACAAAGACTTGTCAACTGTATCTTGAGACAAAAACGTGGTAGGCTTTGCACACCATAGCTGAATGCTTGGCTAAGTGACTCGTGTCTTTACTAAGATGATTTGCCATTAGCATTTACACAGTTCTATTTACGTCCAGAATGCATCATGCTTCCACTGCTTTATGAAGCTGAAAACCACTATGGCTTGTGCTTCTTGCACCGAACCATATCCTAATTCAAGCTAGTTCTTTGCAGTATAGTTCCTAATCTGGCTATCAGCAAAGTTTTATCACGGGATAATAACAAAGTTCGTATTGTCCAGGTAAAAGCAGATAGTTTTAGTGTTTGTTATTGAAGCTCATGCTTCAATGTTTTTGGTGGCTGACTTAATACTCTAGTGATCGTGAATGGAACAATGCCCTTATACTGGTGATTATGTGTAGGAAGGATGCAAGGGTCTATTGTATATGGTCCTTCATGCAAGAGTTATTATGGAATTACATGAGCAGCTTGAACAAGAGATCAGCTTTGAGCAGGTTGAGGGGGACTTTGACTCATTTTGTGGAAAATGGCAACTTGAACGATTGGGAAACCATCACACATTGCTTAAATATTGCGTGGAGTCAAAAATGCGTTCAGACACCTTTCTATCAGAAGCATTGATGGAAGAGGTTTGCCACCAATTTACAGTCTTTAGTAGCTACTCTAATATATTTCCAACAGTTCCTTCTGCTGATGCTGTGTAAATTGTTTGTGAGCGGACATGATGTCAGATTTTTTTTGGCTTGTGTTGTACAAAAATTAAGGATCAAATAAGATGTAGGTCAGAATGCATGTAAATGGAAGACGTCCTGGCACAAACTGTAATCACAAATTATACATAGAAAATGGGTAGATTCATGAGCACAGAGCACTCTTAATTGGAACCTCAAACCTGCATATTTATTCATGGGCACAAGGATTTTTTAAATACTGGGTGGCACCTCATATTATTTCAGCAGTTCAGCTCACTAATATAACAAGAAAAGCCTGTTTCACTCAACACGTGAAAATATGAAATTTTCTGGCTTGGGAATGTAATGCAGAATGTTTCAAGTTAATCACAGGTTATATATGAGGACCTTCCATCAAACCTATGTGCTATCCGAGACTACATTGAAAAGAGAACGGACACAGATTCTGCTGAAGAGTGCGATGAATCAGATTTGGACCAGCTAAGGGGTATAACCGGCCAAGCGTCACCTAGTACATCTTCAAGTTCTGGAAGTGACAACAATCAGGGAGCTATCGAAATTGGATCGAACACCAGTGTTTCAAGTCCCATGAAGCAAAAGCCTAAAATTCCTGACTTACAGCGGGATATTGAAGTTCTCAAGTCTGAGATCCTGAGTTTTATTTCAGAGCATGGTCAAGAGGGATTTATGCCCATGAGGAAGCAACTTCGTGTTCATGGGAGAGTTGACATCGAGAAGGCGATCAACAAAATGGGCGGTTTTCGAAGAATTGCATCATTAATGAATCTCTCTCTTGCTTACAAACATCGAAAGCCAAAAGGTTACTGGGACAGCCTTGAAATTTTGCAAGGGGAGGTATGTTACCAACACAAACCACAGATGTCAAATTTCACTTTTTCTGGACTTCTACCCTATATTATTAAGAAACTGAATCATTTTAATAGGCTACTAGGTTACAGGCCCGTGCGATGCACGGGTTAGTTGAGTTAATTACATTGGGAAAAAAGTTAGAGTAAAAGTTATATTTTAACTATGTCTAGTCATTTGATTACATTGAAATAAAAGATCTAATATGAAGGTTATAAAAATAAGGGTAAATTGATATTTTATACCTTAAATAACATCATTTTTCAAACTTTATCTTGAATAACTTTCTCTCAAAATTGCTCATATTTATTAATACTCCGTAGATTTTTAAGATTAATAAATATTTAATAATACAAATTTAAAGTTTCTTTTAATAAATTTCACTATTGTGGAGATAATAATTAAAACTCATAATATCTCTCTTTAAGGTAAATACTTGGGTTGATAGTTGATATCTAAGAACCAATAATGACTTCAATTTATAATCATAAAGATCACCATTTTATGATAATATTTTAATGTGGTACAATTTATACATAGTAAATTTCAAACAATGACATTATTCTTTTAATGTGGGACAAACCACCTAACTATAATCTATAAAAAAATCATAATTTTTCGACGTGGGATAATTTTACTTAATTTTAAAGTTTTAAGAGCTTAAGGATCAAAAGATTTTTGTTTGAAATCTAAGATCAAATGATTATTTTTATTTATAATATAAACAATTATTACCTTATTATAATTTTTTGATACGGGATAATTTTCTATTTTTATATGTAATAGATTCATTACTTTTTTCAACAAATAATATGAAATTCTTAACTTTATAATAATTTTTCGATGTGGAAAATTTACCCACGTTTATTGTATTAAGAGTTTTTTTAAGACTCAGAAAAGATAATTTTACTTAAGTTTATTATAGTCTTTAGAACTTTTCTAAAACTCAAAAAAAATTTGGTTGATATCTATGAAATTCATGACTTTATAATAATTTTTTTAAGACTCGTAAGTGTGATAATTTTATTTAATTAAGTTTATGGTATTAAGAGCTCTGTTTAAGACTCAAAAGAGTTTGTTTTTTTATACAAGTTATTAAGGATGATTCGAACGATTACTCTTATTTATATAATAAGTGTGATAATTTTATTTAATTAAGTTTATGGTATTAAGAGCTCTGTTGAAAACTCAAAAGAGTTTGTTTTTTTATACAAGTTATTAAGGGTGAACGATTACTCTTATTTATATAATATAATTCGATCACCTTATTATAAATTTGGATAAATGATTACTTTTATTAGTATAATAGAATTTCATCACCTTATTATAATTTTTCGATGCGGAATAATATTACGTAAGTGCTCAAGTGTTTATTTAAGACTCAAAAGATTTTTAATTAATATCTAAAAATGAATGATTAATCTTATTTATAATATAGAATTTCATCACCTCATCATATTTTCGATGTACGATAATTTTGACTTCAGTTTAGATGTAGTCTCAAGAACTGTTGGGATACTTTTACTTGAGTGATAGTCTTAAAGAGATTTTTAAGACTCAATAGAGTTTTGGTAGATATCTAACAACGATTGATTAGTCATATTTATAATATAGAATTTCTTTACCTCATCGTAATTTTTCGATGTGGGATAATTTTACTTAGTTTATAGTCTTAAGAACTATTTTTAAGACTCAAAAAAGTTTTGGTTGATATCTATTGATGAATGATTATTCTTATTTGTAACATAGAGTTTCATTACCGTTATAATTTTTCGATGTCGGATAATTTACTGTCTTAAACACTCTTTTTAAGAATCAAAAGAACATATGATTACTCTTATTTATAATATAGAAACATCATCTTATTTTAATTTTTTCAATGTGAGATAATTTTAAGTTTGTAGTCTTATTAAGAGCTTATTTAAGACTCAAAATTTTGTTGGTCAATATTTAAAACCAATGATTACTCTTATTTATAATATAGAATTTCATAATCTCATCATAATTTTTCGATGTGAGATAATTACTCAAGGTTTATAATCTTAAGAGCTCTTTAAGACTCAAAAGATTTTTGGCGGTTATCTAACAACGAATGACTACTCTTGTTTATAATATAAAATTTCATCACGTTATTAATAAATTGTTGACGTGTGATAACTTTACTATTATTTATATTCAAGGTGATTACTCTTATTTATATACTCCGTAATAAAAATTCATCAACTTATTATAATTTGTTAATGTGGGATAATTATTGGGTGTTGTCACCTTACTTGGGAGGTTTTTTTTAAGAGTCAAAAGATTGTTTGTTGATGTTTAAGGACGAATTATTATAAGTCTTATTTATAATATAGAATTCTATCACCTTATTATAATTTGTTAATTAAGTGTATAATCTTAAGAAGTTTTACTTAAGTTTATAGTCATAAGATATTTTTAAGACTCAAAAGATTTTTAATTAATATCTAAGAGCACACATGATTACTCTTATTTATAATATAAAGTTTCATCACCTTATTATAATTTTTTCTTCGATGTGAGATTATTTTTACTTAAGTTTGTAGTCTTATTAAGAGACTTTTTAAGACTTAAAAGTTTTTTTATTATTATTTAAGAACGAATGATTAATCTTATTTATAATATAGAATTCATCAACTTATCATAATTTTTCGATGATAATTTTTCTTCGATGTGAGATTATTTTTACTTAGTTTGTAGTCTTATTAAGAGACTTTTTAAGTCTTAAAAGTTTTTTTATTAATATTTAAGAACAAATGATTAATCTTATTTATAATATAGAATTCATCAACTTATCATAATTTTTCGATGTGGATAATTTATTTAAGTTTAGTCTTCCATCATCTCGTCATAATTTTTTGATGTGGATAATTTACTTAAATTTATAGTCTGAAGAGCTCTTTTTAAGACTAAAAAAAATACACGATAACTCTAATTTGTAATATAGAGTTTCATCACCTTATTATAATTTTTCGATGTGGGATGATTTTTCGATGTAGGTCGATATTTAAAATCAAATGTTACTCTTATTTATAATATAGAATTTCATCACCCATCGTAATTTTTCGATTAGGGATAATTTAAAAGTGTGTCGATATTTAAAACCGAATAGTTACTCTTATTTATGAATTTGAAAGTATTTTTGGCTCCATATTTAAAACTGAATGATTATTCTTATTTATAATATAGAATTTCATCTCCCCATCATAATTATTCGATGTGGGATAATTACTTAAGATTAATAGTCTTAAAAGCTCTTTTTGAAATTCAAATTTTTTTCTAGATATCGAAGAACGAATTATTCTTCTTATTTATAATATAGAATTTTGTTATCATATTATAATTTGTCGATGTGAGATAATTTTACAACTGTTATATGTAGTAATGCATCACATTTTTTTCGAACAAATGATATGAAATTTATACTCTAATGAAAGCATTTTCTATCACGAATCTAATTATTTCATTTTTTATAATTTTTTTGACGATATTTTCAAAAAAAAAAGAACTTCAAAGATTTTACCTAAGAATTGTAAAATATCATATTAATATAATACTACCTCCGTATCTATATGTTCGTCCACTTTCAATATAATACTTCACTCATATATTAAACAAAGTGGACGAACATATAGATACGGAGGTAGTAGATTAGATACATATTATAAAAATTAAAAGATTCTCTAGTTGATTTTTTTTATTATTTATGATATTTTCTTAATTTGAGTTTTGATGAAACGAAACAATGAGATCACTCGAAAAAAATTTCAAACATATATATATATATATATATATATATATATATATATATATATATATGATCCGGACAAGAACTCTTATACGGAGTAAGTTCATAAGTCCGAGATCACTTTATTACTTGAAGTGATAAAAGTACTTCAAGTTGATATGTAACTTTAACCTTCAGTACTTTTATCACTTCAAGTGATAAAGTGTAACTTTAGACCCATCCCGTATAACTTTA